>QYAK01000020.1:0-549684 GCA_003988795.1 Proliferodiscus dingleyae
CTAACCCTAACCCTAACCCTAACCCTAACCCTAACCCTAACCCTAACCCTAACCCTAACCCTAACCCTAACCCTAACCCTAACCCTAACCCTAAACCCGATTTCTAGTAATCTAGTTACTTAACATATGAATCTATTTACCTCTTCTTACTTACCTAACTTACTCTTAGGGTATGTCCCTTTCCTACAAACTTACCTAACCTATGCTCTCCTTTTGGAAATAACTATCTTACTCTTATTTCGGTCTTGCCCTACGTGTATTAGGTGTTTTCTATACTAACTTATCCCCTAGCTCTTAACGTTAACTTATCCTAACAAAACTTACTACTATAACCCTAATAATACTAACTACTTATAATTCTAGGGTTTTGAAAACGGGAATAGAATTAGTAGGTTTACTTATTTTATTTTCCAACTTCTTATACTTAAATAGCGTTTCTAATAGTACTTTTTTAAAACCTGCTAAATACCTTTTTTTAACTTACTAGGTGCCCCTTGGTTTTTTTAGCGTAGTTCGCTTACCATACAAATAAACCTGCCGCTAGCCCTGCCTTTACCTGTCTATAGATGGTTAGGCCTAAGTGTCCCCCAAGTGTCCAAGTGTCCCCCAAGTGTCCAAGTGTCTAAGTGTCTAGGTAGCCTAAGTGTCTCCTAAGTGTCTAGGTGGCTTAAGTGCCCCCTAAGTATCCTAAGTGTTCGTAATATTAAAATATCTAAATAATCCAAGTATCTAAGTATCTAGGTATCTAAGTATTTACTTATTTAAGTATCTAGGTAGTTAAGTAATCTAAGTATTTAAGTATCTTAAGTGTTTACTTATCTAAGTATCTAGGTAGTTAAGTAATTTAAGTATTTAAGTATCTTAAGTATTTGTAAGTATTTAAGTATTTATAAGTATCTTAAGTATTTAGAAGTTTTAATAAGGTATTTTCGCTTAGTATATAAACTATCTTATAATCCGTATACCTAAGTGTTTAGCGAAGTATCTAAACCTAAACCCGATTTCTAGTAATCTAATAAAGGTAAAGGAATTTAGGCATATAAGTAATATTTATATAAGAAGTAAGGCTAGGTTATAAATAAGAAGTAATTTAAGATATAAGGTAATAGTAACATAACCCTAACCCTAAATAAGCTAAGTTTTAATCCTAAAATAAGGGTTCCTTATATAACCTAAATCTAAATAAGCTAAGTTTTAACTTTAAAATATAATTAGGAAATTTAAGTAAGCTATCTTAATTTATAAGTTTAAGCTTTATAACTTATAACTTAAATAACTTTTTAATAAAAAGAAATATAATAAAAAAGAGACTAGATCTAAATTCCTAAGGTTTAAAAGTACTTAGTATTAAGTTTATAGAACCTATATCTTATGTTAGGGGTTAACTGAAACTGCTGATTTTGCCTTATGGATTATCTAATTTACGCTAGTAGGTTATATAAGGAAATAAACTAACTTAACCCTAAGTTGATTTAACTATTAGGGATAGGCTCGTATATTAGGGGGTTTCCAAGCGTGTCAAACACATTATATCTGTTTTTTCACGTGTCGTCTATTATAGCTATCATTAGCATACTAGAGCCTTGGCAAGAGGCTTCAACAATAATTTGTGGAATCTTAAGGTAGTGTGGGGTCAGCTAGACTGAGGTTCCTTGTTGAGAAGACCAACGCAACTCTTCCGGATCAATCTATCATCTCATATCCTCTCTTTTCGGACTCACAAAACATATCGTAGAATACGACTAGGTGCATACAAACTTAATGATGCTCGAATATCTGCCCTACCGACTACTTGTATTTTGTTTGCTAGATTCGATAAGAATGAGCCATACGCCACACTGATAATACCACCGCTGTTGTGTTAGGTATTACGAGAGATCAGCTTACCGACTTTACGTTTGCCGAGACCGGTTGCCAACAGATTTTGGAACATGAGACCAAGATGTCGTTAGCAACATGAGAACGCCTCAAGTCAGCAGCCATCTTTGTGAAACCTGAAGCTTTCACTATTGGCCTTGGGCATATAACTGGCAGATGAGGGTAAAACATATAGAAATCTGTAATAGAGCCACGCAGAATTCACCAGAACGTGAGACAATATAAATCAGCTGTGATTGATATTTTTGGAAGACTTCCAAGAGAAGAAGGCAAGTCGTCTAGATATAATGAACAGAAATTTTTCAAAATGACAACATGTTCTACAAGCTTGAGGACCATAGATGTATTTTAATTCCCAATCCAGCTGCGTATACATTACGACCTAAAACACCCATTGCCAACACAACACTTAATTTCCCCAATCACCAGTGGCGGATCGAAATGTGTTATATCATCACTCCCGTAAGTTATCTTCGACATCTGCTTCCCCTTCTCTGGGCCGAATCCGCACCACACGTTGTCGAAATTCTTCCAGGGGTCGATCGTTGATACTGCAGGCATATCGGCTAGTACTACGTATTAGAAAGGGCAAAAAGTATGGAGAGGTCATATACTGAATTGTTTAAGTTCGCCATTCAGCGGGATTGAGACTGGGAAGGAGGGGCTGGGGTGCATAGTGAGTGTGACAGAGGTATCGCGCGAAGGAACTGAGGATTGGCTGTTTCGATCTTGGAGGATGAGAGGTGATGCGAGGACTGTTGAAAAAGATAAGGCGAGAAGAGGCGGCACAAAGCTTGGGAGAAGTAATTTCATTGTGGAGAGAATTTTCTGTAACCGGTAGAGGAAAATCTGAGAGGCTGTGAGATTTTCGAAAGTGGGAGAATTTTGAAGAAGTTTTTGAAAAAAGGACCAAGTACTAGAACATAGTTGACTCTATTGTTATAACTTGTTCTGGTAGGTAATTCAGTATTCAGAAGTTGACATTGACATATATACACAAACTAACAGTCGTTCATCTAGGATGTCACCACCTCGCCGATCCTGCGGCCTCCGTCAGCCTCAACAACAAACATTATAGTTAGGCAGTAAAAAATCTTTTGATCTCTCCCAAATATTAAGTTATCCAAAATAAAGTCGCTCTGTTTCGCAGAGAAAAGCAAGTTGCCATATATAGCGACGCTAATCCCGATCCTTCAGTGGCTTAGCAGGAGCAGTGTCCTCATTTGCTGTCAACGAATAGTGCTCCGAGATTTATGTCCAATTGTAGTCCAGTATTGGCGTTTCGTATAAGACAGCGTGTTTCAGCCTTGATGGATGTTGGAAGCATGAGCTGGTGCCATAATTATACCCATTTCTAGTATCACGTGATAGCATCCATATACGATCGAGGTCTCAGGTCTTCGACGGCCAATCAGCCTCCAACCTGGTACTCAGTCAAAATACCAAGACAGAAAATGCTTGATCTGGGTCTATTGACGGCTTGTAGCCAGTCTGACGCGAACCTTGCTCCAACAAAATACTACCTCTACGGCTGAACTCCCACCTAACCATCTGCAACTTCACAACTTCACAATATGAAAATGAACAAAGCGTTATACTCAGATGTCTCAAAATGGCAGCCAATAGCAACTTTGAGATAGGTTTCGAGATCGATGATTCCTCGAAATTAGGTCTAAGCATCCAAAACAGCAATATGCTCCATCAAGCGAGAATGTCTCAGGAGTTGTCGCAAATATTCTCGGAGCCCGTGAACTTGTCTAAGCAAGGAGATAAGTTTTCTGAGAATCTGTATGATAATGGATAAGAGCAACTGATCAGGTGAACAGACTCACCAGAGGGATATATCGCAAAAGTGTGTAATTTTCAGGCTGTGGTAAAATTCGGTACACTCAGTGGTTCAATTCTACGGTAGCTCTGTCGCTCCAGGTAATACAACCGGCTCCCCATCTAACTCCCAAGAGGATCCTCCGTCTTGTTTCGGTTTTACGGCTGCTCCAACATCGTCCCATTGGACTGTAATTGCATCATGGCCTCTATTATACTTCATACCCTTAAACCATAGTTCAAACCTGAGATCAGCTGGCGCTATGATGACTCTCACAGAAAATTTAGCGATATAATATCGTTTTCCTTGCCATAATTTTCTATTTTTCGCTTGGAACTCATTTTCTCCTACTCCGCTCAAATCTGATTCGATCTCGCAGAGCTTGAAGACCCCGGCTGCTACTTCTCAGTGTGACATTCTCGCAAATATAACTATTCGACTTACGATGTTTGTAGCTCCTGGGGAGCTCATGTCGATCTTCGTGCGAGATCAAAATAGTGGTGTACCAGATACGATTCGGATCGCCAGGACTCAACTTCCGTGAAAAACTTCGTTCGTGAGTATCGCTTGTGTCGATGGTGTCACCCTGAACCAGTCAGAATACATCCTTCTTTATTCAGCTGATCTTACTTTTACTATCAGCCAGTCTATTTGCTGGACTGCCCATCTCAATTTCTTATTGAAAGTATCTGTTACGATTTCTGCGTCAAAGTGTACGGCAGGATTATACAGTTGGCGGCAAAGAACTCCGTAGCTTGCTCGAGCACTAAAGCTCCAGTGTTAAAGAGGGCTTTCTATTTCCTTCCCGGTAGAAATCTACTCACATTCTAGTCTGCAAAGTTGCAGTTCCTGATAATAATTTTTGTCTCCGATCCAAGACAAGGCCCTTGACGACCGCCAGTCGCGGCTCCTGTGACTTCAAAATTGACAAACTCGGAGCATTCGGATGTGGCTCCTTTGTGTAGAACTCTTGAATCTTAGTCTTGACGTATTGTGATCCTCCTAGACCCCCACTCAAAACAAGTAATTTCTAATGGCCGTGAGCATGCTTCAATTGCGTCAAGAATGCGGCCTATACGTACAACATGCTCGTTAAATCTGTTGGACCCCATCCAGTCCAGCTGTTTGGTGATCTGGCGTATAATTGATCTAATCTGAGTATCGAATAGCTCTTGAATTTCGGCCCTATAGCTACAATCAGCATTTTCCGGCGTACTTCTTTTCTCAATGCTCAATTGGAATGGGACATTCCAATATCCTGACAGGGTCGTATCGTTCCTACCTCGAGAATTGTATCTTGCCAGACTCGATACCTAGCCCAGGATGATCAAATTGCGGGCTGATTCCTAGCCCTAATCTATCCAGAGCCAGCTTGTAGACATCCTGTGTTGCTGCTCTCGTTCCAAAATTGTGCTTGATCGATTGAAAGGATGAGCCTCTTGCAAGTTTGTGTGCAAGCTCTTTAGGAAGTACGACATCTCTATGGTCGTCTAATCGTTTCTGAACTAGAGCCTCGAATGCGCGATCTATCATTGTGGAGCCGATTCCGATGCCCTTGACGGCTGCCACTTGCTTCAACAACGGCTGCGCCGGATTTGCGTCATCAACCTCGATCAATCCGAGATCGGTTGTTCCACCACCGGCATCACAAATCAAAATAATGTCTTTACTTTTCAGTGCGACTTGTGGATTCGTTGCAACATATACCGCTGCAGCCTCGGCCTCCGTGAGCTCCAATTGTGCAACATGCTTGGAAGGGTTTTCAGAAGTAAAGCCTGCAGCAATTATTGCTTGGTTGAATCTGTTTGTTGTTTCGAAAGACGTCCAGGTTGTGGGTAGACTGAATAGAAACTCAATCTTTCGCTCTTTCCAAGACCCTGTGGCAGCCTCAATTGAAAATTTGATATGTTGATATATTTGTCGCAAGTAGTCTGTTATCAATCTCATAGCCTCCTCGACTGTGTTTGGCATATTTCGTATGCCCTCTTTGCGCGCAGAGTTGATGCTTTCCTCGTCAAGATAAATTTTGAAATGCTCGCGAGCTTCCCCCGCTCCCGATTGATCGTCTTCTAGATTACAAAGAAATCCCCATTTTGGGTCGGATCCATCGAAAGGGACTGTGATCTTAGTCGGCACCTTGGTCTCTACTGAATCAGGAGGTAGGCCAGGCCAGTCTTGGATGCTTTGTGTGATGTTTGCGTTGACTAAGTTACTCCACGCGACGCCTGGATGTTCCGTCAGAATTTCCATCCCGCCAACCTCCGCACTTGCTACCTACCAGTGTAAGTTTGCCCAAAGTCAATTCCAACAATGAAATCTGGGTTATCCTCTTGACTCGTCATCTTGATATCCTTTTTTGGGATTCCTCTGGCAAGGCTCTCGGACTTCACCAAAATCGCAATTGACTTTCGGCGAAAGAGATAAGAAAGGTTGTCGCACCTCAGCCTCGTGAATGTCTAGCTAGACTGTTCCCTACCTTGAAGTAGCGCATAGATGCGACGTAGATCTATTGGTTGCCTTGCTGCGCCATCCCATCTCATGGACTTATCTCGCCCCCTATTTGCTGCATATAGCCATTAGCTCAGCTGGGAAATTAACCCAGTTTCAGCACTGTATTTTAAGAATGGCCTGGCTTGTCCAAGCACAGTCTCGTGGACCCTGCTGCAGATGAGATCATCACTATGGTTGGCTGGTATGGAGCCTCATTTCGACTGAGTTGGATTCAAGCCGGCAGGAGCAAAGGATTGTCCCTTCCGTATACGCTTCGAGACTCTGTGCCTCCGCCACGAGGTGACACAGCAGAAGTAGCCTGCTAGCCCTCCCCTCCAGAAAAGAGGAATACTGGAGGTGCTGGAGGCGGGAGGGATTACGGAAAACTCTACGATGAACACCTATGTGCAAAGTGTAAAGACCGAGAGTAGTGGTATGTCAGCTAGGAGTTGATTTAGAGGAAGAGAAGAGCATCGCTTGATCTTCAAAGTAGTAAGGTTTAGGATTGACCCAGGGGCCTGAGAATCTGCTAGGTGTAGGTGTAGTCGTAGGTGTAGGTGTACTATCAAGTCAATGAACTTTCCGCGTTGGCTTTCCCGCAAGAGAATGATTGGACGCGATAGACGACCCCAGTAGGAAGAATCGATTCAATTCGCTGAGCGAAACCAGCTGAGCCTCAGCGCCTCAATCAGCCCCCAAACCGCGACATTGTGGGTGCCCTGGGACAAATACGGCTTGTGGTCTTTCTCATCGCGATCTGGAATTCCCAGACAAACTTACTTACTCTCATACATCCATGGATTCTATCTCGTGATTGCCCTCGTCATTTCCTGAGCACGAACCTTGAGACATTGCTCTTATAGTCAATTCAGACCACAACATGTCTTCACCTAGTTCTAATTTGACTCCGACCGGTACCTTTGACACCAGCAGCAGTTCGTCCAGTTTATTAATCAACACTGCCAGTAGCAGTAGTCTTTCTCCTCTGCCCAGTGTCACTACTACTTCATCTACTGTCGCGACCTCCCTCTCCATTCCCAGCTCATCCTCGTCGACAACCTCACCTAGAAGTGTATCAGGTGATAATCCAACAACAGCTTCACCAACAGCTTCATCAACAGCTTCCCCCACGGGTTTCTCAGGTGGCAATTCAACAACAAATAGCACCAGACCTCCAGTCGCAGTAGCCCAAGACAATAGACTCTCAGATGGCGCAGTCGCCGGAGTCGCAGTTGGGTGCGCTATTGCTGGTGCAGTTCTGGCTCTCATCGCCTTCGCACTTTTTTGGCGCTCAAGAAAACAGACACCAAATCATACCTCATCTGTTGCATATAGATCAACTCCACAAGATCAATTTGTTGACGTCGACTCTAAATCAACCATGATGATTCCCATGACTGACATGACTTTCGAGCGCGCTGACGACAGCCAGATCAAGAAGTCTATGATAGATTTGGACGAACTGATCAACCAACACGTCGAAAATCACTACCACAATCAATTATTCTCCGGAAGGCAGACCGATTTGGAACGGGAACTCATACATTGTGGATTCAATGGCACATCGGATCTTAGCGCAGGTTTTATGGCTTCTGTCTTAATCAATCCCCGGACGAGAGCTGCGGGAATTCGACGTCTCATTGCATATGTGATCTTTAGAAACTCGCAGCCAAGCGCTGAGGAATCCGTTTCGCTTCTTGCGGGCAGTATTGCTGGAGCATCAAGGGCTATCATGCAAGTTAAGAGACGAGCTGGTGAAGAACGAGGCCAGTTCCATAATCTTGTTGCCATACAGAGACTTGCTGACGTTTCCCTCCCAGCCTTCGAAGCATCTTTCTCAAAATGGCGCCAGCTAACAGCTTTCCTTCTCGAGTCCCCTCAACACCGCGACACAATTCACGCAGACGCTCACCTCCAATCCGCGGCCCTCCAAAATGTCGCTCTTCTCAATCGCGCTCTCACCTATTTCATTAATCATGGAGCCGAAGCCCAGCAAAGACAATCAGATAACCTTGCTTCGATCATACTTGAGGGCACGAACGCTGCTTTGCTGCTTTTCGCGCAGCCTAACAAGTGGGTCTTTGGATGGAATGCTGAGGAGAATGGTTTAGCGGTTTTCCCGTCTGTTGCTGAGGAAGTGATGAACGGCAGGAGGTCACTAAAAGTTGTTTTACATGCTACGAAAGGGGAGCTTTGATGTATCTCTAAATTGCATCCTTTGTATCTCCAATTAAACTACTACAGTGGCCTAAGAGTAATAAATATCTAGCACTTCCAGCTAGTAATCATATCATTATATGGGGTAGTCCCAAGATTGCTCGAGTTTGCGCCAGAGAACGACGTTCCGGAGCAACCAATATCCCTATTTCACAGTATATCAGCACTCAAAACACTTCCATCTAGATTTTATTGCACTTACTTGTAAAACGTGCACGATTCAGTGTCAGTTGTAAACTGGTCAATTGAAAATGAGCTGACTTTATCATTCATTGTGTCGTAGACGCAAAAGGGGAATGTCGCTTTGAGTGGGTTAACCTCATTATACCTATGTAGCGTTCACTAATCGAGAAGCTTACAGCAGTATCCATTTGGAGAGACAATCCAGTAGCATTGTCCCCCGAAATTCGCATCGACACACATATTGATCACAGTAGGATTCCAGGAAGGATTGTTTGATACGTCTGCGATGACCGGGTCGGGTGAAGCTGGAGCTGCTATCACTTTAGTGCCGATCACTCCCCAGAGACTGAGACGGTATATTGACGGCATAATCAGAGAGTTCAAAATATTGTATCCTTGATTTCAAGTTAGTTCACGGTTGACGGAATGTTCACTGCCCCAAAACACATCCACTGAATTAAGAGCTCTTGGGTAAGGATGCCAAAGACCGAACTGATACAAGCGACAATATGTAGATCTATATCTTTCCACATGGTAGACAGTACTCAGGGCTGCTGCCTATTGAACCAGGGTCGTTTTGAAATATCCCCCCAAAGCTTCACCAGCGGCTACGAGGCTCTAGACCTTTCACGCTTATGATCCAAGCTCAATACGGTGTTCCCACTTGGCAAATCTACCGAAGGTTACGGGATGTGATCTCCTTAGTGCATCGATTGCAGGAAGCTAGTGAGTCTTATGGATGTCTTTGCATCTCGTGTGAAAATTGGAGGTTCTTCGGATGCTTCTAGCCTACTACCATGTTCGGTTCCATGAATTCCAAGGATAGTGTCTTTCTATAGTAACAAGATATATTGTACCTCATGGATAGTCATTATTCATATAGATTGACTGAACTATCTAATAGTATAGCATCATCTTTGTTCAATCTATTTTCAGCGAGGACTCTTCGTGGAGGACCAGCCAATATACCTGTATCTACTAGCAGGCACGGATAGCTTGCACTCGAGAAACTCAGGCGATAACAGATCCGCTGCATACCAGCAGGCCAAGAGACAGCCAATAGTTCGTGGTGGCTCGTATCTAATCTTCTTAGTCATGATTGCAGCGAATTTGACTCATTTAGGCACAAACAAAGCTTCATCCAGATCCCGCTTGAGGCTCTACTACTGCATCTGCAGTGATCATATTAGCTTAGTATATAGAGTTTTGTAAAGTTTACAGAATAGAAATAGATTTAGAACTATCAATCTCCCCGAACTACTAGTTTAGCTTTATCGAAAGGAGGCACCCGGTCCGAAAGCATCCATGCACCTAAAGGCAGACCCACATTTTCAGCAGATATCTTATCTCGATTTCTCAAACAATTTAAGAATGCTCTCTATTAAGTAGTTTCTATACATGAAGTTAAGTTCCTCCGTGATTGATTCTTCTAAACTCTATATCTGAATTGCAAACTTTATCGTACTAAGTCAACGGAACACTTGAAAATATTCTCAACTAACAAACATAAATATTTGAGAAACGAGAAGAAAGTTATTAGGCTACGTGAGCAGAGGTGGTCATATCACGATGCGTCTTCCTCGATATGTGGCAATGCTCGCAGGTCTTTTTGGCATGGGGATTGCAGACTCGAAGCTTCCCAAGGTAACTCATCATTCCAGCTTTATAGACGCAGGACATAGTATATATACTAATACTATAGCCTCATTGTTAGGGTGCATTGGTAGCTTCGTTCGATCGTCGATCACCTAGAACAGACTGCACTCGAGCGGTTCTCCTCGACGGAAGACCAGCGATGGTCAATTGCGATGAGTATGCAGACATTCAAAGCATTGGAGCTCGTGATGTGCGGAAGATTAATTGTATTGCTGGAGCTGGTGCAATGGATTATGTTGCTGAAGTTTCCCATGGCTGATAAGGTTTCATGCTCACTTGGACGGAAATGGAAGTGTAATGACGACGATTACTCTTGCGCCATCAGAAATATTCAAATATCATGAATAGGATCTCGAGACATGTCTTCCTCCGTTCCAGTGCGATCGTTCTCAGTGATGTTAGCCCGGAAATACATTGTTGTGGGACTGCCCTGCAGAATGCAGTGCCATCCACGCAAAGCATGCTTGTCTGCGGCGAGGAGTTTCTAGCTTGCAAATATATACACTACATTAGGCTAAAATATAATAGCTTTCTGCCTCAATTTTCAAGACTTTGGATTGTGCAGCCTTCTCACCAGCCATGCAGCAAGTGATGGATTAAGCCCGTCAGCTCCGTAACCCGAAAGGAGCCCAGCCCATGGTGCTACTACATTATATAGATTCTCACAATTGTTTGAAATTCGTTTTGTATGGTAGATATTTCGATCCAGAAATTTCTTGATTGAGGTTCGCCTGTACGTCGTCATCTTCTGAGATTTCAAGCGTTTCTAAGTTATGGAATTATGTTCCAATCTCAAAAGTATCATTTACTGGAAGACGGCAAGGCATTTTCTGCAGAATCAGTCGGTCAGCACAGGAGGCATAGTATTTCGACTATTATACTTGCTTTGATAAGCTCTATCTCCTTACTCACAAATTTATGGCTTGCTCTTGGGAGAAGTACATGCGCCAATACAGAATCCTTGTTTGGTAAGCGGCCTACAACGTACTACTCTTAGGAAGTTGATTCTTTCTAACTATAATATAGCAAAACTGCGATACGACACTCCAACCCCCATATATGCTAGCACTCAATTTGGACCTGCTATTGGCACTGAAGAGGAACGGGATAGACACTGGAATTCACTCGATATCAGTCCGGGCGTCGTTGCTATCCCTGATAAAGTCGCCGACGAGTACGGACTTCCTCATTCACAACGATTTCCATGGGATCAATCTGCTGGCGTCTACTTTCTGGGAGCCTATCATCAAATCCATTGCTTTGTAAGCAGACCCTTGAGCTAGTAGCTGCATTGGCAAGAGGCTAACTGTCAGAAGAAAGATACCTATCAATATATATCGGCTTTGAAGAATGGCAGACCGACGCAAATATCGCACGAACATGTTCTGCATTGTCTGGACGATGGATTGCAAGATGCTTACTGCCACGCCGACGATCTTCCTTGGATGCAGCTCCCTCCCCAGCCGTATCGGAAGAACTATCCAGAGTACCAAACACGCCTGTGCAAATCCTGGGACAGGTTGCTATCCTGGGCAAGCCAGTATGATGCATGTTATCGTTACCAGAACGTGACGGATGGAAGCGGAAATCCTGTCACGACTATTCAAGAGAAATACAGGTTCTGCCCGGAGGGGTCACCTTACCTCCCAGCGATGGAGGCGTATTTTAGGGAGAAAGAACTGGGGTCTAAATAGGGTAGCAGGCTTTTTCTAGCCATTCATCAATTTTCAAAATAGAAATAATGGATTGGAAGTCCCTGTGGTTTCTATTGAAGATCCTGGCTTCGGTATTTGGAAGAACGTAATGGTTAATTTCCATGCAGGCAAGCTCTCCACATATGCATCGGCGGAGGTCCAGACCCTTGATGCGCCCGAATTCTTATAGAATACATGCATGGTAAATTATTTTGTTCAACGCGACATAAACGTGATGACAAGGATACACTCCCTGTGCGTGGGCGTTAACTGTAGAGTTGATAGCATGCTCTATATATTAAGGCACAGCGCTTTCATCCGCTGCAAGGAGCACATTGGGGAAGTCTCGATACGAGTTGGCTAGTTTGATTAGCTTGATGACTTTGGAACATCCTAGCAGATCTAGATATTTTTGAACATTTGTGGCATAGCATTCAAGTCTGGAGATTGTGTACTCAGTCTCAAAGTGAAGTCACACACTTCATCAAGACCAGTACTCTGATGCAAATACTCAACTTCCCAGAAAGCTTGCGCGCTTCCAGTCTCACACTATTTGGATATCAATTACAGTTATTGTCCACGAGAAATTAAAGAATGAAGACATTAGAGCAACGGCAACTACGAATATCAGCAAGTGACCACGGGCCTGCCGTAGGAATCACCGCAGTCTTCTCTCTCATTCTTGCTGTACTTTTTGTATGCGGCCGTGTATATACAAAGGTCTCAGCACTTCGAAAACTTGCTTCCGATGACAGTACAATATTCCTCGCGCTTGTAAGTCATTCACCAAAATTTTGGCAATTCCGCATTCGGCTTTGCTGATTGCGTTTCTTCAGATTCTATTTGTTGGCCAGACAATAGCAATCTTGATAGCTTCTAAAAATGGCCTAGGCCGGCACCATGAAACATTAGATGGATTTGAAGGCGTCGTTGAGAAGGTAAGCCTGGATTATGTCTCGTATACGGCATTCTTGCTCACACAACAGGCTCTCTATGCCGGCGGTATCTTGACGATCCCCATATTAGTTTCGGTGAAGATATCAATCAGCATTTTCATTCGGGCACTGGGTCCAATGCGCGATAGTTCCAGGGTTAGCGTAATATTTGGCATATTTGTTATTTTGTGGGGAGTAGCATCGGAATTTGTCGCAGCGTTTGGATGCAGACTTCCAAAGCCTTGGAAAACGGTGGGAAGTACATGTATCGACCTAGTAAGTAAGAAAATCTGGCCGAAGATTCATATCTGATATTTGTAGCTCGCCTTTTGGAATTTTGTTGGCGGGATCAATATCACAACCGACCTGATTCTGGTACTTTGGCCAAGTGTACTCATCTTCAGGATCCATGCCGGACTTGGTCGCAGGATCACCATCATAGCGCTTTTCGCTAGCAGACTCATGTAAGCTTTCTACTGAACCATTTAGTTTGCAAAAGTATCCATAGACTAACTATGTCTTAGAGTTGTGGCATGCTCCAGCGTCCAGCTGGTATTTGCAAATACCGAGAAAGACTCTCAGGATAAGTTCGCTGATATGTGGCTCTCAATCCTCTGCACACAAATTACTCTAGCCAGTAGTATTGTGACAACATGCGTTCCTTACCTGATACCATTCTTGGAAAGTCTCGAATCTGGTCTGCTGCGGAGTGACGATCCTCGGAGTCGTGGAAAAGCTCCCGACCACGAACATATATCCGGAAACGCATCTGAGAGTTCCTTGTGGCAATCCAGAAGTCGTAACAACTCTATTCCTAGATCTCTACCTCTACAATCAGTCTCAGGCAAGACAAGCACAATTGTGAAAGCAAGAGATATAAGATGGGCTGATGGTCAAAGTAGCTCAAGCTCGACACGGGTGATTCAGTGCGAACAATCCTGGGCTGTAGGATACCAATCGCGAAACGTGTCAGACGACTCTCAGGGTTCATTGAAAGAAGATAGAAGACACAGTTCGCATGAGTAGCATATTTTTTGCGTAAGTTTACAGGAAAACCGTAACGCGTGACAGCAAGTATTCCATCGGTTACCACATTAAGCTGTGAAGTTTAACTTGTAATGTGCATCATGAAATAATAATACTATTTCTATTGATCATTTCTTCACCGGCAGCCCATTGACGGACCATTTGAATCTTGGCATCTATCTGTGTGAGTTGGGAGAGGAACTTTACAATATAGAATTTTGATAGCTAGTAGACTCCAGGCTTACTCTTCAATGTTACACGAAATCTATGGCTGCCACTTCATAAGGCAAGGATTTTAAACGAAAATTGTCTTCCAATATAGTCAGCCTTGGATCTTTGCGGCCCTTTTACCGGCAAAACAGTACACTGCAGCCACACTTGCATTGTGCAGACTGACTTGGCATTCAGCCGGTCAAAAGGAGGCGCAGTCCCCAATGCTACACGAGATGCGCAGATCCGGCAATTATGCGATCATCAACGATGTGTGGGTGAACTCTTCTACCCTGCAGCATCGACGTCCACAGATACTGATCCCTAAAATAGTTTGTAGCAAGCCCGGTGCTTCTGCAGCTTCTTATTCAATCTAAGAATATGTCCCAGAGGAGAATTAGATTCTGTCTACCTCGAAGAGTTTCACCTATCATCGGTAAATCCATATTATTCCTTTCTACTTGTCCCAACTTTTTGCTCTTGCACTCAAGGAAAACGCGCAAAGAAACGCTGGTATCCGTCGATACATTTAAGTTCTACCTTCTGAGGGCGTGAGATCCTACAATGGCGGGCATAAAACACTCGACTGTGTCTATAGAGTTACAAAATGGCAGAGATCCAGGAGTGACAAGTGGTTTTAAAGCATACGACTCCAAGCTTGACGATGCGACTTTACGGCGGACCGGAAAAAGTCCAGTATTGAAAGTAAGTATAGACAAATTGACTACTTGAAAATTCAACTGACTCATCTAGCGCAAATTCGGGTTCATGGCAATTCTAGCTTTCTGCTGTCTCGTTATAAGCACTTGGATCGGGCCATTTGTGTAATTCTCACCTTTAAATAGAGAATCAGGCTAACAGTAACTAGTACTCTTGGAGTCGGGCTGACAAAGTGAGACAGTGTCTCCAACTACAATAGAAGAAAATGTTCTGATTAAAGTCTCTAGTGGAGGCCCTGCGGGGTTGGTATACTCTTTCATTCTTGTGTGGATGGGTAATCTGGCGACTTTTGCATGTATGGCGGAACTCGCATCCATGTAAGTGATTGCGGTAGTGGGATCTGACTAACGGTATAATGACTTCAAAATTAGGGCACCAACTGCAGGAGGCCAGTATCACTGGGTATCATTACTTGCGCCAAGGGCATACTACAAAGGGTTTAGTTATGTGACAGGTTCCGTACTCAATTGCAATACGTGCTTGTCTTAAAGTTTCAAGCTGACCTGCTACTAGGATGGTTGACGGTAACTGGATGGCAAGCATCGATTGCCTCTTCTGCATTTGTGACTGGTACCTTAGTGCAAGGCTTTATCGAGGTAGTCAGCCCTACCTACACACCTAAACTATGGCACACCACCCTACTCTTATATGCTATCGTAGCATTCGCTGTTTTCTGCACCACGATTCTTGGTACTATATTGCCTAAGCTAGAAATAGGACTACTTTTGCTATACACAGTTGGCTTTTTTGCCGTGCTAGTTCCTCTCGTTTACCTAGGACCTCGCGCGGATGCCGCCTCCGTGCTCACCACTTTCGTTAATAATGGGGGTTGGAGCTCGAAGGCTCTTTCATTCTTTGTTGGTATCTCCGGGAATGCCTTCAACTTCCTCGGTACGTGAGTTCCTTGCAAAGCTGCAGAGAAAAATGATAGACCTAATCATAGCATTAGGTGCGGATGCAATGTACCATGTATAGAGGAAAGGTTTTCTCTCCCTGGAAAATGCTGACTTGATTATAGATGAGTGAAGAAGTACACGATGCACCGACTGTGGTACCTCGGTCCATGATGTGGTGTATCGTCATCAACGGGATCGTCGGTCTTGCGATGTACTTTGCCATTCTCTTGTGCGGTGGTGACCTGGACTCCACACTAGAATCTAGATTTGTATATCCATTCCTTGAAGTCATTGAACAAGCATTCAACTCTACAGCTGGAACGGCTCTTGTACTGGTGGTCATAATATTAGTTGACATGGGCCTAATAATTGGAGTTGTGGCAACCTCCTCGAGAATGCTTTGGTCATTCGCTAGGGATCGAGGTGTCCCAGGATGGCGATGGTTGAGCAAGGTAAAGACATGTATCACATGTAGGTTTTTATACTCATGCAGCTGCAGGTTAATTCTAAATCCGCCATTCCAATTGCTGCGATCACGACGTCCGCAACCATCTCATTTCTCATCGGATTAATAACGGTTGGTTCTCCGGTGGCCTTCAACGACGTAATATCCCTGACCGTGGGGAGTCTATATGCTAGTTATTTCTCGGCTTGCGCTCTATTGCTAATTCGTCGAATCCAACGCTCCATCCTAGATCCGTCCGACATGATCACGGAGGTCCCAGGTAATCTTCCAGGCAGCGCCGGAAAGTTGGTTTGGGGACCATGGAGAATGCAAGAGCCTTTTGGCACTGTCATTAATGTATGCGCTTGTGTTTACTTAGTGGTCATCTTCTTCTTTAGTCTCTGGCCACCAGAAACTCCGGTCACACCTGCCACTATGAACTACTCTGTTCTCGTGTTGGGGGCAGTCGCAATACTCAGCGCACTTTACTATGCTTTTTGGGCCCATAGGACTTTCAAAGGCCCCGTGATTGAGACAGATTTTCATCATCGGTAATGATCGAGGGATTCAGATATTGTAGAAATGTAATCTGTTTTCTGGACCTAGATCCATGAGGACAGTGTCAGGATTTCCATGATCATAGGTTGGCGAAAATTGTCTCATTTATGGAGGTCGACTAGCGGAAATGCTGCGTCGTTGATGGCATAGCAAGCGTTGGGATAAAAATATGTTGAGAGTATTTTGAAGGAGAAGTAGGGTGATTTCAGGTAAAAATTCTGCCGCTCGCTTTCTGGCCGACCGAGAAGGTGAGGGATGTTTTCGTTCCGGCATCGAGAACTCAATGCTATCAGATAACCCATTGTCAATCCTCATATCTTTCGTTCCTGTCTCCATTGAGTGCCAGCCTAAACTGACTCGATAAAAAGACCTCCAAATACCCGTATGCGACTTTTGGATTGCATGACTCCTTAGAAACTTGTAGAAAAGGCCGAGTTCATCAAATTTTCGTAATAAGGACTCCAAATGAGCCCTTGCCTACTCGCGATCTCTTGAAGCAAATCTTTTGTCTCCATATTGATCTGTGGCTTCCTTCAACAACTACCATAACGACAAACAAATCGATCGAGATCAAAGGAGGTGTGATCTCATGGAGAAGTTCCATTTTGGAGCGCCGCACACTCAATACGTGAAATATAGTGGCAGTTCGCTGGTTAAGAATCACGTAATGTACGCACGTGGGCCATCTAAGAGGAACGAAAGAGACCTAACTTGTATCTTGGTGGCGAAATTCCCCATATCTCAAGGCCGGCTAGCAACGATACCATCATTTTTATTGGGATAATGTTGTAAGTGCCGAAAACGATGGTTATGATATCTATTAGTATATTTTGTAAACAGATATCGAAGGCATTATGGACGGAGAAGCTTTTCACCCCCCATACAATCTAAAGCACCTTCGTTTACTATGATTCTACTGCAACCCAGACTCCTCGATATTGTGGAACTTGATCGAGATTCTACATGAGAATAAAAATGTGATTCTTGTAGCAGACTCACTGACAAGACTACAATTTGCTAGTAATAAGGGATATATGCACACATTTGACCTTTCTAGCTTCCATTCTTTCATTCAGTTTGGCATTTACGGCATTTAGATTCGTTAAATCAAAGCGGAAACATCCGTAGTTGTTTGGTAGTGAGTCAGTGGCTGTGGCGTATTATGCAGTTTACGAAATGCAGAGGAAGTAAGCTAGGATATGAGTACAACTAGAATAAGGTACTAGGTATGGCTCTCTCTAAGAGAGCAAGTTCAGTCTCTCAAGGCTAAAAATACCATACTTAACGGGGGGAGCTTAGTTCAACATCCTGAAGGTATCATTCCTCTTGTAGTCTTTGATTCATTTTTGATACCGATTTGTATATTATGTCTATGATTTGTATTTTATTTCCACAATTTCATATCTTGTTCTAGTCGTGGAATTTATCTTCGATTATTCTTTTGTTAATTGAAACAGTGAATAGCATGCTCTAACAGTGGCTCAATAACATCATCGACGTAGTGCAAGAATCGAATAGTAATACTTCTACGCCATCTAAGCCGTGATAATGATATTGAAAAGATGCATAAAAATTAGATTGGGTAGCTCACAATTTTGGTCCGAGTCAACAGACTATCTATGTCGAAATAGATTAATCCTGTCACGACTAGACTGCGCACCTGGGTAGGCATACCCGTGGGTAACCCGACCTATTGGACCCATGGGTCGGGTCCTCTTTTTTTCAAGGACCCATAGGTTAGGTCTAGGTAATTATATATTTGAATAGGTACCCATGGGGACCCATAGGTAAGCCTGTATAAATAATTATGATTAGTATAATAATTAGTATAATCACGAGCTATTATAATGCCAAAAGAGCATGGTTAGAAGCTATTCAGATTTCTTCTTACTACTATTAGATACCATATGCAATTAGATACCATATGCACTCCTATATGCCTTTCCCCTAAGCTATTGCTTTCCCCTAAGGCCATGGCTTTCCCTAAAGGCTATTGCTTTCCCCTAATTCAGTTTAGACTTTTAACGAATCCACTGTGACGCCGAAGATTAATACACGTATCAAAGAGGCATATAAGAGTGCGTTCGACATCTAACAGTATTAATTGCTTATAAGCATCTAATAAGAAAGAAATCTAAATAGCCCTTAAAACAAGTATAAGTACTACTTATATATATATCCTTAAAGGGATTAGGTAGTACTAGGTCAAAGGGGTTCTAGACCTAACTCGGATAGGTTTTAGGTATATATACTATTTACGTAACTACCTTTACAGATTATACTAAGCTCCTTTAGCTTCCTATCTTCTTGTAAACACTAAGCCCAAAGCTCCTAGGCGTCACATCCACTAGGGAACTTACTAGCAAAGCCTTTAGGAATAGCTAATAAACTTAGTAAAAATAGTAGTTTAATTATTAGCTAAAATAAGGGCTTTATCTTAGGTTGTTTATATTTGTTTAGTATAAACAAGGAGGTAAACAAGGAGGTAAAGCAAGGGTAATAGCCAAAGCATTTAAGGCTTAAAATATTTAAAATAAAATAGACCTATAGGGACCCATAAGGAACTATAAGTTAGGTCCATATATATTAATAGACCTATAAATGGGTCTATTAATATATAGGTTAAGTCTAGGTCTTTAAGTTGGACCTATAGGGACCCGATGCGCAGTCTAGTTACGATACACTGCAATTCCCTGGTATTTTTACAATCTTGAATCAACAAAAGCAGGACCAAGGCAAGTTGAAATATAATTTCATCAACTAATCTTTCCAGAAAACGCTCTATATCAGTTGGGGAAATGGAGATAGAGTCAACGTATTGTGGATCAAAATCAGCGAGGGTAGAGGAAAAACTATTCTATCAATCAGTCTTATTGGGCAGCTCTTGACCCGACGTAGAGTTTTTGCCTTAGTAACTTATTTCTTCTACTAGAATACTCATCATGAGCTCAGCGCCCTTTGAGGCCCTTCTTTAGGGTCTGATCCGAAAGTTAGCGGAGCACCTACCAAACGGGGGATAGATCTTGCCTTTTGCCTTTCACGCTAGAGATCTAAGCGCCACCTGCATGGACCCCTTAATCTTATCTGACATTTGACCACGTTCTTCGTAAAGAGAGTTATCGAAACTTTATTTATACTTTTTCCCCGGCATTTTAAAACGCTACTATGCAAGTATGACCAATCCCATCTTGGCTGTGCAAGTGGACGGATGATCTGCTAGAATAATGGCTCGACAGTCGGCAAATACAAACACAATGATTGCAGCAACCTTAATCGTTGATGCTCTAGAGCTCCGTTGTCTGGCCTTTTTTTATAACTGAATGCTTATAAGAATACTAAATTCAGTTTATGAAATATTAAGTGCAAGCTAATATTATGTGGATTCTTTTCCCGTGAATTGATCATGATAATGGAAGACATAGCGAAGACGAATACCTTTGCGGGAAACAACAATTTGCGCAGCGCGGAAGCTGTCCCAGTGACCAGCGAAACCGACTTCCATAAGTCGGATCCTCTCAATGATTCTGAACCCCTACCTCCGCGAACAATTCATGGTATTAGGTGGCTGCTGGTCGTTGTCTCCCTGATCTCCGCTACTTTCCTTTGGGGCCTCGATGGTACTATAGTCGCTGATATCCAAGCCACGTTTGTCGAGGAATTCCATGCAATTGATAAGCTGGCTTGGAACTCGGTGTCATTCTTTCTAGGTGCTACTGCGACGGTGTTGTCGTGGTGAGTATCAATAAATAAACAGCTTCTAGCCTCCTGTACAAGCCCATGCTAATAATACCACAGGGGTCAAATATACAGCAACTTTGATGCAAAATGGATTTTCATCTTTTGTGTCATATTCTTCGAGATCGGTTCCGCTATCTGTGGCGCGGCTCCATCAGAGTCAGCCCTTATTGCTGGCCGAGCCATTTGCGGTGTGGGTGGCGCCGGAATGTATACCGGCGTGTTGACACTACTTTCTGTTACTACGGATGAAAAGGAGCGTGCTCTTTATATGAGTTTTCCTGGAATTACCTGGGGACGATATTGGGACCGGTTATTGGAGGAGCATTTGCGATTCACGCTACCTGGCGGTGGGGATTTTACATCAACCTATGTGTTGGTGCGGCATGTGCTCCAATCTACATTTTTCTAGTCCCCTCGGTCGACTCTCAATCTGATACTTCCATGGGAGAAAGGCTCAGGAATATTGACTGGCTTGGAATGATCCTCCTCGCTGGGGCATCGACAGCACTTATTATGGGTATCTGCTTCGGCGGCGTAGTATACCTCTGGCAATCTGCTCGTACAATAACTCTATTTGTTCTAGCGCTCGTTATTCTCTTAGCATTTGGCGTGCAGCAGAGTTTTGCACTCTTCACAAACCATACTGTCTTTCCAGTCAGCATAGTGAAGAATATAGGTGTCTTGGCTATATTCTTCAATGAGACATGCTATGCGACAGCCTGCTTCCTACCTATCTACTTTGCCCCTCTCTAGTAAGCACTCACACCCTACATTACTGAGACATGGTCTAGAGCTAATGATCCTACGCGAAGCTTTCAGTATGTGCGTGGTGATTCCCCACTAAAGGCAGGTATTTACCTTTTGCCTTTCATCTGCGCAATGGTTGCGACAGTGATGATATGTGGAAGCGTAGTCAGCAGCACAGGCCGTTGGATGCCTTGGTTCTTCTACGGTGGAGCGCTCGTTCTTATCGGCGGAGCATGTATGTATACGGTTGATGAAAGAACTTCCGGAGCTAGGGTTTACGGCTACAGCATTCTCATTGGATCTGGATCCGGAGCGTATATCCAGATGCCTTTCAACGCTGCGCAGGGATTTGTGGAGCCCCAGATGATTCCTGCAGCGGTTGGCCTGATCACCTGTGCTCAGCTTGCTGCTCCTGCCATTACTTTGAGCATTGCAAACTCCATCTTCCTAAACAAGGCAGTCGCTCAGCTCAAACCAGTTCTGCCGCCGATGCGCCCACGCTGGAGCTGGTATCTGGTGTCGGAAGCGAATACCTCTCGAGCCTCGACCCGGGGAAGCAGGCTGAAGTATTTCATATTATTCTAAAAGCCATGTCAAATACCTACATCCTGATAATATCTTCTGGAGCTCTGACGCTGGTTATCTCAAGCTTTTTGGTATTACATTCTCGATGGTCATCAAGAGGTTAGCTGCTGTACATCCAGCCTATAGGAGAGGGCTCATGGGAGGAGATCAGATTGTGTTACTTCTACTTGCAATGAGCACACTTTTTTATTTGTATCCTACACTATACGTTACGCTTCGTGAGATGAAAAGAATCGAGTTAGGAGTGTAGACAATATACTCTAAACAATGACGTAACAAGAGACTTCGGTGCAAAAATGTCACATACCAAGGCAATGCTCAGGCAAAAGCTTTCTTTTTTCAGTAGTGATTTCACGAAGCGAGTTGGTATCAAGTATGTGGCATTTGTCTGCGGTAATGTGGATAAATTAATACCAATGATTCTCATTCGAAGAATACTGAGCGAGCGTAACCTCAAGGATCCTATCTACTAGTACCGTAACAATACTTGAAACCTATGCCTTCATCCAAGGACACTCCTACGTTAATACTCTCTTTCATAATTCTTAGTGAACGATTCTTTGATAGTTCCCAAATCTGCTAATGCTCCGCATAATGAACACAGTGACATTCAACGCAGTCGCACTCAGTTCCGCATTCACACCCCCTCGGGCCAGGCTGTGGCCGCAGATTTCGCGGCGTGAACACAAGATGGCACGCGTCGAACCGGGAACGGAAGCCGTTAGCCTCGAACGGTGCCATGGACAGCGGCGTAGTCTCGGGTGCAACCGACAGGCGGAACTCGCGGACGACTGCCGCCAGGATCATGCGCATTTGAAAGGTGGCCATGTTACCGCCTGGACAACGACGGGCACCCATCCCAAAGGGCGCAAGGCAGCGACGCCGCTCAGTGTTTAGGTTGGAATCATCGTCGAGCCAGCGCGTCGGGTCGAACTCATCAAAGTTGGGGAATAGATCCGGTCGCTGTCGACTGAGCGAGAGCGACTGCGTTGTCACCACAGTGCCTGCAGGCACGTAATAACCTAATATATCTAGGCCACCTCGAGGCACGAGACGGCTGCCTGTTAGAGCAACCGGCGGGCGATAACGAAGACCCTCTGTGATGCAGGCGTTGAGGAGCTTTAGGCTCTCGAGGTCATTGAACCCCTCGACTGACTGAAGCTCCTCATGCATGGCCTCGACTAGACTAGGTTCTCGTGCGAGATAATAGAAGATGAAAGCTAATGCCGACGACGTGGTCTCAGTAGCGGCGAGTATCTGGCCGGCCATCTCAGCGCTCATCTCAGCCTCATCTTCGCCGAATCCTTGCTTCATGTTGTCCACGAGCAGCTCATATACCGCGGACACGTCGCTATTTCCCACCCCCTTTTTAGCTTCCTCAACGATATCTTTACCGAGATGGAATAGATAGTCGCTGGAGCGAATTCGAAAGGCAGCATGGCGAAATGGGCTCAGCTTCAGCCATTCAAAGAGCCATTCGGGAAGGCAGAGGCGCCATACTACAAGGAAGTTGTACTCGCCAACAACGTGGGGGAAGTCTCCCGGCTCTAGCTGGGTCTGAGAGCCGACCATGACAACCTGCGAGTTCAGAAGCGTCGCGATGCGTAGGTGATATACAATATCTTCTGGAGTCTTACCCCGAGATTCACCTAGATTGACGATCATTTGCGTAATATTCTTCTCGAATATAGGTTGCCAATACCGAAGTGCCTTGGTCGTCGTCGCTGTCATGACTGGGCGGCGACGTGAGCGAGCGAGAGGGTTCTGTGGGTACGTGACCGTCCAGTCATGGCCACCAATGCGTAGCGCCCGGATGGCTGTAGGCGCTGTGTCAAGGTCCTGTCGTATGAAGAGGCTTTAAACGGCTTGCACGTCGTTGAGAAGCACCATGTTCGGTGCAATCCGCACTATGGGTCCGTACTTCGACAGAAGACTGTCGGCCTCGAAGGATAGCCGGCCGTGCCATCTCTGCCAGCGAATCCAAAGAGAACTCGCAGCTGGAAATCGGGGTCCGGGGATGTTTGAGAGGACATGGAGCTTGGAGCGGTATAGCATTTGGAAGGCTTTAAATAGGGCAAATATAGCCAGCATTGCCAGTGCTGTGCCCGCCGTCGGAGTCCCAAGGAGGATAGTCTCCAACATAATGAAGTGTTTTAATTGCAGTAAAGCCGATTTTTGGTGGACTCAGAACAACGTTCTTCAACCTGTTTATATAACACAGGAGTGGGTGTCAGGTAATCCTTCTAAACGACTACAGCCATGTTAGTCTATATATCTAAGTTCAAAAACTCCTGGAACTCCGCCGCGTCCAGCGGGAACGTAGATAAAAGGAGGGCCGCAACTCGTTTCTTGGCACCAGTCTAATTCAGATAATTAAGCTTACGTCTAGCTAGCAGACACGATAATCATTCCTATAAGTGTGTCATGACTTAATCGAGGGTAAAAAATCGCCGAACTTATTGCTTAGTGCAACTTTCAAAGACTTCCCATTAACAAAAACTATTTCCTTATCTCACAAACGCTTCAGTTGTCCCAGTCTATACCGGCATTTACTACACAGTGTCTTCGATAAACTTTCAGACGGCCCGCTTTTAATAAACTTTTAGGTACCCCACTTCCAATAAACTTTTTGATGGTGTTTCCAATAAACCTTTTGCCCCTTTTTGCCATCAATACCGCGTCTACACGCCGGAAGAAGCCGTGTAGAAAGTCCTAATCTTCTCTGCCATGATAGATCGGCACGCTACTGGGGCCACCTCTGTCAGTCATTTCACCATCCACCATCGGAGGATATACTCACAACTAGACCCTAAGACATTTCTAGTTATTAGCAACTATTATAGAAATTGTGTCCTATAAACTAGAAAGCCCCTAGGGCGCTTCTCCAAGCGAATATAAGCCATATTTGTCGTTGTTGAGCTCAGGAACTGGAACGGAGATGCCGCGCCACTCTCTAGTAGACGCCTCACCACCGCTAGCGTAGAACAATCCACACGGGGGACAGGCCCGATGACTACCGGTGAACTTAATTGATGTAGTACCGCTGACTTGGGCAAAGGTTTGGTTAAAGTCATGGTTGGTTGATACCGTACTACGGTGTGTTGCCCAATGAGTTTACTATCGTTTCGTTCTTCTCCTCGACTAAATACCGAGTGGACATCCAATCGCTTAAGGCCACTAAGACTTACTCGCGAGATCGTAGCGAGTCGTCTCACAACAACTATATGCGAACGCAGTCACAATTCTGAGATGAGCGAAGGTACCAGATATTGCAGTATCAATTTATTGTCTTCCTATAGTGAAATAGTTTGCCTATGTAGAACTTCTCTTAACTTTTACTTTCTTTCCCAGCTCGTCGTGAACTGATCGTGGACACTCTTGATACTTGGTACAGCCACCGGGACCTAATAGAAGACCATGAATACTAGGTCAAGCTGACTACTTGAAATTACAAACTTATCAACACTATGTTCGTTGATTTTAACTTGCGCAAATTCTAGATGAGTATTTTTCGATTGTCTCGTAAGGGGTCTTACTCTAGTAAAAAGAGCTTGTAGATATCAAAATAAGTGACATGGTACTATATACGATGTGAACTATAAACAACTTTATTGGCTGACCAAATGTGACCTAATCAAGGTATCGTCCCTAGGGGCCAACTGCCATACCCTCCAGGAAGATTCCCCACATTGCAACTCCCCGGATTTGCAAACGAATTTGTGGAACCCATACACTTATCGACCGCCGTAATATTGAACCAGCCGCAATTGACACTCGCCGCACCACCCTGCCTCTGAGCCGCGCCCTTATCACAATTATCGAAAATACTCTGGTACGCGGCCTTGCAGTCATCGACATTGAGGCTCTTGCCAGTATCGCAGCCTTTGTCTAAGTATGCGAACATATACAGCTGGCCGCCGCTGCTGGCGCCATCTGCGTTGTAGCCAGTGACCGCGTTCGAATAAGGGTTGATGGGAATGGAGCGCAGGTAGCCGTATTGAGCGTTATCCGTGCAGAATTTGTCCCCCGCACTGGTGAGACTGTCTTGGTTGATGGTGAACTTTTTGTTGACGTTGCAGGTGGGCGTCGCTTTTGCAGGGGCAGCAGAAGTGCTGGTGGCCTGGCAGCCGGTCGTGGCTTTCCCGGCATCTGTCCAAGTAGCTACGGGGTACATCGAATTGTCGTTGCAGGTGCAGTAGGGCCCAGATCCGATTCCGGTGCCGGTCAGAGTCTCTTGACGGCAGGAAGTTACTTTGCCGCCAGAAGATTGCGTTACTTTAGGGGAAATGGTCGCAGTAGGAACGGCTGAATAAGAACAAGGAGCAGAGGCCTTGTCGACGGTGGGGTAGATACGCTTTGTGCCGTCAGTGTCACAGACGCACCACGATGCGGGTGTCGCGGCTGGCTTGCCGTCGAAGGCATTGCCATCACTATTGACGAAACAGGATGGTGCTGCAGTCCCAAGGAGGTTGTGATTTCCAGCGAAAGATGCAAAGACTGCCTGTTGTTCGTCCCACCAGTCCTGGTCACTTGGCTGTGGTGGCTCGTCGGTGCCAACAAGAAGGCAAGCGCAGCCCTTATTAGGATCAACAGTGCATTTAGGGGAATCGTCGGATCCCTTGCAAGTACTGGCTGAGCAGATAGGAGAGTCTAAGACAACTCATGAGATGAATTCTATTTTTGAAGCGCAGGGAACATACCTTTATTTGCCCCTGCGTTTGGGTCACACTTATTACTATCCTGTTTGTCCGGCTCACCGACTCCTCCTTTAGGTATATTGACAGCAGCAATGTTTCCAGCAACTTTGGTCCCAACGATCATAGCTGACAAGATGATCAGAGCCTTCTTCTTTTGCGCCTGACTTTTGATGACAGCGATAGCACTTGCGAGATACTCTGGGGCATTGGCAGCAACGTCGGCGGCGATAGTTTCCCAGAAAGCATCGGTGCCGGCGGCTTCAAGCGGCCCATTCTCGCCGCTTGCTTTCACCGCTGCATCGATCAAGCATGATATTGCTATTGAGATATTAGATTCGAGACACATGTCTAGATCAAGGTGGCTTACAGTCTGCTCGAGGCACAATCAGGCTACGCTTTTTGAGACCACAGGCCGAAATGGCCGAATCAGCCGAAGTTCTGAGAGCTGAAGCGATATCCTCAGAGAATACGAGTCCAACACCACCAGCTGCACCAGTCTCAACTGATACTTTGACTGACTCTGTCGTAGTTGTTGGTTTGTTATCCACCGTTGTAGCGAGAGTCTCAAGGCTCAGGTAGCCCGTATGAGCTTCGATGTACTGCAATTGGAGATATTCGTAAGCAAATTAAAAGAGTCATGTGGCAATTCCCACTCACATGGTACGTTTGTCCATTATATGTTACCAACTGGTTGTCAGGACCAAGATTAGTGAGCAGATAATCGTCTGGGCTGCCGAGTGACACATCAACTGGGTTGATGCCGATTTGGCCGGAAGTTGTTGGAACAATCGCTTTGATTTGGTCATCTAGACGAGCTCTTAATACCGGAGCCGGCGTGATATGAGCATCTTCAGGAATGGCAATCGCATTCGAAACAAGCCTCGAGGCTGCGGCGAGCCACAAAAGATTCCTAGCCATTGCTCACAGTATGAGACAAGAGACCGCTGGCATGAGCGATGGAATCAATTTTGTACGAGAGATGAGAGGGAAACGAAACGACGAAGAAATCAGAGACAGATGAAGCCAAACTGGTGTGCAAGAGATATGTATCAGCTTTACAGAAATCCGTGAATTCCTACCCCGTCTATGTAATTGGGTTCATATATAACTTCCTAACTTCGAAGAAATACCACTAACGGTACCTCGTGTAATCTTACTTACTGCGCCTGCTCTATCTGCTGATACTTAAAGAATCCTTCCAGTGGCGGTGGAAATCACTACGAATACTTTTGTGCATATACGACTGGTTAGAGAGCATCTGAAATTTCCGATCTTAGGGCTCAGCCTCAAGATCTTTCTACGAGTCAGGTCCTGTGATTGGGTGGCTCAAAAACAAGCTTGAATTAAGGAAGTGATGATGATCCTTAGTACGAGCCAAGAGTCAAAATTCTGCAGCTAGTGTTTCAATTCCCGCGTTGTTTGGGCTTGTCGGCGCGAATGCTACACGCCGTGAGGGGCTCCCATAGGTAGATTCAGGATAATATGCCCAAAATATCTCTGCTGCCGCCGGTATATTTGGCGATGAAGACTAGGGCTGACTAATTGTAGGCGTCGCTGTTTGTTTCATTGGAGGATAAATGCAAGCCAAGGTCTAAGCCGCGGCTGACACCCGCCAAGAGAATCGCGCGACCTTTGTTCTCGTGGAGGCGCAAGCTCCTGCTGACCCTGCTCGTAAATGAACAAAATTTTGCACTAGTTCGAGAGTCTGTGGAGGGATCGCTGGTCGTAGGTTATCTGCCTCGCTGTAGATTAGGATAATTCCTTCTATTATCTTACTTAAAGTCTTGCTAAGCCTTGAGGACCTTTCAAGGTTTTCACGCATATACTTCCTGCACTGTTTCTGTCATTCCCGTCCATTTCACTCTGTCTACAAGTGTTCCTTGAACACAGAAACCTTGTTGTTGACTCGCTTTCTCTCCTTCGCTGTCCACGATATCATTTACTATAACCGAGATGAGGCTGTTGTCTGCTTTTACCATGGCGTTAGGGCTTGGGGGTTCTGCCAGTGGATATTTAATTGATCCAGATTCATGCAAGGGCGGTTGGTGTCCCCGAAAAATATGTCTATATCCATAGGCTGACTTGCGGCAGACGACTACAACTTTGTCAAAGCGATGGTCGAACAGGCCTTTACCATGGTCAACATAGCTTCAGCAGCAGTGAAAACAACGCCAATGGACCCGAACGCTGCTTGGTTGCTAAACCAGCTATTCAATGTTCAAGATGGCGATGCAAAGACCCTCGTTGAGAGTAAGTTGCGAAAGGCCGTAGTGCAGAAGCTCAACTGCTAATATTTTACAGCCGCTTTTGACAAGGGAACAGCGAACAACAAAGGGGAGATTCCTGGTATCTCGGTATTTATGGATGAGAAGACTGGGAACCTTGATGATCTTAGTACAAACGAAGTTGTCCTTTTCTGTGACACAAGTCGTCTTGAGCGCCGGGTCAGCGATCCACTCCACCTATATGACAACAAAGTCAAACAAGCTGTGGGAAGTACAAATGGATGCGGTTCTGCATTTATGTATACCCAAACGTTTGCGAATCATTGGGACGTCATCCAGGTCTGCCCATGGTTTCTGCAGTATGCTGTGGCGAAGAAGTATCATACAAAGGTCGACGTCAGAGATCTACGAGCCTTCACGGCTGTCAAAGGACTCGACAAGTGGATCACCAACAAGAAATATACTCCCATTGATCTGATGAGTCTGTGGGATAAGTGCATGCTTCATGAGATGATGCACACGACCCCGGGCGGCCTAAAGGATGATGTCGGAGGCACCGGCGGTTACGGGTGGAAGAACTGCAAAGGCATGGCTAGTGATAAAGGTAAGAATAACGCCGACTCATACGCACTGTTCGGCAGTGCACTATATTGGTTCAACCAAGGGAGTCCCATTGATGAGAACGGTAACTTCGTTTCACCTGCTATGACGAGTAATTCGAAGAGGTGGATTGGGGGTGGAACTGCTCAAGGAATAGATGCTGTCAAGCGAGAAGCGGTGAAGAAATTCATGTAAATAAAGTTCTTATAGCGGAATTGACGTCGATGTTTGATTTCAACCAACAGAAATCGATATTTCGCAACATCAATTTTCTGTGATCTTGCGGTTCCGCGAAGTTGCTCTCAAACAACACGAACACGACGGTTTAAGTTAGCCCTCTGACTCTCCGCTTGATTACCCAGCCGTTCAACAACTCCTCCGCGGCCGCAGTCTGTCCCTTGCCTCGTGGCCAAGTAAGAGTCAGTTCTCCAAAAGTACCTTCCTTCACCAAATCCTTCAGTGGCATCAGAATCTCCGCCTCTCGTTCCTGCCACCCATCCGTCCAGCCTGGTGGCACGCTCAACTCCAGTCGTAACCATTCCAAGTCTCTGAAGTTCCGCATCGCTACCCAAAGACTGTTCCAGTCTTTGTTTTCGCGCGGGTTGCTCCAAATCAGGCTCTTCAACACTCCGGCCCGGGGCACTGGTATCGGTGGCTTCGACAGCGTCCACGAAAACTCCAAGCGCCTAACTAGCAGCGCGCTTGCTCTATTTGCAAACAATTGCAAGGCCACCGGGTCGCCGATGGAGAACGTGTTAATGCCGTAGAGTAGTGGTAGTGCCTCGGCATAAGCACGAGCACAGCTCATTAGGAGTCTGAGCAAGTGCGAAGCTCTCACAGCCGCAACTTGTGGACCACCGATACCAGGTGACTGAAGTGTGAGAACAAGCTCATTTCTAGGACCCTCCATAGCGAGAGGTATTGGTGAGCACTCTAAAGCGAGGGCAAAGATTTTGAGCCGTATTTCAGTTGGTAGATTAGCGAAGAGCGGGGACTGCTCTTGCGGATTTGACGAGGCCTTTTCCCGGCGTTTGGGACGTGGCAGTTGCATGATAGTATGTGGAAGAGTACTGTCAAATTATGGTTGTCTGGAAGATGTCACGAGAAGGTCAACGAAGTGTTCTCTACCTTTGGAAAGCGTGGTTTCTAATGAGACGAAGGAAGCAGCTGGCAAGATGTAAAAATAAGCGTAAATAAGCGAGATGATTTCTTCAGGCTTCAAGTCGCGCTAATATGCCGTGCAGCCCGGCGTAGTGGCATGACCAACCAGGGGTTGCAACACTAGAGGAATGATGCGTAGGTAGGTCATAAGTTTAGCCGATAATATCACGCAACTGTACGTAAACATGTCTGCGGAAATGCCCTCTTAAGTACCCATGTTGAGTACGTATACATGACTTTTCTTCTATGTACGACATGATTAAATTTTCATTTGATCCTTCAGCAAGATGTACGCTCAATCATGAAAGAAGAGGGGCCTCATGTCAAGAGCTTTTGTTCATCAGGCCCCATCCCATCTCAATCTTAGGATGTTCAATGTCCCAAACGATCAAGGCTGATCTTATAAAGATGTCAAGTACTAGATTGTCTGAGCATACAAGTTTGGAGCTGCCCACTTTCATTGCATATTCTTTAATGGTGTACCAGCTGGTTACGATGTATACTATACAGATTAGCCTAAAGCTCCCAATAAGAGCGAGCACACAGTAAACCCTGCTTCCCAACACACCAATACACATATTTTATGTAGGTTTTAGAGAAGTATTATTTTCTTCGCTTACAGATGTGTTAGATTCCGAGCAACATCCTTCTCATGAGCATCTCAGGCATGGCTGCTACTACTAAAAGTATTGGATTCGGCATTAATTTCTCAGCTACCCACTTACGAACAAACATGCTCACTAGCTTGCAGATTCTCCCCCCTCGACCATTTAACAAACGGTAGAGTAGCATGGAATGTATTTACTTACTATTCAGAGTCAGCCTCACAGAACTTTGGTATAGACAGTAAATTGAGCATGATAAACGGTACAATATTTCGGAAGAGTTCATCAACTGTTTTATAAATTACAAGAAGTTTCATGGCGAGATGATGCCGTAAGCTGCCTAAAGATGCCTATTCCCGCCATACAGAGCCAACACATGTTTCCAAGATTACCCATCTTGGAGAATACTATCGTGTGCATAGTGCCCATATATGTGAGTCATTAGTGAAGCGCACTGCTTTCATCTTACAGGCTAGAACTTCCTGGGCCGGTAACACATTTGCAGCGAAACATGCAGATGCAATGTTTCCAGGAGGCTCTCCCACCCCCCCCCCGAGCTCGTTTGAAAGCAAGTGGATATTATTCGCAGTAGGCTATAGGTCAGGGTCGAGACGGAAGATCCTTGGGCCCTATAGTAGCAACCTTTGTCGTCGTAGCTAGCACAGACGGGGACTTAGAAGAAAGGTGCCGGGAGAATCTTCAATACGGAAGTGGTGAAGGCGCGTTGCTTATTTGGCGGCTTTTCAGGATATGATTTGGAAAAATATGCAGACGATCAGGACATTAGATTCAGCAACGGATCGGTCTTGCATACTCTAGTCAATAAGTGGGCTGTCCCCGGGTGTGGGTTCACAACGGTGTGTCCAAGTACAATGAAGCACTCAGACGTGATGCATCGATACGATCTGTATTCTGGTTGATATATTGATTCATGGTAGTCAACACCGGGCTGATGGAATGAAGTGGGATAAAGTGAGAGGCACGGCATATTTAGCTCTGCCGCCCCAGGCTAATACGACCGAAACTTGCTCAACAGAGTCGGTCACCATTATAGCTAAAACCGAGAGAGCTACAGCGAATGTCAGCGTTCTCTTGCAAAGTAGTTTCCTACGCGAGGTATTTACTTACGTCGCGTGAGCTCAAAGTGATATCAACTTTCTAATTCCGAATCACGTCCGTTGGTCCAGTCTATATAGCTCTAATACGTGTCATTACTTTAATCTAGCCTTTGACTCTTAATTAGTGCAGGAAGCAGCGCAATGGAGAGTGTTCTTTCTCGGTATGTGACATGTATTACTCGTGCTATAAGGCTCAGAAATATTATGTCTGACTAAGTCGCTAATTTATCGAACATTGAATTTACCACAATTCCTAGATATTACTATCTATCTATTCTCACAATCCAGAATGTAAACTGGTAGGCCCATCAGTACCTCACTGTCGAAGGCCAATTTATATACTATATACATGGAATTTTAAACTTGCCACTGGACTAAACTGAAGCTTAAGATAAAATGCACTTGTTAACGATTGAATGTCTACAAAAAATACTCGTGATCCTGTACCCCTAAACTTTAAACATAATGCAAACCAGACCAAATGCCAACGACACGTTCACCCGTGACCTCAATGCCACAATACGTCCGCCAACACGTTTCTTGACACACTTTGTCTAATTGTGATAGGCAACAGATTAGATTCTCTTGATTTCCGTGCTGGTGAAATAACGTCTCCGGCTCCACCACATCTAACAGGATCCAGCATTAGGATCAATGACATAATGGAAGCATCCATACTGCTGCTCGCTTCCTGTGCTACATCCGTTGAATTCCGTCGTCACATTAGAGTCACAGCTATGTCTGATCAGCACATGGGATATGACAATAAGAAGACACAATATCACTTACTCATCCGCAGACAGGGAAGCATCATTGTCGCAAGTGTTTTCGACGGAAAAATTCAATCGATCAGCTTTGTTAGAGCCCGTGATACACGAGGAACTTGTCTGGCTTGGAGAATAAGTGATAGCTTTCGCTTTGCATGCGTCTGCAATCCAGCTGGTGTCACCGAAGCCTGCATCGGAGTAGCTTTCGCCTCCACTATAGCAGCCGTTTCGTGGAATAAGTGTCGAGCGCTTGACAGTGTCAACTGGTGTAGCTGATGTGATGCTTGCGATAAGAGCGATGCTCAAGAGAACGTTCTTGATGGTTGCCATTCTAAAAAGCAGGGAGAGTAATGTCAAAACTGGATTTAATGAGATCCTGATAGCTTGAGGGGGATTTTTTTGTGAATGAGTTTGTATGTAGAAAGTGTATTGCTGTTGATGATAAAAAGGAAGAGAGAGAATACAGCTTATATAGTTATTTGGTACTCGTTCAGACCAATATGTCTCTCACTTCTTACCTCGAATACACTACTATTGTTAGATGTCAGCTCCAAGGAACAAATCCTAAAAGCGGAAAGCGTACGAGTACTTTCTTTCATAATGGAACCTAATGACGTTGTCATAATCCTTCCTTTGGGTAACGGCCAAGGCGCAGCTCTTCTTCGGAGCCACGAAATGTCTAAGATTCTCGAAAAGTCAGACTGCTGGTGAAATTTATTATCAAATACAAGGATTTTCAAGATCGGATTGACAGGCTGTATAATCCTACCACTTTGAAACATTCTTAGCTCCCTGTGGAGCTAAGTGATAAAGTAGCTCCTGCGTACGCCCCATTGTTCATGCTTATATTCAGGCAAGAATATGAGTGTATTTTTAAATACGAATGATTTTACTCAACCGCATCCCCTATTTTAGCAAAACGATAAAAAGGAATAAGTGGAAACTTGAGTATACCTGAAGTGGATAAGACCAAACTTAAGCTCAAACGAGCAAGAGTTGAATTCAAATGTATTTTGTATCCTACTTAAACAGCTAATCCAATTAGTGAATCAATTTGATTAAGCTATAGACTTGACAAATCTCTAACACATATTTATATTACAATATTACTAAATGTAGTTCTATAAAGCCCGGTTTTGCTCTGGTAGGCCTAGCATATGATAAAAACTAGCAACGGTCTTTTAGGTAGAGCAGATTTTGAAGGATCGTTTCAAGTCAATCAAAATCTTATCTTAGAGTTAAGCAGTCAGCTTGTACGAGCACTAAGTTATGGCTTGCTATACATTTGGTAACAACATGACGTCGTCAAACGCGTCTGGCCCAGGGTTATGGAGCGATTTGCGGAACTGCGGGTTATATCCTGACTAACGTTGACCGGGCCTCCGTTGTACGGGCGTTGTACGGGCCGGCTGCTGTGCCGTCTTATACGTGCCGTAAATACTTGGGAGCCTTGCCGATCTTCGTTGCGAGAAGCGCTGACTATACGAGCTAAGTGCGGGGAGTTGGTCCGATTCGATGACTTTTACGAGCTGTCCTAATTTTCAGTTGCTTTGCCCAAGCTGAAACTAAACATCTATCCTACCCACAAACGGTCAATGCTTCATCTGGTGATGACAGTAGCCACAGCTATGACATTCACGCTTACCAGATTGGATTGGGATCAGCAGCATTAATGCGTCGTAGGCAGTGCAATTAAGGCATTGTTTGGACAAGGCTGTGGGCGGAGGGGAAACAAAATTGCGATCAGGATGCTTGAAACAACATTGCCTTTTTCCGTCATAATTCTTTCCTCCAAACCCACTCATCCCCTAGATCGGATAGGAGGGCGAGATAGAATATCCTCCACATTGAAACTCTACCTATAAGCTGAGGCTAGGGATACGTAAGCACTATTATTGCCCCGCTCCGTCCGAGCGGTGGCTTTCTATGCTATTTCTTCCTCGCCATGATAGACACTTTGTTTCTACACTTGAGATATGGATGCGATATGATCAAGGCTACATAGAGATGAGTAATGATCAGGCCGTAGGATTTGGTCGCGCGGATGATCCGCTGATCTACTTTCTCGTAGGAGATGGGAACTAGGCATTCAGGATCTTCTTAGAATATACAGAGTTTCTCGTAGCTATACTTACCTAAGGGTCGCTAGGAAGAATGACGTGACAACCCTCAGCATAGTTAGCTATAGAGATCACAAGAGGTTTGTTTCTCATCCCCCTTTAAAGCCGTCGGTGTGCTTCCAAAGCAGTAACCCCGAAACAGTAAGCGTAGTAGCAAATACGATCATTGACGAACAGCCTTTTGTTTGAGATGAGATGTAATGAAAATGCGTATATAGTAATAACCAAGTAGTAGTTCATGTATAACTAAGTCTAAGTAGAATTGCAGGATAGAATTTCCCATGCACTCTTCATATCAAGACTAAAGTCAAAGAGTGATAAACAATTCAGGGTGTCATATGTGTGTTGTATAATCACATTTGATTCTCCTCCAAGATATCGCTTGTATCTGTCCATATATGAGATACATGTTCTATTTTACTTATAAAAGCATTTTACCTCTGGAAATTAATCCTCAGTTGATCAGTACACCACCCTCTAAAATAAATCTCCGACGCACAATTCTGTGAGTTACGCTCTTCGCTCGGTCGTCTCACCCGGCGGATGAGATTCTGAAGACTCTTGCACTACATCAAGATAATGGCAAGGACTACATCGAAGAGTCACTTCAAAGTCGGAGCTGCCCATTGTGTTGAGTATGCTGCCATCGTCCTCCACAATGCGCACGTCTGGAATATATGAACGAGATTCAGGTTGTAAGAGCCTAGCCTTCTCCAACGACTCGACGATCGCATCTGGTATTCTCCAAGGCCCCCACTGTCGAGGCATTGTCCCTTGATTCACCTTTTCAACGAGGGATATCTCGTAATTCTTGTCAATAGCAATCAATAATTTTCGCAAGCACGTGAACTTGAAAAGGTGATTGAATATCCATCGCTCCTCACGATGGTCTCTGTGCCAGCTAGACGTGTGTAGCGCTAGATTCTCTGCAATGGAGACTTCTTTCGGGTACTGCGCGGCAAGTAATCTCAGCCAGTTGATTGTCGGAATTTCTTGGTGGAGGCGTGGCGGAAGCAAAATCACGTCTTTACACGGATGCCAGATCATGTTTCGTTCAATACCTCCTCCTTTCTGAATTGTCCAGACCCGGTAACCAGATGTGAACGCAAGATTTCGGGATTCTTGTGAGACCTGGAAGATGGTATGGGAAGGTATCTCAGAGAGAACAAAACGCGCTGTCCATAGCTTTTCGACTGGTCTCTCAACTCGTGGACGATATCCCATAATGACAAATTGTGAGACCGCTGTTTGGTCTGTAGGGTTTTGATATCGTTCAATCTGTAGAGAGAAGATACGAGGGGTAAATGCGAACTCCCAGATCAGAAACCTGATATCGATGGGAAGCTGCGGGAAAAGAGTAAAGGACTTCATATTATTCATTAAGAGATGATGACGGTGATGCTATATCAGCTGCACTGGATTACCAGTATGAGTCAATCGCACCTGATTCTTGTTGACTATCGCACAATACGAGAAGCTAGGGATTCAGATGTCTGTATCGAAAGTCTTAGAAAACCTACACCGACAGGATCTGCTCACGTGCTAGGAGGCTTACTAAGACCGTCTGTAATTGCGCCTTTACCACCACGCTTATCACAGCTGATAAGCAGATCCTAATAAAAGTGTATATACGGTAGTACGCCTAGGACTCCTTACTCATAGGTGTGAGCTTCTGCAACTGCCAGGCGCAGGCGTAAGATTGTGGCTTGACACTCGTACCCCGCGAACCGAGCCCGAGAAGGCCGGTGCTAAGCCTTTGAGAAGCGTAAAGCTTGCTACGTTAGGAAAGTATACGTCACCCTATAATCATAGCGACAGACATTAAGGTTAAAGCATTGTCAATCTACGCGGCTCATGCTCCTGGTTCATCCTTTGAAAGGAATGTTTGTTTCAAGCCGTGTAAGCATGATTATGATAAGCGCCAAGTAGTAAGCGCCGATTGCGGCAAAGTCGAATGCCTACACATGGCCATCCAATCCAGGTAAGGTGACGAAAACGGATTAACAGATGAATATTAAGAAGAGTTCTTTCTGATATTAATGATGCAGCCCGGGATAAAATCCTTACCGTTGTGCTTGCCATTCCCACTTAGACGAGGCGGAAACTTACAAGCTCAATCATCACATTTCGCCAAGTTGTGGGATATGGCAGGACCTTCCAATACTTCACCCTGGTGGATCAGGAAGACAATGACGATGCTTACGATGGAGTTGAAACCTTGTTCGGATGGCTGTTTCTTTTCGTTCGTAATTAGGTTGATTTAGGGGGAACGCAAAATACTTCTTTGATGCCTTTAATAGCATATCACACAAGCATACAAAAGTATATAAGTTTCCAACACGTCTACTCCAATTTACTCATTCTCATCACCAACACATTATCTTTTCTCCTGGGCCTTTCTAGCAGACCACACTTTAACTAGTCACGACTTTTATCTACTCTAACTCAAAGATGCGTTTCTCATCAGTTCTCACTGTTCTTGCGGGACTCTGTAGCATTTCCAATGCTATTGGCAATATGCGTTCAGCATCGAGGTAGATCCAAAAGAAACTTCTGAGTGTGTTGCTTTCGCTAACTCGGTCAGGGGCATTTCCTCATTGAAAGGACGAAGGTCTGTCCATGTCCGAGACTTTGGGCGGGCGAGCCTCCAGAAAAGAACAGACCACATCGAGCTTGAGATGGGTGAGGCTGGAGATGCCGATCAGAGCGTGTCTGTAGTCGGCGTCAATGGTTGCAGTGGTGTCTATATCTGGGCAGATAGCAAAATTTACGGAGCTCATGTTGAACCTGGTCAAGAGGAAGGCGTCATGGATGATCTCCAAGGTTATGTCTTGGATGACACCAGCGTGGGCAACATCACAGACGTTACTATTCAATATCCTGACAACGCGGCTGATCCACCCTCGGTCATTCAGGGCAAACTTGCATGGACAAACAAATCTCCGGAAGTTTTCACGTATCCGTACAGTGGGAGTACGGATGAGGATTTCGAGCTGACAGCAAATGTTGATGAGCCTGGTTCATGCAGCTATGATCACAACCACTCTTAACAGCATTGGTATTGAAGGCGTCATAACTCTCTTCTAGATGAACGGATGTCTTCCCTACCTACATTGCCTTTGGTATCCCTGAACCTGACAGTTTATGCCGTTACCTCAGCTAGCCTCTCGTTAAGTTGATCCTGTACCCCGGAGTTGTGTATTTAGTTTCTTATATAGCTTTTATGTCTCCAAAGCAATGCAGAGTTTTGGTTTAAATGCTTCGCGGTCCTTCAATCACTGAACGGCACACTGCATCAGCTGACCATTCTCATAGAGTGTGTTGTTGTTTGAATATACGTAAGGTATACTCCACCTACAAAGCTTAAGAAAGTTCTCACGGTAAGATTTCTCATATGGGACCCGCCCGCAAAGCCAGCATACATACCTAGCCAATCAAATGCCTCAGAGCTTCCAGCAACTGGTAACTCAAAATCATGGCACTACCGATTTCTATCCCCAACAGCACCGAAACATTCATGTTACATGCTACCTTTAATTCCTTGTGGAGCTTGAACGACTGCCACAGAGGCACCCGCTCGTCGCATACCGCTGGCGATCCGAGGTTTCCTCCATCACGTTAGCATTAGACACAGCACGCTAGGTAAGAAACTTACAATATATAACAGCTTCCCTAGCGGGGTAAGCTAGGTTAGCTGAGTCAATGACGCGGCTGGTAGATTCAGTATGGAGTTGGTCTCGTGATTTTAATGTTTCGCGGAAAGTTTCACAACCGCCTGCATATTCCAATTCATAACAACCACCTTTCATCACGAACAGGTATGCGTCTACACCCACTACTCACCACGCTTGCATCTATTGTTCCTGGTACATTTAAGCGTGAGCCGCCTGATCTAAAACCCCTTCCACCCCCCCCCCCCCTCGACTGTCTTCCCTTTCGATCCTTCATTTAAGCAGCTCGCAAATAAGAAGATCAGATGAATGAAGATGATTGGCTTCTCTTAGATCACGGCCAAGTTACACATCATACCAAACATTGTCCGAAGATGCACATTGCCGCTAATACGGTCAACAGCATCGATCTTTAGCTACCTGTATCTGCAGCTTGCTTTCCATTTAGCTATCGCATGTTTGCTAGCGACTCCATATCTAACAAAATATACATTTATTATGCAAAAAATATAGTATTGATCTTGCAACGCTAATCTATATTACAAATCTAGTTAGTATAGGTCTATGTAACAACATCACATTGACCTCCATGGCATCTTGAGGTTTCTGATGATCTGCCGAGACAACTTGAATAGACAGAGGCAACCGCAGAACCCTTGGACACAGCGAGGCCTCTAGCCCAATTCACTCAGCTCTTCCGGTTCCGTCGGGAAAAGACCCTTATCGGTTGCTCCGCGAAACATCTTTAACACGTTTCCTGTCCACTGAGTAGTGTCGATAATGTCCCTGTACACAACATGTGAGATTTTTGATTTCCACTTCTGTCACCCCCAGCGACGAATAGCAAAAGTGACGACTTACACTGCAAAAACGGTCCCTGCCAAGTCATTCAACTTCTTAGCTCCCTCTGCATTCCGTGCAAAACTGATAAACTCCACGGCAACATGACCCTTTAGTCCATTCGCAGCCAAGAACTCTGCCATCTCCCCAATGCACTTCCTTGGATCCGGCCCTTTGCTCCACTCCCCGTCGGTCAAGACGTAGAAACTCTTTGGCCGGACAGCATTCTTCTTTCCTTTCGATACTTTCGAGTTCATCAGCTTCATCATATAAGCCTGTAGCTCAAGACCGAGGCGATATGAAATGTCGGCTTCGCCCGCACAGCGATGCTTCTCAACATACCCCACGACATCGGTAGTATCTTTTCGGCGCCAAGTATCGTAGGAAATAGTGAAGTAGATCTCTGTTCCGGAAGGGGACATGCCTTTGACGACGTAAGACAGTGTTTCAAAGACGCGAACGACATCTGACCACATGGAAGCCAATGAGGCTGAGTCATCGATAATAAAGGCCTAAAATGCGGTGAGTTTCTGTTTCGACTCTTGGAGAACCCAATAAAGTCACGACTTACATGATCCCGCTCTTTTAGTCCCTCAAGCATATTTGCACCTGGTAGAGGCGGAACTTTCGAGTGCTTCTTGACTTTCTTATGCGCCTTTTTCCATTCCATGCATGTGTTTAGCGGTAGATAGTATTCAATGGTGTCAGACAATGCGCCAGGAGATCGTGGTCCCATTGTAGTACTGTTGGAATATGACGAGGTTGAGCGCCTGGAATGGGCGCGGGATGCGGTGCGGGGCTCGGTCTGATTGTAAGTAGGTGGCCTGTCAGTAGTATCTGAAAGAATAGAATCGGCAACACGTGTCTTGGACGGGAAAAGTGAGAAACCCCCCATTCGCTTCTGTGATTTGATTGGTATTTGAGTCTCATCCGAGTGGGAGTTTTGAGATGAAGGATTGCTGGGAATGCTGTGAGATGTCGACAACGCAACGGAAAGACGATTCCCCAACTGGTGACCACCAGGCGTCTGAGCCGGTGGTCGCGAGTTATCGAAACTTTTAAGATCACTAATCATCGACTGGCGGCCCGCCCATCTCTCATTGGAAGACGTTACTGAAGGATTAGATGTACGTTGCGTGTATGCAGGATGATCTGTGAGTGGCGGAGGGCTGGATGATTTTGATACTACTTCGTCATGGCTGGCGTATGATATGCTCCTGGATAAACCAATGGACACATATGAACCATTTGTGCGTAATGCATGCGGTTGTAATTCGTGCTGATTAGGCTTTGGAAATTCAGATTGGAGGCTGATATGTGGGGACGCAAATGGTGTAACAGGTGACGATGAAGATGTTCGGTCTCCCATTTGCCAGCTTGCTATCGACTCTGCTATCTCCCTGTCGGCGTCTGAGACGCTTTCGGCGCTACTCAGCTGTTGATGCATCGAAATAGGGCTAGAAATATCGCTCCTCGGCCCATTTGACCGTGATCTTGGATGGGGCTCGTGGACTTGCGCTCTCCACGTCTCGACGTTTGGCGGATAATTCCGTTCAATTATCGGAGCCAACCCGGGGCGATCTCGTGACATTGGTGGAATGGGTGGAACTGGTGGAAGAGGTTGCGTGGGTGGTTTCAGGCGAGGTCGAGGAACCCGTCGATTCTGTCGGCTAGACGGTCTGGACGACTCGTCCCCAGAGTTTGAGGATAGTTTTTGACGAGCTCTTTGTAGTATCACCTCAGCTTTACGAGTCAAAGCTTTTGCGCTCGGTCGTTCTTCTTCCCACATCATTTCGTCCACCATCGAGTCAATGGCATCCTTTGTAATATGATCGTTACGTCGAAGGCGGTCCACGATATCTCTATGAACCTCAATCACAGACTCTAGAACTCGCTTGCCATCATGAAAGCAGTTACCACCATCGAAAGATATCTTTTCTGTCTCAGCACCTCGTTGCTTGCGATAGTCGAGGAGACCTTTATATCCATCGGCTATCCACATGGCCGCCTCGCTATAGAGACAGCCGAGTGACCATATGTCGCCCTCCCACCGACGTTCAGACGTTTCCGAGGTTGTTCCTTCTCTGAAAAGCGTATAGCTCTCTGGCGGGTCTATTGAATAAGTAACAAAAAAATCACGCGGGTCACCTAGTAACATACCATATATACCAGAGGTTCGAACATCCTCTCCTACCTCTCCACTTGAGCGACATGGGCGAGCCTGACCCGAACCATAGTCCGAGAACTTGAATTTATAGTCTGATACCGTGATGGCTCCGTCGCTGAAGACTACAACAGTCTCTGGATTGATGTTCTGATGATATCTATGAACTTTAGCTTACAGGTCGTGAAATACCCAAGTAAGGAGCACAACGTACCCACGAGCAGTGTGTATCACTTTCAATCCCTTGATCAATTGAAAGAGGCCCTCCCAAAAATTGATGATATCGTTTCCATGACTTGGTGGTGTCTCTCTGCGAAAATAATTTTCCAGCGTGCCCTTGTCCGAAAATTCCAGTATCACATTTAAATAATCGCTATGAATGAAACTACCATAAAACCTTCTGATACTCTCTTCCTGTTTTATACTACGGAAGCCATTGACTTGTTCTCTATAGCAACGCTCGCCATCTCCTTGTGGGTATCTTCTGAGCTCGAAGGCATTTATATGAGAATTTTTGGGTACCTGTCTAACTTAGTATTCAAAAAATGCTCATGGAATGGGCTCAAACTCACAAGGTCCTTCTCAGCCGTAATTAGTCTGTTGTGAGGTCCATACAATTCAATCATCGATCTATCGGCAATGCCTTCTAGGCCCAGATACTCTTGACGTGTGATTGGCAATAATCGATGGCGCCCAAAGTGTTTATGAAGCATGTGACGATCGAAGGTCGGAACGCAGTACATCCATTGTTTCTCGCAGAAACGTTGAAGAAGTGTCGGGTTATCATTGGCGAACGAGAACTCAGCCGGAGGATGATTCGGGTCAAAGGGCAGACGAGCATCAGAGAGCTCTTCGTAGGAGATAAAATCCTCAATGCATCTCCCCTCTCCCAGTCTTAAAAGAATGGAGAACACAGCTGTATGACTGCGCAGAATGAGATCAGGATCGGTTGGCGGAAAATCCGTGTCAAAGACCTCGGAAACGATTCGAGTCAACTTTCTATTCTCCTCCGCTCTGAAGTATGCCTTGAGGCTCTCCACTGGCATAAACCAGGCTCTTTCATCCTTTGCCGCATCGACCACCACACTGACCCATGATTTAGTCTCCCATTGAAAGAACTCCTTCAGCGCGGGTTGATGGCCCGGCTGTGCCATCCGGTCGATCCCGAGCAACCTGGATGACTGGATCTATCAAAGCCTGATCGACTGTTGTACCAACGGCTACTAAAACGGAATTGCAGAACGCTAACAAAGTGCCTACGTATACTTGGCGAGATGGAGCAAAATGGATATGAAGAAGACCAAGAAAAATCACTGAGGGTTGTCACATCGATATGGAAAAAGCCCCTCCTGCCTGGTGGGTGCCTCAGCTACCAGAACGCCATCGCCATGCATGCTTCTTCTGAGGCTTCAAGCCCCCCGCCCACACCCTGCATCTAGAACAGGATCCGATTAGCTGGAGCCAACCGTCACCAACGTACCAGGTACACGGGCTGATCACTAGTTCAGCGCGCTTACACGTGAGATTATGCCGTCTTTGGCGTTGGCTCTTGGGGTGCTGGTAACTGGTGCTGATGCTGATGCTCTGCAGTTACAGATCATTGCCCTGCCTATCCCCATCGGTGCGAGGGAACGTTGGATGCATCTTGCATATGTGATCGCAGATCTTGATTGGAAAGGTGTACGATTGGTACCGATGAGGCAACTCCTTGGCAGGGACTGATACTGATAGCTGCAGAAGCTCGACAGCCCTGTCCGTGGAGTCGAGCTCGAAATGCGCACAGTCGCTGCGAGATAGAAAATGCTCCGATGTGGGACATGACATGCAGCATTATTATTCGAGAACATCACATCGGCCTGCATACGAGGTAGGCTCTGGCTCTGGCTCTGGTAGCAATTGGTCAATCACGAGATGGTTCCCAACTGCTGTGCAGAGAGATACACCGTTCGACATCCACGTCTAGTGCTGCTTGAAGACGAGAACGAACAGAACCCATCGCTTGCCGAGCACGTGTCCGTTTCCCGCCCACTGATTGGTGAAGTGAATGTTGTGAGTGTTGTGAGAAAACCACAGCTGTCACCCAATAGCATTTCGGATCCGCGATTTCTTTGTATGATTAGCCAATTCTTCATTTATTCCGCACACAGAGACATCCTGGCGGAAATTCATCGTTCGAAGCAGGCAAGCCAATCGCACTGAGCATCAGTATGAAATACATATTGACCCTTCCTTAGACGCCCAAGAGCAAAAGACAGGGTCCAACTATTGACAACTAATTTGAACCAGAAAAGCCGGCGCAGACACCAGGCAAGTTCGAGCGCGTGGATCGCAAGGATGCTTCCAGACTAAATCTGATGTCCACGCCGCCAAGTATCCCGAAAAGTAATAGCTTTTCAACTGGAGTGCAAGACGGCTTGTTCATGTTCATTAGCAGCATATTTCAGATACTTGTGTAGCGACAGTATCGATACGTGCTCGGGGGTTTGTCTATTATTGGTAGGTCAGAAGCAGTGCGATGGTATGTGGCAATGTGGCTTGCGGAACCGGCTATCCATTGTTTCGGATTGATTGCTGAAACAGCCTTCCTTAGTCCAGACCAAAATCCTCACTCGAGGTTTTCTTAAGGCTGCTTACTCATCCAAATGGATGCTGATGTGTACAGAAGGTGTATAGAAGGTGCGGAGGTCCTGATGTTTGCCCTGATTCCTGTTGACATATTGCGGGGTACACGGACACGTGGTATTCGCTTGAGGAAAGTGGGAATTTAGCCTTAGCTTTCCTGCGTTATGATAGCTCCGGAATGGTTCGGTCTGATGATCTGCTCTTTGCTAAAAGTCACAATATCATTATTGAATTCTCTGTAAATAAGCCTTGCTTACGCTTTCGGACTTTGATACTGACACTGCTCCGATACTACTAAAAGTTGGGTCATAAAGCGTCATCGCCGACTTCAACAGTGCTCAAAGTGGGGCGCTTCTGGTACTAATCCACCACTTGACCAACTCATTGATCGTGATATCGGATTATGCAGCTTAGCAAAGAGCCAGGTCATGGTTCCTTCGATTTTTAGACTACAAAAGACTTCCGGAAAGGCATACAGTGTACGATGTATACGCGGCTTCGAAAGCGGAAGCGTAGAAGGTGCGGATAGAGGAAGCTGAATATTGTATTGGTGGCCTACTCCCCTATGCGAAGTTGACATACATAAACCTCTAAATAGCTTGGAAATTTTATCAGCATCTCTCTAGTTTCCAGCTGCTAACGGGATATTTGTAATTTGATAACCTGTATTGACGTTCTCTTGAAGATGAGATCCAGCCATCGCATCCTCTTCAAACTCTCTTATCTACCTAATCGTTAGATATACAATACTCCCGAAGAGATTCCCAAAGGTTGAACTTACCTCTATGTGTCAAGATTGGAGGTCTTCAACGACCAGCGCGTACAAAAGCTCAGACCATTCCGTAGATAAATTGAGCTTCTTAGCTGCCCTGCTCCATTTTGCACTCGCCTTCTCGAGATCCAACCTGCCTTGACTCTCTGGATTTGCCCAATTCCGAGACTTGAATTGGAAGCTGCGAAACTGATGGTAGATTCCGGTTCTTCCGCATGAGGAATACTTCACACATATAAGAGCGCATCTCCTAGTTGGTGCTGCCCACGGAAAAAATCCTGCATTGATCCCACATGCATCGGAAATGGAACGTAAGTATGAGTCGGCTGCATCAGTGGAGCTTCGTAGGTAGAGAGGTCGGTTTGAATGCCTACATCGATGTAGAACGACCTAGATTGGGAACAGGGTTGGGACTCCCGAGTTTCCGAGTGCCCATTCGTAGTCAACAGAGAACTTCTAGCTCGCCAAGAGAGCTGCGAAAGCACAGCTTCAGTTGGAACACTATTTTGTCTCCTATGGTCCACTTGCTGCTTGTCCACTGCAGATTCTAGTCTAGGGAGTTCTGACGCAATCGACTTCCTTGCGGAGATGCGTATCACCCGTGAGCCCTGGTATGGTCGCTGTTGGCTAATAGGAGCCGTGCTTCTGCGTTTGAGCTTACGGATTTCTGGGATGGCGTCGACTTCTGCCGTGGTGGGGCTTGTACCCTTGAGTGCCTTCTCCGTCACAGTTCTCTGGGCAACTCCTGCAATGGTGGAGCTAGATTTCGCATCTACACTCGGTGAAGCCGGGTCGCGGCTCGAAACCCTTGCGAATTTATCGGAAGCAAAGAAATCATCATTGGAGCCGAATGACACTTGCAATGAGAGCAAATCCCTCGTAGTGCCGTCTGGAGGATACAGCCATTCGTACAGTTTCTGGGGTAAGCTTTGGCTGTCTGCAGTACCGAGATCAGCCTCTGAGTTTTCTTTGTTCGATGCTTCGAGGACATACCTTGATGAGCTTTGCCCTCTTTATCTTTCCAGGACAAGTAATAACGATCAAACGCACCGAAGGCAACGCAGAGGACCTTCTGACCTTCCCCAAGGGCACATAATGCTGCTGCGCCATCCTTGAACTTATTCCTCAGGGGCTCTTCCAATGGTTTTGATGCTGTTGCTGGAGCCGCATGTGTTGGATCCCCGTAGGAGCTCTCCACAGGCTCGTTCTCGCTTTCGAAAGATGTGTACGAAAAGCTAGATGCTCGACTGAACGATCTCGGCGTCGGTGGGTATGAAGATCTTGAGGCATCTGACACACTGTCTGATATAGAAATGACCGAACTCCGTGTGGACTGGTTTGAATAAGTTCTATACATTGGTCTTTTCAGGCTCCTAAGAGCAGAAGCTGAACTATCTGAGTGTGTGAGTGAATTCATTGATATTGGAAGTAATACCCATAACAAGAGCGCATGGACACGGCAGTAGATTTCTAGTCATGCATTCGGATATTTGATTCGATGCCGGGAGCACCTGCCTAGGAATCCTTCGCACTTGGATCATTCAAAATTGATACGATATGACTTAGAATCTAGTTCATGAATCGTCACAGTTCGCGTTACTCCCACGTCGATGATCCGCTGAGTTGTCTTCTCAAGAAAGAATATTAGCGTTGACGTTCGAGATTATCAGCTCATATCGCAGTTCTGGATACCTGTAGAATGTTTTAAAACAGACTTCAAACAACAATGTAGTTGAGTTTGTGAGCATGGAGTTTGAGATTCGTATGACAATTGGTGCATCGGACGACTTTTGCATTCAAACATGTGATGTGCATCAGGCTTGGGATCCACCCAAGGCTTAAATGGGCGATCAGGGGCTCGCTAAGATGTGAGGATCTAGCCGCCCTTGTCTCCACAACACCACTACTCATCGTACGATGGCACCTATTTGCTCTAGACCTCTCCTGTTTCCTATCTCCGAGATTTTCAGTGCGGTAGTTATACGACAGAGGGCACCGACAAGCGATGAGGTGCTTTAAAGATTATGTGCTCAATGAATGATTTCAGACGAGAATTACCTCATAAACGTAACTTGGATTCTATTTTAGTATCCATAGTTCTAAATGCTCAATTCCGATGAACGGGCACAATTCTAGGTAGAAATACACTGCATCTATTGCCTCATGTCTCCAAGCGGCTTGCCTCTCCGCACGCGCTTTTCCCATCTGCATAATTCTATTTCCAGAACAATTTGTTCCTCCCCAAGCTTTCCTACTAAGCCATCATCATCTCTGTCATAGTATAGAGCCCACATTCCGCATTCCTCCCCACTCTGCTTTTTCACTGCCATGAACCCTTCCCAGTGTTCTAGTGTCAACCTCCGATCTTGTCGAGTGCAGTCAAATGGTCCGGTGATGTTGGGATTCGCGTCAGGACGCAGGCCATATTTGAGTTCGTAGGTCTGTCGGTCGACATATATCCAATTCATAACAGGAGCTTTGTCTGTAATAGTCGAGACCAGTCCCTCGTAGTCATCTCCAGTTTCTGGATGGTAAGGTAGGTAATACCCCTCAAATGGATGAAGTGAAGTATCATTAATATCGCTTTTGATATAGAGCTGAAATCAAGAGAAAGGTCAGTATGCTGGAAGCTTACGAGTGGAAGTCTCGGTGAAGATGGCCGACGAGGGTAACTGGGCAAGCACCTTATTATTTTTCAGCGCAACTTGTCGGTGATCAATCTCAATGCTGCGCATAGAGGGATCCACGCAGCTAACGATTAGGTTCGATCTTCTGGCACGATGCTCTTCCCTCCGATCTTTACTCTGTCCTTGTCGAATAGCTTCACTAGTCCCAAGAAGGGCGGGCGCTGTAGTAAGAGCGAGAATCATAGAGAGCATTCTGATTATACCATTCACCACAATCGATAGTAACAAAAAGTCGTTTGAGAGAGTGGCCCTTTTGATCTACTGAAATATGGTGCGTTGACAGGGTTTCCGCAATGGGGCACGGCGTAAAATATGCACTGCAAGCATAATCACTACAGGAGTTTGAAAACAAAGAACGATTATGAGGTTCGCCGTTCTACGATCAGCAGGGGTCGTGTCGCAGCTATCAGGCGATCACAGACCACGTACGATAGCTCAGCAGAGGATCTCCCTCGCCTGACGAAACAATCCCTCAGAAGATAAGCGCTTCCATATCATACCCATCACATTCTGACTCGAATCTCACAAAATTGGTTGACACGTCCAGAAAGTAATATGATTAGCCATTTCTAGTGGAGAAACCTGAATCAGGGTCCCGGTACTTCAATATTATGCGACCCATGACCGACACGTTGAGCTTCAGAACTTGACACTCGAGAATCCTAAACGATGCTTTAGTCTTTAATTGACATTCTAGATGAATCCTTTATTTGGGTGGCCCGGTACAAATTTCAAGCGATGGAGTCTAGAACAAACTAGAAGAGTATAAAGCTACAACCCTCTCTTCGAGCTTAAGGCCATCTCCTTCCTGAACTGCTATTCATCATCTCTTTCTTCGATCTCCTGGTGAGATCCACTCGAGCACTTCAACTCTTCCAATTTGCGCATCCCCTTGTATAGATTTCGACACCTCTCCTGGCAGAGATCTATCAAGCTGGTTTATTTTCCGGGTCGCATCTCTCTAATTATCTCTAATCATCGCGCCATTCGTATATCTTTCGACAACCCATCATGGCTACCAACACGTAAGTTCTAAGGTCCGGAGCAGGCAGATAAGTTACTAACATTCTTGCGGTAGTGCTTCGTATAACACCTCGGCTGCATACTCCCCGACTGAAGATAAGAACAGTCGAAAAACTGTCGCTACAAATTTCACCAATGGAACCACGCAGCAGCCACAGCTTCCCACATCAGAAGGTCTTCGAGCACCAGCTGGTTAGTTCGATCTGATCTGCAAAGTACAAGCTTTCCTAGTGCTGATCATATGATAGGACAACTCCTCAGAGGCGCGCATGATGATGAAGGAAATCTGACTAAGGCTGCACTGATGGTGGGAATCAAACTCGATTTGGAAGCAGAAGTGCATCTGACTGCCCGAGTGCGAGGTGATATTATTGTAGGCTTATACTGAGACGTTCTCAGTGGTCCTGGAAGTATGAAGGCTGTAACATTGGGGGGTAGGGCTCCGCGGCTTGAGGCTTATTTTGATGAAGAAGATCCAGATTCAGCGATAAGCAGGACAAAGTTGGATTACAGAGTTGGCTATTGGCGTGAAAGTCAACTATCAACCTATCAGGAGACTACATAGATTGTTCGACTGAACGGATTGATGGGCAATACTGAGAGGTGCAAGCTACAAAACATTGTTCCAGGGTACCATTTGAGTTTTTGGTGACAATAAAAAAGACAGTGCGTGTTGCTTACGTTTGTAGTCGAGTCTCTCCATTTCCCTCCATTCCCAGGTGATATTCCAGCCATAATATAGAGTACCGCAGTGGTTAACATCAAATCGAGTCACCCCCGCCTAAATCTACCTCACCCTCCGTCGCCACGGATGCGTACTCACTCAAGCGGCCTATCAGGTCAAATCTGCTCGGCTTCCATGGCCAACTCATCCATGCCTCGAAAATCTCTCTAATCATCTCAGTGCTCAAGCACCGAGCTCTGAGCTGCGTAATGTCCATATCGCCGCCTGTGGTAGGATCTGTCAAAGATGGACATCTAGGCTGGATCCACTCCCAAGCGCCAGGCCAGACAGCTTTGATAGCCTCAGGTACTGGGTGGGCTGACATGGTCAACAATGTGGATAAAATGTACTCAAACTCGTCATAATTTGCCGGGTAATTTTCCCGCAAGATGGGCCAGATGTTTCGCGGTTGAAAGTCGACCAAGGCAAGTTCATGGTTCGGAAAGAAGTCTTCAGGTTTAACTTTCAGAGGCTCCATTTCTCTACGATCGAAGAGCAGTCCTGGAGGATTCATCTCAAGAAGTCGCTTCTCATCCAAGTATGTCGTAGTGTCCAACCTAAGCTGCACGCTTCTCATGGTAGCGAGGTCGTCCTTAAATTCTCGCATAACCTCAGTAAGGTTCTCCCGCCGGGTATCGATACCCGCAGCACTTTTGTCATTACTATAAAGTTCTCGTTGCATCTTCATAATTTCGTCTTTTCTCGCCACGAGATCATGAAGATTGTCTTCTCGACGCCTCTCCGTACCTCTGCGAAGACGTAGTCGATATAGCCTTAGCCATTGAGGGTCAACCTCGAAAGGCTGCCATTTCTCCATTGCGTGCTTCAATTGTGGTGGTGGCTGCTTCGTAGGGATATCGGTGTACTGCGTGAACTCACCGTTTGCAAATCTCTCCTCCAGATCAGCCAGTTCCTTCCGATACTGCAAACCTATTCTCTCGTCATCTGCTCTGCTTTCATCGAGAACTTTTCCATGCCCTTTTGACATCAAATGTTTCTGCATCTGACTCTCCCGCCCCTCTGGAGTGGTAATTCCAAGCTTCTCCATATTTGTAAGAACCTCGACAGTTTTCTGAGCTTCCAGACTCTCCGCTCTACGAAAGACGCCTACTGGCCGAGTAGAAGAGGCGATCTCGGTGATACTCTCGCACGATAGTTCAGCTTCGATAGACCCCTTTTTCCGTAGGGCGACATGCCTGGGTAACGCGATCATTCTCTCTTCGTCAGCCAGCCAGAGCAACATTCTCACCCCGCCGTAACGATGGAAAAGTGAGTGTGATCGGACTGCGCTCAACAACTGGTGGATAACTAACTGCGTGAGAGAAGGAAACGCTCTGTATGCTCTCTTTGGATGATATGCTAGATTTGCAACGAAAAGAAGTGTATCGTTGGGCTTTTCGAGACGAGGATCGCCATCTGGTATGGGATGTTGGTTACGGAGATATTCGTTGGACACAACCTTCTCGAGATGAGCCCATATGACTCCTGGCTTGGGCACCAATACATATTTCGAATCTTTGGCATCAAGAAGAGGCTGTAGGCAAGGTCCGTAGAGCTCGATATCTGGTTCCATGAGAACATGAGTCCGGGGTTGTAAGAACTCGTGGAGCTTAGATGACCAGACTCCAGCTCCAGGGTTGACGTCGATTATATCACATCCTTTATGCTTTTCAAGCGATGGCTTCATTCGTTCTAGTATGTGATCTGCATATATTTAGTCAAAGTAGGACTTAGAATCATAAAGCCCGGCTTACCACAGAGGTCTTCTCCTATGATGTTGACTCTGCGAACATCACCAACTGCTTTCCTTCTGGAAGAACCTCCATAGCCCTTATAAAGATGTTCTAGTATCTCCTGCTGTGTCTCAAGAGGCTCATCAAAGCCTAAATCTTTCTGTGGGTCTTTCTGGGCAACCCGTTCCTTGGTACGACGTGATCTCCTTTTCCTAGGCTCCTCCGTCACCACATTTGTTGAGTCTATATCATCCTCTCTTGACGATGACTTCGCCACTTGTTCACTACCAGATGGTGCATCCGCTCCTGTTTCAGACGTATCTATCCGGGCGGCCTTTCTAGCCCTCCTTTTCCGCTTGACCTGGTCTTCATTGACAATGTCGAGGGTGGCAGGGCTTTGTCTTTCGATCGTCGAATTTTCTGAATCTATCTTCTTTCTCCTGTATGAAGCCGCAATAGTCTGATGAAATGGCCGAAGATTTGAAATGCGGACAGTAGAGATTCGTGACGCAGGTCTTTTCGGACGAGGAATGAGGCGTAACATCAATGCTTGAATAGGGAGAACGCAAGCAATAGATTAGGGCAAAGGGAAGGACTATGACGAGTGATGAGATAAGAGATATCTTAAAGAGAGACGAGGCCGTACAAACACAATGCTGGGACGTGGAGGTGTCTTTGGAGATATGGATATGCGCAAGAGTTGTCAAGGCTGAAGCTTCGGAAATTTTGGAGAAAGGCTGAAGAACTGCGTCATTGGTGTCTTCGGACTGCCGATGCAGACCTCAAGGTTGGTGCTTCATCATCTGCAGCATGCGACACGACACCATCAAGGCAACAAAGATACAACCTGCCGACACCTTAGAAGAGGTCCAAATGTCTCTTCACATCGGTGGGTCATCGACCTGGATCCAAATTCATTGGCGATAGGGCAGACTAAGCTGCAAAAGTCACTCACCACGATCTCCTCAATCTTAATACTTAGAAGCCATGGCGGGGTCGGCATTGCAAGTCTCGAAGCCTATGAGCGTCAAGGAGATCTCTGCCAAAGCTGCAGATTTCGATTTCAACCCTTTCATTGCATTGAAATACTGGATCCGAACTGCGGATACTCTTCTTAGAGAAGTAGGCTTCTCACTTCCCGCAAATGCTTCCAAACATGACCCTCTGGTAGAATGCTGATAATCTCTGCAGGCGCACATCTATGACCAAGAGGACAACGACCAACAAGCTTACCTCCTCTTGATGCGGTATGCAACGCTTGTATCAGAAAAACTGCCTATTCATCCCGCTGCGCGACAAGCTGAGAATCGGGTAGCTCTCAAAGCCATACAGAGAACCCTACCAGATGTTCTCGATCGATTAGAGTTACTCAAACCGCGGATCAATGGCAGATATGACACATGGCAGAAGGCCCTGGATCGAAGAAGAGAGGCGGATGCGGCTGTTGAGGGTGAGAAGCCGGGAGCACGGAGTTGGTCGCACATGGATCATGCGGCATCAGATCCAGCTGTCGCAGGTAATACCACTACTTTAGCAGCACATGAGAATAGCGAGCTGGCCGTCAAGCTCGCTCACAAGGAGATTCGGCGGAGAGATGCTGCTCGTAAAGCTACACGGCAAGCGGGGGTATCTGAGGAAGAAGAACAGGAGCGACGAACGGCAGGTCTTTGGGATAATTGGGAGGCTGCTCTAGAGAAGAGAGACCAGGCGAATACACAAGACGACGAGGGTACACAACGTGAAATGGAAGCTACAAGGCGGCAGATGGATAGACAGCAGAAGATCGTGTCCGAGGGAGCTAGGCGGCGGCTGTCAAAGCCCCCGCCTCGTCCGCCTCGACCGGAAGAGAGAAATGGCCAAAGTGAATATAGGTATCCTTCAATCTCAAAATCACTACCTCTAAAGTATCTGGAAGATGGCTCTCTAGACTTGCGCTCGAACACCAGGTCCTCCTTGGGACACGATACTCCTTTGAAACCCCCGAAAGAGAGGTTTCCGGGTCAACTCCCTGCACCGGAGCCGTACACACTCTCGATTCCACCCAAACGGCCAGACAAAATAAAACAAGGATCACAAGACACTGAGCTCGATGCCCCACCATCATATACTTTTCGTCCGGCTGCCTATCTTGAGAATGGTGACCCGCTTCGTACGGTCTTCCTTCCTCCCAGCCTACGCAAAAGGTTCCTCGACTGTGCTGCTCCAAATACCAGCAAGAACCTCGAAACATGCGGTATGCTATGTGGAACTTTGATTTCCAATGCACTCTTCATCTCTCGCGTGGTGATTCCAGAGCAAGAGAGTACGAGCGACACTTGTGAGACTGTTAACGAAAGCGAGTTATTCGATTACTGCGCAGCAGAGGATCTGATGGTCTTGGGTTGGATCCATACGCATCCGACTCAAACATGTTTCATGAGCAGCAGAGATCTCCACACACATGCAGGATACCAAACCATGATGCCAGAGAGCATTGCGATTGTTTGTGCACCAACGAAGAATCCATCGTAAGTGCATATACCCCGTAGCTAAATCTATATTCTGACTCTAGTAGGTGGGGTGTTTTCCGCTTGACTGATCCGCCTGGGAAGCAAGCTGTTCTCAGCTGCCGGAAGACGGGGCTCTTTCACCCTCATGATGTAGAGAATATCTACACTGATGCTCTCCGGCCCGCAGGCCATGTGCTTGAGACTAATGGGATGGAGTTTGAAGTGGTCGATCTAAGGCCATGAAAGGGTAGAATTGTCATCAGCTTAGAGCATAGCGTTGGCGTCTGGGTTCGTCGGGTCTAGGCTGGTGGATATGCATGATACAAACCCATGGTTGGAGTTTATTACAATATCATACATGACTCTCAGATCAGTCTTTGCGTCGCGTAATCGATACACTTAGAGTAGGGTATTTCCATAGAGTCTTCTATCCATTCTTTGATAATCCCTTCAAGTAGATACAGCGCCGAAGTCGTTGCGGAGCCCCACGGCCATTCCAGTGTGTGCGGCTCCTTGTGTGACTACCCTCGAGCCCAAGGTGGAAGCCTCCCCGCTTAGTCAATCGCTATTGTAGCTCTTTCAAAAAATGGTAATCCGTCTAACTGGGAGCAAGATATCTTCTATGTAAGATATATCTTCATGGGGGGTTGTACTTTGTATTCTAGCAAACCCTGCCAACTGGATGTGGCTGTGCCTGCTAGCTGCATAATCACCTCAACAACAAGAATGCCGTCGTGCCGTCCATCGTCGCTGGTTAACCTATAGAAATATTGCAAATCGCCCATCCTCATCAGAGGTGAGCTCGAGCGAATCAGTGCTGCTTGCAAAGAAATTATGCAATCGCTCCTCAGGTGTCTTAAACGGTTAAAGAGCGGTAGGCCCCCTGAGTCTGCGGCGGAAAATCGGCCACCTGATGATTTTCAGAGGAAAGGTAACGAACTGTGGTTTCTCATGCTCGGTACCAGTGGTAGAGAGCTGCTAGCATCGCAGGGGCCTAATCAGCAATATGTATCGCCGTATGAAGATCTTTCAGCGCACCGAGACTGGATCCGAGAAGCTGTCTTCAAATCAATTCAGTCGTTCTTGGAGTGGCACAATAGACACCAGTCTATCGTCCTGAGTGATCTACAGAAAGAAGCTTACATAGCACTCCAATCGGGGCAGCCCTTGGAGTATCTTACTCTTGAATTCGCCCAGGAATTCGACAAGTTCTGGCCAAGCCTCAGAACAGAATACGTGGGGACTTATTCATTTGACACCGCTCCATAGTACGTTTGTTTGTCTCAAAACTCATGAAATAGCTCTCATTTTGCATTGGTAGCTTTTTCGACGATATTGTCAGGATCGCACATCCCGATTACTTGCCAACAGTGGCTGATATCAATCGTATGCCATCGAAGCCATTGTCCCCGGATGTAGTGATTGAAACAGTTGTTCCCTTGCGATATCGCAACGCCCGCTTTTTTGATGGCGAGATCTTAAAGGGCCGTGGTTTCAGGCGCAAATATTGGACCCGCCATCTGAGAGCTATGGATGCTGTTATGTTCACCGTGGATATGTGCTCCTACGACAAATTTCGTCCCGATAATTCAAAAGAGACTCTCCTGATGCATAGCTTAGCTATGTTTGATCTCATACTCAATTCGGGCCTTTTTCAGCACAAATATATTATCCTAATATTGAGCAACTACGAGGATTTCCGTGAACAACTGAAGGTTTCCCCTCTCTCACAACTCTGTCCCGATTTCACTGAGGGGGCCGATCCGATAGAGGCCGCTAAATATATGGTCAACTTGTTCATACAGCATAATCGGACTGAGAATCAGGTCTGCACGCATCTCGTCAATCCCAAAAACCAACAACAATTTGGATTTGTCCTTGCAGCTGTGTGTGATTTGATGACTGGTTGCCGGCTCAGATTTTGACAACGTGGGCGGGTTTCAAATAATTGCTATGTGGTCAAAACTTCTCTGGGGTCCTTCCGATTGCTGTTGAATTTTGTGGGGGCTCCGAGTGTCAGGCTCTAGTCACTTATAGCTTGGTAAGGAATGCGGAAGTGTGAAGAGCCTTGGTCAACCTGATAGTATTCTACATCGACACAACTAACCGAGAGACTTCAGATTGAGACTGGCCAATCTCATAGAGATCTAAATTCAAATTAGCTTTGCATTACCTCTGCGTCTCTCATAAGCATCGCCTTAGCTTTCAAGGACAGAGTTTTTCATCGCAATTTCAGGGCCTGGATGTTCAGTGTAAGCTTGAGCAGTCATATTGGCGTCACCATCTTCACGTCGTCGGTACGTATCCAATCGAAAGGGGAAGCTTCTGCTGTAATCTGGAGGTCTTCAAGCCACTATATAGCATTTGACTCGGTCGGACTGCAATCGAGGTCTGGTCTTTTCTACGAATATTTCTTCGCAGTAGATGAACTCGAACTCAATGTGAAGCTGAAGAAGATGTAAATCACATGACTTCTGTGAAAGCATTGAATGGCTCTCTGCTGCGGCTGAATGTCCTCATCTCAGGGGACTTCAGCTGCCCTGATCATCTTGTCCATTTCTGGTCAACATGCGAGCCATATCAGCTGTCGGCTAACAGTTGAGCATATATGGGGGGCACAGCACAAATGCTGTCAGCATATTTTACTGGTGTGGTGTATAACTGACCAATGTCAACCCTGCCTCACCTTGCCCCACCAACGATCACTCAGCCAGCATGGAATGAACCTGTCGTATTCATCTTACAACGAACACTAGGCAGCGAACATTGGGGAGAAGCAAGCCGTGTTCAGTAGGAATTTAGCTCGCATATCTTCACCCACTTTCCCTTGACGAGACTTTGTACGACATCATTTTGTAGTTCGCTGATTCTTTCAATATGACCCTAGAAGGAAAGTGTGACATCTGCAGAAAGCGCAAAGTGAAGGTAAGCCACGCCGAACGTGTACCTGTGTAATGTATGATGCATTGACTCGCATGCCTTTGGATTAGTGCGACGAAGAACGCCCGGCTTGTAGTGCGTGCAGGAAAAGCAGTCGCTCTTGCACCTACAGAGTGGCAGCCAGATTGGTTGAAGGCCGAGGCGTAGGCCAACTTACTTTCGTTGTTAGGAAATCAAGGGAACCCAAAGAAGAGTCTTTGTCATCAAAATCGTCAGAACATCCTGCATACCAAGAGAGCAGCACGCTACTTAATACTGCTAACCTAACGGACAATGTGGTCGGGACGAGGGGAGCGCTTAACCTAAGGTCATCTCGCGCAGCTGGATCTGGCCACGGGCTATTTCAAACACTTGTCCCGGTCAGTCCTCGTTCTCTACCCTACATATCCCTGAATTGACCAAATAAAGTCATTTCCTACCTCCAATGTACCTTCAGCAGAGAGAGCTTCTAAGTATCATTCCTCACCAAGAACGATCTCCATTTCAAGTGAGGCTTCACGGCTACTTGATAAATGGAAATTCTGCAATGACATGTTTACGGACGGTTTCGAGACGCCTTATGTATTAGGTCACTGGACAGCTCATATCCCTCAGCGCATTGGGTCTAGTCCGGTGGTTGATTCTGTAGTGGACTGTTTCTTGAAAGCTACAAATGCCTATGTGGATCGCAGTAAAGAGAGTCTCACTTCAGCTATTGCTGCCAAAGCCAGAACGTTGTGTATGATAAGGGAGACTCTCGTCTCTGCTGCATCCACCTCATTAAATGAAGATACGCTGATCGCCATTCTCATGCTTTATCTGGTTGAAGTAAGTACCGATATCAATCGACAAAGAACATGCTCAGTAACTGAATATAGATCTTTGTTAGGGGGTGTTCTTATGAATACAAATACCACATGACAGGGTTCGTAAGCCTTATTCAGAGAATTACAAATGATGGTAGGCGGTGGAGTGATGTGATCCAGAGCGTTTTCTCTTTCACTTACGAGTGGGACGTGAGCAATACCAAGTTATTTTGATAAGGATCAGTAAATTAACTAAGATTACCAGATGTTGCCTGCGATTCTCGAGAATCGTGACTCTGTCTTCGACAAACCGTCCTGGATTGCCATTCCTGCACCTACATATGTTTCATCAAACAGCCCTATCAGCGACAAAGATGCGGATATGGTTCATGAGTACAACAAGATGAGGACCATTCAAATCCCCAGGCTTGTCCGACTAGTAAGAGCAGCACGTATAGCACCACACGATGTTCAAGCCAGGGCAAACGCTATCGAGTTAGCATCTAAGCTATACTCTGAGGATTTAGAGCTGATTTTTCAGAAATTCAGAGATGATGGTGTAATAACGCATATTCCCAGCTCCTCATCGATCCTTGGAGAGTGTCTGAACTTCACTTCCCTGCTAGCTCAGGCCGCTTGTCTGACTTACTGGACCATGCGAATTAGACTTTGCGGTCTAATCATTGCACTCTTGCAAATTTCTTCTCAAGTCGTCTCCTCGTTTCCAGTTGACATGTCGGTTGTGGTAGCTGAGGATGTGGCTACCGCCAAAAACATTGCATTGTCAACTGAGTATTCAAAGAAGTCTTCTATAAAGATTCAAATCAACACTGTGCGGCAGATCACGCCACTGCAAACTTCCTTTGGTACGTGGCATCGTTTAGAGCTGCGGGAGGGTGGCCCATCTTCTACAACCCTTGATGCCGAGCATGCGCGAAGGATGAAAATATGGTGCTTGGAAACTCTTGAAGAATTTCGCGTCAAATGGTCTGTTCCACCTAACGCGCCTCTCAATGCTGAGATTTTGATACAACGGCAGGCTCTAATGACTGGAATGCCAATCCCTCGCACGTAATAGCCATAAAAATATCTTCATGTATATAATAGAGGAAATCCAACTGTAGCTAAACTGTATAGATTAACTATGGAGATGCAGCGCCTTATTTCTCACTTGTTACATCTTGGACGACTTTCAAATCCACGAAACATGCTCGATTATATACCATCTGCGTAAAATGAATATTTTATTATCCCCTTGTCAAGCTCATCATAACACCTCGAGTAGAGTTGATGCTAAAAAAATAGGACTGCATCAATACTAGGACGATTAGGTTGACGCAGGAAATAGTTCCTCTACGCCGGTTGGTTGGGGTTCTTAGGACAGGAGGCTCCGACACAGCACGAGATGATACCACTTTGACATTCACCATTGGCGTTTGCAGCATCGTCGTGCGGATAGGTATAGGCAGCTCCTTTGCAAGGTGCAAAAAACGGAGCAGGAGTGAGGTTGTACCCGTCGTTGCTGCGAAGGGGGTTGACACAAGCGTTTTGACCATCATTATTCTACTGCTTGTAAGCTTGGACTTGAACGATGCCATAGCAGATATCTTTCACTTACAGCACACGAGTTGAGACTGAAAAGATTTTTATTACATCCCGTAATGACAGTGTTGGTAGCTTTACAGGTGCAGGTGATAGCGACCGAGAATCCGTTTCTACATTTACTTATAAGCCAGTGCCTCGAGATATGGAATAAGCATTACTCACACATAACTGACATCAATATCGACAACAGCAACAGAACCACCTTGAACATCGAAGCTTCCCTCAATAAGAGAATCGTCTCCAGTAATCTGGAAGGCAGCATCATTGATAGCTACATTACCTGCCCAACCTGTGGGCACAGCAAATGCCGCAGTGGCACCATTTGCCATTGTTCCGGGACCTACATTCCCGCTAACAGCCGAAGGGGCTCCAGCATTATGTGCGTGGGAGGTGGTAATGGCGTCCCCGTGCATGTTTATAACGGAAATGGTCATGTATTGAGGGGGGGCGGCAACGATGTTGGGAACATCTTGAGGAGCTGAAGTCTCAGAAGCTACCAATGCACCGGCAATTGGAGTACTTGTAATTATACCCTCCGTCCCAGTCACAACAGGGGTAGGTGACCCAACAGCGGATGTGACAAGCGTCACAGCGACGAGAAGCGACCAATGCATTTGTTCGAAGAAATTGATATTTTAAAAGAGTGACAAGTTTAGATTATAGCTGCTTAAGTCAAAGCAAAGTTGGGAACCTAAAGGATCTTATATATCCTTTCCCACTTCACTGACCGCATACTGGCGTAGGATTCGACAGTCTAGTGACTACGACAGATCTCGTAAACTACATCTTTCGTCTAAGAACATGTACGCCGAAGTACTCAATGAAAAGTCTTCCTTGTACACTTTTAGTTCCAAATCCTGTTACATACCATTTTCGCACATGCAGACAGAACTCTTTCACTCGTCCAAATTACGAGTTAGGATCTATGTTTCCTTCACCGTCCGTGCCGTCCTGAAGGTAATCCGTCATCTCGGCAGAGGTAATCAAGTATACGTCAAGATTTGAAGCTGGCAAGGGACGGTAGGAGCTCATGAGGGCGGAGCCGAGGTATAGGGATGTCGTGCAGAACCTTGCACCACAGATCAATAGGGCGAGCTATTCCCAAAATAGTGCTTTCGACCTTCTCAATCAGATTGGGCTTTTTCAAAGTAAAGGATTTGATTTTAACGTTACCAGGCATTCTCCGCATAACAGTGAGTGAGGGGCGGCTCAGGATGGACTTGTGTGGCAATTGCGGCTGAACACGTACGTAATCGAAGAATCAAGTGCTGAGCCCCTTGAAACAGGTACGAAGGTGGAGAGTTAGCAAGATAGGACTCCAGAGTCAAACATACTTCCATCCCACTTGATATCTCGTGGCACAAAACTTTTCTTTCGTAATAAAATCTTTCATTAGAAAATCACAAGATCTCAGCTACTAGGTCACATTGAAGGCCTTCAGAACTAGGGGAAAGCAACGCCGAGGTATCGTGTACGTACCCCAGACATGAAGGGTGAAAGGCGAGAGAAACCATCAGCAGCTAGCGTTTCGTGCTTACCATCCACTTCTACCGCTTTTACGATCGTGGCTGAGAAAGTAGAGATCCTTCTGTGATGTACGACGGATACGGCAGGTGGGCTGGGACCCTGAAGGTTTAAAATTGCTAATCTGATCAAACATTCAGTTCTGCATTAGTGAAATGTTCGTAGTCAACTCTTCTGTCGTTGCTACCTTATTATCTTCTAGATACATCATCGTAACGAGATATTTGTATGTTTGTTCTAAAGAGCCCTGCCAAGACTTACTTGATTGAGATGACCTTAGGTACGGCTCGAACTAAGCTTCGTCCTACCCCGACGCGGACGCGGACCGGACCCGGTAAGCGCCGAACCTAAGTAACTGATTACTGAATCATCTAATCCAGACTAGCGCTTTCAGGAAGGCAAAAGCTCAACACTAAACTGCCAGAGACAGACAAGAATTAATACAATTACCAGAAACCAAGCATATTGAGCCACTCCGTTTGAATGCTTTAGTGCATTAGAACAAATCGCAGTGAATCTATACCAATACTTTTCAAGGGTTTCTCACTCGCTGCGTAAGTAATTACGGTTGAATGGCACATAGCACCTTCACGGCGGCAGTGTTATTTCCGAGAATGACAGTACGTTACAGAGCTACCCCTGCAAGTACAGCAAAAAAGATCGAGCTGCGAATCTCCGCGAAGCGAGGCTTGAGCCCCCTGTTGCTAGTTCCAGTTCCTTCGAACCTAACTCTATCGAACCGCACCCTGCTCACCTAGAAATTCTCGACCCTGCTACCTCGTATACTCCTCAAACTATGTTATCTGGTTATCGGCATCTCATTCGATTGTTTGTACGAACCTGCCGTGTTAATCATTATCAAGCCTTGTGTCGAAGAAGGCCGGCTCGAAGATATTATAATTCTAGTACAAACGACAAGCCTTGTACAACTGGAGCGGCCAGCCATTTTGGGACACAGGTAGACACGGGATGGCATTTTCCAATGTAATCAAACTGTATGATCATCGTGGTGTCGCTACTTCATCTTAGCAGCCAGGCCCTCGACGCTCTAGTATACAGTCAGTAACTCAGGACAAGATACAGGCGCAGAGTCATATCGCTAGATAATCTCGCGTAGCTGCATTCCAGAAGATGCTTCAAAAATATAATCAGGTTTTATTCATAGGCTAATTCCAGAGACTTCGTGGAAGCATTAATTGTTAAGCGAGGTGTAGGAGATACACTATATACTATTGTCACAGCTAATATTGTGGTGGTTATATGGGGGATATCAGGTGCTTTCCATGTGACATACGCGTGACCTTACGCGATATTTATTTTGTTTTTACACATTGATTTCAAGCACACACAGCACATACATATAGACGCAGAGACAACTTTCTTAAACACTTATTATACTCCTATTCAGACGTTACATAGTACGATGTGATATCTACAACCCTTGGATCCCGACTCGTCCATTTCTACAGCTAGATCTTAGTCACGATACTGCGTTTGAGGCTTTCCTGCTTCAATATATTTCGACCACGCCAATATATGGGTAATCTTTTAGAGTATTTCGATCCGAAATAGTACTATTTCTACGGATTCGTGACATCACAGCGTACATATGTAATTTCTGTCTTCTATGTGGTCTCGCTCTGGGGATGGGTGAATAGGTTGATGCACATAATCCCTCTCGCATGAGGACTGGCAGCTAGGCGCATTGAGACTCCAAGCGTCGAGTGGCTGCGCCACTGTAGATCACAAGTGTCATCATGAGCGTCAGTAATCTACAGCATCCAAGAAATCTGAGTTTTCTGCATCAGCCGAGTGCGCCTGCTTACTGCAGACTCAGCATATCAAGGCTGTTGGGTGGAAGCTGATCAGTGGTTGACAGAGGAGACACATAATGAAAGACTTATTATTGGTCTGGGCTATTTCTCCCAACTGGTCGATGCGAGTCAAGCATGGATCATACTAAACTTCTTTATTGGCCAACACTCCACCATGTGTGCCCTTCCCCGCCTCATCATGCGACCCGATTCCGTGGTTGGAGCCACGTAAGAAGCAGAGCCTCATCATCAATATGAATGATGGAGTGAGGCTACAGGCATTGTAATATATCTATGAACCCTTGGGCTCTCAATCGTACTACATTACTATATTCGATTTGTATCAAAATCAAAATGGCAGAGAAAGTCAATGGAATTCATCCCTCGGAAGAGAAGAAAGTTGCTTCTTCGCATGCAGATGATTCTCAAAGACTTGCATATATCAGGCTAGTAGTCCCACCGCATTCGTTCTGCCTTTGCTCAGAAGCCTTGTAGTGCCCTACAAAGCGACCGGGTTACAGTTCTTGTTGGCCCAGAACAGAGCGCATTTCAGGTTCCACATGAACTACTGACCCAATACTCGTCAATTCTGGGAGAGAACTGGCCAACTACAGATGATGTAGCAACCATTTCCTTACCCGAAGTCAAAGCAGAATCTTTTGAAGACTTTTTCATCTGGCTGCATGTCTTCGAGCCCAGATTGGGGAGCAAGTCGTTTCAGGCCGTTATTGACTTGGCTGTTCTGGCCGAGACATATCATATCCATCTCCTCAAGAATCAAACCTCGGACCTTCTTTGGCACAAGTTTGAGAACGAGGAGTGGGAGCTGTCTCTTGAAGTATTCTCCACTGTTTATAACAGCGTACCTTCTGGGTCGATCCTACGTCAACTGTGCGCTTCCACCCTCGCAATTGAAAGCCGCAGGGAGAGTTCACTTACAAATGAGCATAATTATATGGAATTGAAGCCTGTATTTGACAGATTCCCTGAGCTGGGATGGGACTATTTCGTACAAATGCAGATTTCTGCCACTATGGGAGGGGCTTGTCGGTTCCACGACCATTCCGATATCGCTTCCTGGGAACGCAAGCAGGCTAAACATTGTCCATTTCCAAACGGTGCACCATTCGGGACCTCAGAGCACGAAACGCCTAAGAAGGACACTCAAGCAGCAATGAAGACAAATGGGACGAATGGAGAAGCACATCAGGAGGCAACAGCATCTGTAAAGCCTACGGCAGCACCACTAAGTGAGGCAGCGCCAGCTGAGCAAACACCAACCACATCCAAAAAGGAGAAGAAGAGGAACAGGAAGAAGTCCATGGTAGAGGCAAGAAATATCAATCTGTTGGACACGAGTTCCGTGACTTCTGGCTGAGGTGAATAAGTCGCAAGTTGAATTCCGGTTAAGATTTGGACGAAACTAGCCCCCCTTTTTTGTGCTCATTCACGGGTTCCTGGGAGTTACTTGGAACGTACAAATGGAAGTTTCAAAAAAAAATGAAAAGTGCGTTTTGATCACAATTTCTTGATAGTAGCAGAATACAATGATTCCATGGATTTTGTGGCTGCAACAGATTTGTCCAGATGTGAATCAACTAGCTAGGTCCTTATGAGCCATTTTCATAAAGTAATCATGTCTCGACTCTTGGTAGAAGTAAGTACGCAGATACGATAATAAGATGCTAGTACATACCTCATTGGCTTGATCCCCAACAACTTCATTCCATTCTCCAACACTTGTCGTATGGCCTCGAAAAAGGCTGCCTCGGCAGGTGATGGAGGTGATTCAGTGTGGTCATCTCCCTCGTCCCCTAGACAATTAGGCAATTGATCTGTGATGGTTGCCAAATAGATTAGAATAGATGATGGCTCCAATGATTTGAAAGCCGAGCTTGTAACATTTGGGAATTGAACAAGGATGCGAAGGAGCTCCATGTAGCTATCATCCTCGATCGGACTGAAGTCATAGTCAGACAGCGCATCTAGGTCAAATTTTGCCGTCTTGAGTATGGAACACAGCTTTGTATGCCAATATTGCAGCTCTGGGCCAGTTCCGCGTTCAAAACCGGCCGCCGACTTGAAGTCAAGTGGGCGATCAGCAGCTCGCTTGGCCAGCAGCTCTTGGGTCACAATTGCGGAGACTCCAAGCGCGGCTATAGAGGTATCCGAGACATCTAGAAGGACAGCTTTCTCGGAGTCTGTCTCCAGTGATTCTCTCATGACGATCTGGCTCTGGTCCAGGACGTCGCCCAGCACGAGGCCGTGACCCGACTTGTCAGTACCTTTGTTAAAGTGTACATGTTGCAATTTATCCGCTAGATCATGCATATCCATGAGTCTGAGGATTTTGGTAGTTCGGACGAAATGCATATCATGGTCGTTGGCAACCACGTATATCATTTTGTCAAAGGAATATTTCCTTGATCGATCCAAGGCAGTTGCGAGCTCTCTCAGGGCATAAGTCCTACTACCATTTCGATCTCGTATGATGACTCGTCCTGCGCCATTGGCATGCTTCTTTAGATCGACTACTAACGCTCCTTCACTTTCCTCGGTAATACCTCTACTCTTCAACAGCTGTTCCACCTCATCCATAGTTCCTGTACTGACGTTTGCTTCGCCGGCGTACTCATCGAAATCCACATTCAAGCTTTGATAGAGCTGTATATAGTGGGCAATAGTGGCGTCTCTGAAACGTTTCCATAACGTGAGGGCCTCTTGCTCACCATTTTCCATTCTCTTAAAAAAAGCGTTCCTCGCCGCAAACACCCCCTGAGTCTCAATAGACGCCGTATCGCCCCCACCATCACGAGCAGTCCTGCTGGCGATCAATTCTGGTTGAAAGAGCTCATTGATTTGGTTGTAGACATTGAGCATATGACCGAAAGCGTCAGCTTTCAATTCAGCTTCTGAGCCGAACCTCTCCCATCCTACGCCTAGCAGTCCAATTTGCTTTCCCCAATCTCCAAGGTAGTTAAGCCTAGTGACATCCCATCCCATACTCTCATATTGATTCGAAACATATGCTCCAAGAAGTGTACTTCGAAGATGCTTGCTGTAGAATTCGCTTGCAATATTGGGAGACGAGAACTCAACAACAACTTTCTTACGGCCAAGTTCGGGCGAACTAGGATCACGAAGCCCGATAGTTGTATCGTCACCGTAAGTGGCTTGGCGCTCAAGAATGTATGGGAGCAATAAGCGCGGCAGTGTCTCAGACTTAAACATGAGACGAAGATGAACTCCATCATGAAGAGGGAACATGAAAAGCGGAGAGTTAGGGAACTAAAGGAACCGCATTAGTAAGTATCACACCTTGTAAAGAGGAATTACAGCCTACCCTTTTCATCAAATCAATGGCAAATGCATTCGGATCGGCGCCATGATTGAGTTGGGGCAATGGAACACTTAGATCAGCTGTAAATACATCGTTCGGCCAATGAATAGAGTTGTAGGCGATGAGAGGTGTACAGTCAGTAAGGCTGCTGAATATGTCCGCAAGGTATGATCGACCGATGTCGAGAGGCTTGCTTAGCACGTGAGCCTCTGGGTATCGGGGTATAGAGCCTAAGCCCAGCCCTTCAAGCTTTCTCGTCAGGCCATCGAAATCTAGCGTTGCCATTATACGGAATGGTCTACAGTAGTACTGAGTTTACAGCGGTGGTTGTGTTTGGGATGGACTCTTCAAAGATGTAACTGAAGGCATGGGCCCTGTGCAATACACCACATGACATTCCTCGTTGCAGGTCAACTGAGATGCAGCATATCCGCTAGCCAGCCTCACTTCGAAGGGCAAACCAAAGCAGGGACAAAGCTCGCGGAAGGGGTGTGTATTGGATCATTCGAAGAAGTTTCTGAGCAGCGCCGTCATTCCTATTAGTCGTTTTAAGGCAGATAAGGTGGCGGGGTTGCATGCTAGTCAGGCATCAAGCCACTCAGAGAGGAACACATCAGACAGGTGCACACCTACATTCGTCAAGTATAACTTCTTTCCAATTATTGTGAGACTTGCCAAAAATTGGCAGTGCTCAACGAGAATTCCAAGCATGTAGTTACATAAGCCATGTTTAAAGTGAAGCATACTTCCGAGGAGCGTTTACTCTGTATTCGTTTGAATGACATCGCCATAGATCGAACTGAAATAATAATTCCCCGTTCACCATTCGCCATATGCAAGTGTTGGATGATTTGATATAGGTTGTATAATGAGCCCGCCATAAACTATACTGCACATGGGTCCCCACTCGGCTCGTGTGTCGACGATCCGCGCAACGACCTTGTTCCCAGCGCAATGCTCTCCTCGTCACCAAGAACCCTAGAATGAAAAGTTTCCTGAGCCACCATCGTATCCTTTATCTTCCCCTTAATGGAAGACAGAAGTGCTCTTTGCAATAATCGCAATCGGGGTAAGGTATGCTTAATAATCAAACGAGCTACATACAGTGCGACCATCAGGAGAAGAGCAGTAAGAGTGAATGATAGAGGTGTCAGAGTGAACGGTACACTCAATTGCTGCATGCTGAAGATTGAAGCAGCGAGAGCGACAGGATAAAGCACCTACAATACGAAAGTGAGATCATGTGTTATCACGGCAGATGCCAACACATACCGTGACAGTAAACTCAGAGGTTGTTCCATTTCCATCTGCTGTTTCTTTACTTCCGATGGTCAATCGAAGATGCAACTATGTTTTGGATGTCAGTGACTAGTGCCGTCTGCAATAAGATGTCATGACAATCAACCTTTCCATGATATTCAGCACAGCATTGACTTAGATCATTTATCCTCTTTCGGTATTCTTCAAGTTGCCGAAAAGTCGCGCTGATAGTGTGAAGTGACTGACGGGCCCCCGGGGAAATTTGAGCTTTGTCGGTATCCTGGAAGTACCCAATATCGCCATCCGGGGCCGAGAACGACTTCCATGCGTCTGTTATGCTGGATAGTACACTATTGAGTTGGCGCAGAAGTGCCATTGTCTGAGCGGTCCAGTCAAAAGCGGCATGAAGCTCTGCATCCTCCTCATGTGCAATGCCAGACCGACCAGATAGTTTGAAGGCATGCTCAGCCGTCTGCACGGAGTATCAGTCACCTGGCAGCTTTCTGTAGACGATTAACAATGCTTGAAGAAAGCTCATACATATTGGCAGACACCAGGTTCCAGTCTGTGAATGAGATACTCCCATTCCATCCTCACTTGTTCGATTCGGATCTGAAAAATCATCAACCAGTAATCTCGAGGTCTCCAAATCGGAAAGCCTGCATGAAGTACTTCAGACGCAATGTGATCGTGGGCCATAGCCTCAGGCTCGATTTTCTCAGACAGAAGTCCGTCGATCTCTGCATCGGCAAAGCCATATACTACATAGCACCAATCATTGAATCCAGTGACTATGCAGGACACATGAGCCTGTAAGATGCCCCAACCTTTACCGGGCTTTGCACTCAAGAAAGAGAGATCAGTCCAGTCTCTCCGCGGCTTTGTACGAACTCCTTTCGTTGCCATTTCAGGTGAGTCCTCACGCACAAGAAAGAATGGTAAGTGGATAGCCAGTTCGAACTTGTAGTTTCCAGAATTAGGAAAACTAATAGCAACACTACTTTGAAAGTCGAGATGTTTATAAATAGCGTTTCTCAAGGATCGAGTTTCATGAATAGATGCTGTGGCGGCAAGAGCATAGATACACTCTGGACCCAAGTCGTTAATATATATCAGCCGCCTTGCTGCGTCTGGCTTATCCTGGACGCTGTAACGTTTCTCTAGAAGAGCAAAGTAGAGCCCAGTCACACACAAAGGGTTCTCGTGGTGCCTCACCTCTCCTCTGCCTTGAAGGTTTGGGATAGAACTTCTATCATCAAGCCATATTAGCCTCCGTCGTCTGGCGCGCCCTCTGGTACTGATCACATCATCGAAACTGAAGCCACGGCAAAATTCGCCTACTACCTCAAGAGCGCATCGAGAATCGGTATCGCCGTAGTCTGTCAAGAAGAGCTCTAGTACATTTCCATCGGCATTAAGCTGTTTCTTCATGTCCACTTGTCGCATGTCATTTGTCAAAGGCCGGAGAATCGAGAATTTTGGGTGCCAGCGCTTTTCGATCCGGGGTAGTCCATAAAACTCCTCAAGCATCCTCCTGCAGCAGATACCTGTACCGGATGCGTGAAGTGGGGTTGCATCTTCCATGCTTTCAAGCTTTGGAGCTGATTTACTGGGAAGGTTTCGTAAGTTATTAGCATGAGATCGATGCCTGACATGCAAGTCATCATCTGAAGATATTCTATCGAATCTCGAGCTCATTTTTCTTGCTGAAATTTCATTCCTCGGTGACATCAGAACCGGTGTATTGTAGAGTGGTTAGCGCAAATCTCATTAACCAGACTGCATAGCTGGTCTGGGGGCAATACACTTGGAGTATACTACTAGAGGGATCTTCCGATGACTGTAGATGCTGTAGGTTACGATATCGCAATTTCGCTTTGCTAAGAGGTGCGCATATCTAACTCGATATAAAGAGCCTAATGAGCTAGAAAATTTCCGCCACGATCTCGAGATATAGAATAACGATGAAGTGCAAGATTCAGATGCATACTGGTTGCTCGTGTACGCATAGGAGAATTGGAAGGTCTTCAATAAAGAGAATATTGATTAGCCCAGTGCAGTCTACGTAAGAATATGAGGGTATAAACTCAGCCGCTGCTTTGTCTAAAAGATACGCATTATTTTGTCTATCCAATAGTCGAACCTTCAGTATATACACCATGCAGATCCTCAATACACGTCTATGCGGTCTAATATGTGTATCCTCTAAAGCACCTCTTTCTATACGCGTGATAGTCTTTAGATCGCAGCTGATAGCATCTGAGTTGACGTTTGAAGGGAGTAATTCCGCATTGCTGCCCGATTTTGTCCGAGCTACTATATTCGGGCGATCAGTAAAGCTCTACAACACAACTTCAGCCTACCGGGAGACCACTCACATAACGACACATCCTCCCCTAGTATCAAGCAAGCCTCATCTTTCTTCACCGAAATTGTAGGGCTAACGCACAGCCACTCTGGTCGACTGGCAATACGCGCATCGCGGATGCGCGCACTGGGGGCACTCGACTGCTCTGATATTGATACCAGATAAACTACATTCGCACTACAGACCATCAGCCAAGCATGTCCCAGGTAGAGCCACTAACTCTTGAATACGTCACCTACACACTCCCACACATAGACTGTCTTCCGCCTCGCAGGTGGCTATTGGTGGAAGTCAGCCTCATCCCACAATAGGCATCCAACACCCATAAGAACCCTACCAACTGTCTACACGACCCAAATACAGGATCAGGCTCTGACATGCCTGCGTGATTTTCATGTAGATGGGGAACATTGGTGGGCAGGTCGAGTAGCTGGCAGAAACCCATATTGCTTCGTCAGGTAGCTGAATACTCTGGGCTGAAAGCTTTCCTCCAATCAACGCATCGTTGGTCAGCTTACGGGACGCCGCGTACACGGCAATAGCGGCTGTCGGGAGGATTCTCTCGATTTATAATCTCAAGGACTGGATTAGTGCTTTCGTCTTCGTTTCCCTGGAGGCATTGTAATTTGCAGATAGCACACCGCGACACCACCGCGACAGCATTCTTCCCGCAAGAACATAACAAAGTTAGCTTCGCGATCAGCCACCAAAAATGGGCCCGTGCCTTCGGTCAGGGGCTCACCTATCCGCAACTTGTGGAGTCCTTTCTTGCTTCAGATACTATCTTTTGTGAACTTATCGTCGACTTGGCGTGTAAGATCCACACGGTACGGCAACACCGATGGGGCAGTGTCAGAGCTCTTGAGGTCCCAGGAGTACCATTTGTTTGGGAATTTAGCTAAATCGCCAGGGTTCTGTCGCAGATGACTCTTCCGTGAGCTTAGTAAGTGTCTTCTCTCAACCAGTCGGATACTTCCGATATATTTTTGGTACTGTTCTTACGTCTCAAGTCTACATAAAGTGGCCTGTGCCATTGTTACACCTATTTTGATGTTACACCCAGCCAATGTTACACTAAATGAGACCGGACGACGTCCGAGATCAACCCGACAATAGGTAATTCTTTGATTGACTATTAGTGCATCTTGTACGCGTTTCAGAAAGCGGACTTCGCGTAAGCTGTATCAGCTCCTCATTTGTTCTTTAACGTGCTTAAGAGCTTGCTGCTTCGAGTTGTAGCCACATTGTAGCTAGGTAAGATCCTAAGTTGGAAGGAGAATAATGTCCAAATCGAAAGAGGATCAAATATATTTTAAAAATAAGGGAGAGGTAGGAGGTAGGAGGCAAGACAAAGAGCACATGAGAAAAGAAGAAGGAAGTTGTAGGTACAGTATATCGAAAGAATATCTTTATTTGGCCCAGAAAGGGCTCTCAAAGGTCCTATACGCTAGTCACCCTTATTCATTGTGTCTCGGTCTGCCATGTTAGACAATGGTCCTGGACGATCACAGATCCTACGTTTTAGCACATCTGTTCTCAATCAATACTTCTCGTATCTGGTCTTCGAGCAACGTAGTGGGGCAATGCTAATTGTATGAAAAACTCTCGTCACTGCACACATAAACAGCTTCCTTTTGCCAATAGATGAATGTTATGCGAGACCCGATGTCGTATGACATTACGCAAACTACCTCTTCGTATGTTTGGCAGTCTGTGACATACTCTTGAATAAGGCGTCTGCTGTTAAAGAGGCCACCAGTTCATTGTCAAAATTACTTTAGCTCCCGTGCGAGGGCCGATCATCATTCTTCAGTGACTATGGTTGACTCAGCCCTTGTGGCCCTCGTGAATCGTCCATGAGCATTTCCTGTGTGTTCGACGATCGCTATTGGCGACGTCGTACCCTGCTATTCGAACAGATCTCTGTCTAAGTTACAGAACTAGTCCAAAGTTCATTAGCCGTGATCAATCAATTCAACTATTATATTACCAAAACAAAGTCTTGCTACCCGAAATTAAAGTCATTGAGTACTGGGGTAGTCTATGTCACTGCCACATTTTTACCACTCATATTCTCTCCAGCTTCGTGCAAAGGCTAATATAATCTACCAACATAGTCAATTAAGTTTCCTTAACCCATATGCCGAGCGAGAGATAAACCCAGAGGCAATATATCATCACTTGGCAGCTGCTTGAGAAAGGGGATTATATCTCCTCATTTGGGAGGATGGAGAAAAAAATTTAAGTCCTGCTCTTTATTGCTTATGTACTTTAGCCGCCCTACTGCCGACTTTCCTAGGCAGTTTCTCGAGCAGCTGGCAGCTCAAGGGAGCCATTATGGGTTATACAGAAAAGTAGATCAAACGCTGGTGTCTTCCTCCTTGTTTACAACCTCAGACACTGAATTCCCATGATTTTATTAGTGCTTGTAGATTGCAGCTTTGGGCTGACGCTTGGGACGTAAGAACCAGGGGCGGTAGTGAGCTTCTGTAGCTTAGATACCGAAGCTTAATTACAAGTAGCTAGTACTTTTAACTCCGTTCCCATATTTCTACAACGACGAATATCATACAATGTACGAAGCACGTATTGCAATCATTGGGAGTATGACTCGAACACGCGAAGCAGTTATTTACATATGACGCTGTCATTTCACAGGGAATGCACTGTAAAGTATCCTTACTTCTGAAGAGAGGCGACGCGTCCGCGTTTAGTGTGGTAATTCTCAGACGTCTGGAGCAGGATTTCACAGTGCACTTCGGAGAGTCTGATTGGATAGCTGCCATACCCAAGATCGATAACCGTGCATCTTTTAGTGACGTGTGAAGTATAGCTTTCGCGGCACTATTTTTCGACTTAGGTGGATAACTTAGCAGTTGGCTTCCCGGATCCAAGGCCAACCTTAAAACTACATCATCCCACTCTTCACTCTTCACTATTCGCCGAAGGCCCGTGACAGACATCCTCGATTGGTTAATGGCAGTTTGCCGATCAGTTGTAAGCATGACAACTGCCTTATCTCTCTACGAAATGACGCTACCAAGGGGATGCAATCATCCGTTAAGATAGACCACCAAGTCGATAAGAGATGCGGTACATTTGTCCAAGTAGACAAACACCAAGCATCACTAGTATGTGATATTGACGTTGATTCGGAGTTAAGCTATCTATCTAGAGATTGATCTTCTGTCTGTGCGAAGATTTATTCTGAAATATTTATCTCACTGCTGTTGTGTTCATGTTCTCTCCATTTATCTCTCTTGCTGTCTTGGGGATCCTCATTTCCTGCGCTCGAGGCTTCTCCTGATTCTCAAGAGGGGAAGGCGACCTTGGTCCATTGATTCGCTCTATATCTGAATTACAAGACCTCCGCAGAAGTTTTCTTCCCAGAAATTGACCGAGCTCATATTCATATCCTGTTGAATGGAACATGGCGACCACAGACGGTATCCTCGTCCTCTCGAAGGGTGTCGGATATGGAATTGTCGTCGGGATAGGAGCCTTCTTTGCCTTGCTCATGTAACATCTCCCTCTTCTTCTATCGTCTCTTTTTTTTGAGCCGTACAGAAGCACCGCAGTGATCACCCCTTTCCAAATCATCGTTCCTCTAGATTCAGATGAAAAGCCCTCAAATAGTTTGCTCATGTCTGATAGGCTCGCGATCACCTATCTTCAAAATCGCTATACCTCCTACAGTACCCACCAAGCTGAAGAGTTCAATACAGCCTCCCGCTCCGTCAAGCCCGGTCTGATCGCCGCTGGCATCGTCTCCTCATGGACCTGGTCTGCAACGCTTCTGACTTCCTCTACTTTCGCCTATACTTATGGAATCTCCGGTCCCATGTGGTACGGTGCCATGGGCACATGGCAAATCCTTTTATTCGCCCTCATCGCCATCAAAATCAAGTCTGCCGCACCTGGCGCACATACATTCCCTGAGATTGTGCTCTCTAGGCATGGCACCGCCGCCCATCTCACCTACCTCTTCTACGGCTTTGCCACCAACATGCTAGTAGGAGCATGCCTGGTCCTTGGAGGAAGCCAGGTGGTAGGCGCGCTCAGTGGTGTCAACGTATACGGCGCATGCTTCCTGATCCCGCTGGTCGTTGCCGCGTATGTGATCGCGGGCGGGCTGAGAAGCACCTTCATCGCAGACTACACGCACACTGCCATCCTCTTCGTTTCCATCTTCGTCTTCGGCTTCAGTATGTACAGCACCTCACCCCTCGTTGGATCTCCGGGCAAGTTCTACGATTTCTTGCTTGAAGCCAGCAAGGCGATGCCGATTGATGGGAATCATGAGGGCAGCTACCTCACTTTCAAATCGAATGGCGGCCTGGTATTTGCCGTCGATCTGTTCGTCGCGGGTTTCAGTACAGTCTGGCTGGACCAGGCGTACTGGCAGCGTGCAATCGCCTCTCGACCTGAGACTTCTGTGAAGGCATACATCTTCGGTGGTCTGGCGTGGTACGGGATTCCATTTGGATTTGCCACTGCTATGGGGCTTGGTTGTGCTGCTCTCACCTCATCTACCGCCTTCCCCACCTATCCTAACCCTTTGAGTGCCGCGCAGAATGGTGCGGGTTTGAGCAGCCCTGCTACGGCCATTGCGCTGCTAGGAAAAGGAGGAGCAGGATTGATGTTGCTTTTGCTGTTCATGGCCGTAACCTCCAGCACGAGCGCAGAGCTGATTGCCGTGAGCTCACTGCTCACGTTTGACGTCTACAAGACTTATATCCGCCCAACTGCCACTTCCACCGAGCTAGTGAGGATTTCTCACTACGGCATCATATTGTATGCCGTAGTACTTGCAGCGTAAGTTCTTTATCCCTCTCACTCTCAAGGATCTTCCAAACTGATAATCACCAGCTTCTGCTGCATTCTCAATGTCGCGTCCATAAATCTGACATGGCTCCTTACCGTCCTCGGCATAATCGTCGGTGGCGCCTCCATTCCAGTAGGGTTGATTCTACTCTGGAGCCGCATGTCCACCATCGCTGTCCTCCTCTCCCCTTGGATCGGCTTTTTCTCCGGTCTCATCGCCTGGTTCGTCGTCACACATCTCAGAACCGGCCAGATCAATGTTGAGAACACCGGCGACGCTACCAATGCCGTGGCAGGGAACGTGACCAGCTGGGGAATGGGCTTTCTGATGGCTGTTGTACTGAGCCTTTTATTCCCAGGCAAGTTTGAAGGCAAGGACGAGGAGCACATTGCACGAGCCAACAAGATCAATGGGATTGCTCCATCGAAGACCGGGACTGGCACGGCAACGCCGGCTGAAGGTGTAGTGGCTAGGGATAGGGAGAAGGGTGACCTCGAGAAGGACGCGATTGAACCACCGAGCGACCCTCACCCAGACACAATCATCAAGACTGGAAACGAGATTGTTGATTTCCTGGAAACGTCGCATATCGAGCCTATGGACCCCGCCGAGGTGAAGAGAGCAACCCGTCTGGCAGAAGGCTTCAATATTCTCTTCCTCGTCGTGGCAATACTCTTTGTGCCATTTCTGCTATTCGGTGGAGAGTGGATATTCCCAAGGAGAGCTTTCATCGGCTGGTGTGTGGTGAGCTTTATTTGGGTCTGGTGTAGCATGATTATCTGTGTTATTTGGCCGGTGGTGGAGAGTAGGAGAACAATTTGGAGGATAATGAGAGGCATCGGGACAGATGGTGGAAGAGGGAAGCGCAAAGAAGGGGAGACTGTAGCTAGTGATTAACGACTGGAAGGCGGATGAGATGTTTATACATATATCGTAAAATGTTTTGAGTTCGAAGGTGCAATAGACAAGCACTGCTATAGACCAAAGAGGGGGTATCTCTATGTACATCAAATATCACTTTCGAAACTCTTGGATCATCTTTTCCAACACAATCGTAGCCTGCTGTGGGTCAACACGCCCATTGCCATCCTGCCTCATCATCTGCCCCACTAGAAAGTTGATCTTCCCGGTCTTGCCAGCTAAAATCTGCTCTACAACCTTCATATCGAGCACACCCCTCGCGAGGTCCTCGTATTCAGCAACTGATAATGGGGAAAACCACAAACCCATATCCTCGATGAGATCTCTCGTAGACATTGGATTCCCCTGTAGACTTGAGGAGAATAGCTGAGCAAGAACTCTTTTTGCTGATTTTCCAGTGATCTTCTTAGTGTCCAGGATATGGATGAGCTGAGCAAGCTCTTTGTGAGAGATGAGGCAATCCCCGTCGCGACTCATTTGAAGCGGGTTCTCTTCGTCTGCGGTGTCATGACTCAAGCCTCCCATCTCATGCAAGACCCAGTTGCAACAAAGTCTGCCGGCGTCTTTCAGATCTTGTTGAGGAGAAAGGAGCTGAAGCTCATCGACCACGTTGCGGAAGTACTCATGGCGGCCGCCTTCGTTTAGGGAGACTAGAGACATGGCGTCTTTTGTAGTCAATCCGAATTCCTGGACAAGCACACCGATTTCTTCATCTGGGAGGGCACCAAGAGATTGCTCCAAGTAGTCGATTAAGTCTTGTCCGATGATAACAGGCCCAAGATCAGGATCAGGCATGTATCTATAATCAACCTCACCCTCTTTCCCACGGAGTCTTGTCGTCTCCGTACTGCCGATTGTCCAGCCGCGGGTCTCTCCAGCAACAGAGCCCCCAGACTCGAGTAACTGAATTTGCCGATCACGCTCCGCGATGATGGCGTCCTCAACAGCCTTAAAGCTGCTCAGGTTCTTGATCTCTGTCCTCTGTCCCAGTCCCTTGACTCCAGAATATTCACCACTCTGCTGCAAATCATCTCTCCTGCGCACAGAAACATTGATGTCTGCACGCAGGCCACCAGACTGCATTCCAAGAACACATGCATCCACAGAACTGAGTATAATCTGGATCTTTCGAACTAACGCAGCTGCTGTACTGGGATGGTGTATCTGTGGGAGGGTAATGATTTCAATCAACGGCAGACCAACCCGGTTGAAATCTAACCAGTGAATACCGCCAGGCTGTGAAATAGTCTTGGCCGTGTCCTGCTCCATCTGTATCTGTTTGATGCCAATAGTGACCGCATCTCCATCCTCCTTTGCAATCCCATCATGTGCATAGAGAGTGATAGTGCCGTCCTTTGCGAACGGCTCATAGTATTGGGTGATCTGGTAGCCCGATGGCTGGTCCCAGTGGAAGTAGTGTTTGCGGTCGAATTTGCTCGTCTTTTGGATCTCGCAGTTCAAGGCTAACGCTGCTCGCAGAGCGGGTATGAGGGTTTCTCTCTGGAATATTGGTTGCGAGCCTGGCATTGCCACATCGAAGAGGGCGACGTGGGTGTTGGGCTCGTCGTCAATGGTGGAGGCCGCTGAAGAGAACAACTTTCGCGCCGTATTTAGCTGAGCGTGTATCTCGATCCCTACCGTCAACTCATAGTCCTCCAGCGCTTGATTCTCCGCCTTTCTTTTCTTCCCAGAACCCTCAGCTTTGCGCTTCTTTGCTTCATCTTTCAATTGTTTGCGGAACGGGATTATACGACTGGTGACAGGAGAGTCTACATCCGTTTGGGAGACCTGCGCAGTGTGGAATCTCCGCGACACAGGCTTTCCACCACAGCTATTCTGCGTCCCTGTCCACTGGCAAGGACGTAGACATCTTGGTGCCAGTACTTGGCCTCCAAGCAGATACCTACGCAGAACATGAGGGGCGATCCGAGCCATTAGTGGTGGTGTTGAGCCTCCCCGGATTGGGCGCGGCAGCAGGCGCAACAGAGATCATGCGATGCCAATTGGTTGGGTGCAAGGAGGCTATATATTTCCTTCGCGGAGAAGCAGGTTTTCGAGCCCGCCCAAGATCGAGTTCTGATGGCGCGCGGCGATAGTGAGGTTGCAGTACTACACCCAAACCGAGGACGGCTGCAGCAGCAGTCGCCGGCGCTGACAGAAGTATGACAGCAACCTGCAGGCGTGTGTCTAGTGAGACATGCTGTACGTCTGCTGGCGATTCTGGAGATGCTGGAGATACTGGAGATACTGGAGCGCTCGATGTGGTGGGCGTGTATTGGCCGTTCGATATTGCGCTCGAGGCAGCGGAGGCGACTTGAGGATGACTTGGTCGAGTAGCAGGCGCGCACGTCGCAGCGCCCAAGTTCTGCCGGCGACTTGGACCCAGTCGAGTCCGAGCGAAGTCGCGCCCCCGTACCTGTGTCAGATACAGGCTCGACTGACTCGTCGCACGTTGTCGTATGATTTTATTATTGTTATTATTGTGATAATTCTTGCCAGATATCTACTGCTGTTGTCCTGTCCTATGTCTTCGAGCCGCGTTGTTTGGTGTTGATCGCATCCAGTGGCTACCACCACCACCACCACTCAGGGCCCACGGTCGCGGTGATCGATGAGGTAGAGGCTGCGCTGCCCCTGATCCCGGGCTGCTGATCAGCTCCAACAGCTCCCACAGCTCCCACAGCCTCGGATTCCAGGGCTCCCACTGGACGGCGCGGCTCCTCTTCGTTCTATTTTGACTCTGTTTGGCCCTGTTTGAGCCTGTCCCGCCCCTCCACGGCCCTCCATTGTTGGGCTCGGGCATTGGGGGAAGAAGTCGAAACGCGACTGGAACGCCATCAGGAGCGAAGGAGTCGCGCCCCCGAATCCCTTCTCCGGGCCATTATCTCACATTCCAGCCCTATATCAGCAAGAACATATATGCGAAACTCCTCCCTGGTGCCGTTACGATCATGTCAACTGTCGCTCGCGAACTCTCTACCTGCTTGATACCCTTCACTCTAGTGCGAAGATGCGTTAGTCAAGACGGACGAGGAGCTGCTCTACCGCTGAAGAGACTATATCATCAAGGTATGTCCCTGCTGTCTGGATGCCCTCGCCCGAAGACCGGTGGCCTATGGCTAGTTGACACTCAAGCCATCGAGTGGTCGCTGATTTCATTTTAACACAGCCGTCTGTCCGAAATGACGACCAAATACAGCCTCTCGTCAATTGAGGCTATCCAGGAAGGCTCATCCGAGGATGAATTGAAGGGACAAGTCAGGGCTAAAGACGACGAGTCTGGCAACGACCCACGACACCAGCAGCCCCGCCCCTCTCACTCGGTCATGTCTCCGACGAAAGCAAATACAGGAAAGGAGAGAGAAAGGGTGAAGAGATATCATCGGACTTCGGTCGGTGGCAGCAGGCACACGTCGAAGCCCAAGATAAAATCCACAGCCGTGAGACGATCAGCCAATATATCTTCTAGAGATGCTGGCTCGGATAGTTCACGCTCACGACGGCATCGATCACACTCCAGTCGGGAACGAGGAAGCTCGACATCATCTTCATCGGACGAGGAGCAACCGATCCAAGATCACAGGGCGGTGTTGGCAGCTGCAAGGTCAAGATTGACTTCGCCATCCACGATCTCGTCATTCACGGCCATTACAACGTCAACAAACAAATCCAGTGGGTCAAGTGGGAGCAACTCGACTGTAACACAAGCATCCATTACCAAAAGACCGACCGCGGGCAAGAAGCCCGATGCGGCAGAAACACCGGTATCTCCAGCTGTGCCTGATGCTCCGGATGTTTTTGCTTTTCTGGAGAGAGAAGCTCCACAGGAAGATACCGCACAGGGTGAGAATGACGATGGGGAAAGAAGTGACAATGAGCAAGAAAGTAGTGACGATGATGCCGATGATCCTTCACAATGGATGCCGGGTCACCTAGAAAGCGATCCTCTTGGGTCAGCCGTGCCGCCGAATATATCATTAGATGCCAGCACTGCCTCCTCGGCATCCAGCAGCTTTCATGGCGAGGACAACTTTTCAGAACCCCCAGCTGAAGCTGATCATGAGACTGACCGAAGCACCAGTCCTGAAAGGAGCGTCCAAGGTCAGGAAGAAGGAGAAGACGAAGACGAAGAAGAAGAAGAGGAGGAAGATGAAGAGGCAACTCAGACTCCCCCACCAGCCGATGAAACTTCAGTCAAAATCGCGTCACAAATAGCTGCTGCTGAGCAAAGGCAGAGCTTGCACGGTGCAATACAATCATTAAGCACACCTAATAAGTCACGGGGGTCGACAAGCACCTCCCACGTTCCATCTTCTGCGTCGAGCACTCGGTTTCAACAGCAAATTCGACAGAGACTACCCAGGGCAGAGAAGTTGCCAGTCACAGGCTACGAACTTCTTGCATCTCAGCTTTCATCTCATGCCGACAGCGGAAAGATCAAACCTATGTACCGGAAGTTCGAAGCATTGAATCATCGCCTCCTACTCCACTTACAAGACGAGATCAGCGAGCTTGAAGAACAGCTACATCGTCTGGACACTGCGGACACTCAAACCCGCAGAACCGAGCGGCATATAATTCCTGCTTCTCGAAGGGCATCTGCTGCCGCTGGTGGGGAGTTGCAATGGCACAAAACGGATGTGTTAGGGAGGATTGGATATAAGCTTGCGCAGTACAGTATGTCTGTTCCAAGCAAGTGATGATTTTTCCCTGCTAACAACATGACTAGATCAAGCACTATCGTCATTCAACACGACACAGTCACTCTCGCCTCCTGATCCCGCTGATATATCAACATATCGCGACTATCTGCAGACTGCTCATCCGATTGCTGAAGCAGAGACTCGTTTTCTAGATCCGACGGACGATTTGGTCTCAATATACTCCGATCAAGCTCCTCTCTCCTCATCCTCATCCTCATCCTCGTATACTGCATCCTCCAAATCTACCTCGTCCTCTCATCCAGCGTCAACTGTCTTACACCGGCCAATACCTGCGGAGTCCAAGTCTGAGCAAGATCTCCAATCGATGTTGCCAGGTCTGGCAGTGGCTCTTGCAGTGGCTGTCCTTATCCCCATTCTGACGTTTTCGGTAATCCCCGGTTTCGTCGGGAGGGTGACTGTGACGAGTCTTGTTGCATCTGGTGTACTTGGCGCGGTCGTTCAAGCTGGTGTCGTCGACAGGGGCGTGGTGCTCAGTAGTGAAGGATTAACCAGTGTGAGTATCTACGGAGGTGTCATGGTCATTGTTGCTGGAATTACGCCTGGGTAGAGGAGGAGGATGTGGCGTTTGGATCATTTGTTTTCCGGAAGATACCCCTGGATTATCGCTATACTTTCAGATTCTCGAAGAGACTATTCTATCTATTCAAAATTGTCTACCCATCTACATCTTTGAACCTTCCAACCGTGATCTTCACTTAAGGTTGGCAGGGAGGTACACGCCCCTCTCCCTCTTATCTAATATCGAGATCCCATTTTAGACGCTGCTCCTAGTAGAAATCAAGTGCGCACACTCATATTAGCTAACAATCGTTATCATCTTCATTCGTCCGTGCTACTATTGATGAGATAATTGTCCTCCAGATCGGCACATCCTGCATGCTCGAAGGCTGCTTACGAGAAGACCTTCTTCAAATGCTTACATAAGTTAGCAACTCGATATACTCCCTCCCACCTTCACATGTAGCTAAAAGCGGGAGCGGATGAGGCGTCCGGAGCTTTCTCGGAGCCCCATCGAATTCTCCGTTTTTTTTTTTTGCTGTGTTGGAGCTCTGTCGAAGCAAAACCCTATCGTGAGGTAATGCAGCTAAGCTCTGCATTTTCTCAACGTCTCCACTTCTCCACTTGCAGAGGACAAAGCGATAAGAAATTTATTCCATACATATAGCTCTCAAGATGTCGATTCCTAGGGCACAACAATCTGGAAGTTGTCAACGGTGTCGGCCGCCAATATGCCTCCTAGATATGTCCTTGCTAGTATATTGTGTTCCTTTGGAGGATTCCTTTTTGGGTGAGAAAAAACTTCTCTTCTCTGCGCTGTGCTTGCTATTAATTGAGGACAGAATGGACACTGGCATTATCGGACCCGTCACGGTAATGCGGGCCTACACCTCGATGTTTGGAACGCAATCTGCCACCATTCATGGACTGATCGTATCTGCAATCTTAATTCCAGCAGCCCTCTCATCCTTTGTCGCTGGCCGAGTGGCTGATGTGCTGGGGCGCCCCAAGGCTATTTCCATTGGCGCTTTGATCTTTGGCATTGGTGCCGCTATCCAGGCTGCTGCCGTTCATATCGGTATGTTTGTCGCCGGCCGAGTGGTGGAAGGTCTGGGAGAGGGGTTGTATCTTGGAACGCTGGTCGTGTAAGTCAAGTGTTGCAAATATAGTACAAAGCCTGACGCGCATAGCTACATCTGCGAGATCTCTCCGCCTCAAGAGCGCGGGCCCTTGACAACTGGTCCGCAGCTCCTCATTACCCTGGGCCTCATGACCGGCTTCTTCACCTGTTACGGCACCAACAACCTTCCCTCGTCTATGGCTTGGCGTACTCCGTTCCTCATCCTCTCTTGTCTTTCTATTATATTCTCCTTATCTGCGTTCCTGTGGCTCATTCCCTCTCCTCGCTGGCTCACCCTCCACGGTCGCTATGCGGATGCTTCAACAGCTTGGGATCGCCTTGGGGTCTCGCCAGCTGACCGCGAGAAGAGTGAAGGAGTCGAAGTCGCCGTCGTCGATCTCAGCGGCACAGATCCCTCACCTAGTGCCTCTCAGGCCTCACTCTCTAAGCCGAGGCACAAACACAACTTCCTAGACGTCTTTAAGAAAGACGTTCGGAGGCGGACTTTTCTCGCCGTGTTCTTGATGGGAATGCAGCAACTCGCTGGCATTGATGGCGTGCTATACGTGGGTTCCCTCCGGTCACCTTTCGTCTTTGGGCCCACTAACTCAGGAGTAGTACGCACCATTGTTATTCCAAAAAGCAGGTCTCACCTCGTCTCAAGCATCGTTCTTGGCGTCCGGCGTTTCAGCAATATTGATCTTTGCTTCTTCCGTCCCGGCACTTATTTTCTCTGATAAGTGGGGGAGGCGTACTTCCACCGTTTTTGGCGGTATAGCCATGACCATAACAATGTTCATCGTCGGATCCCTTTACGCAAGCGATTCAGTACATGCTAGCACAGGCGCTGGTCGCTGGGTCGTCATCGTCTGCATCTACCTATTCGCCGTGATATATGCCGTCAGCTGGGCTGTGGGCATCAAGATTTATGCTGCGGAGATCCAGCCGCAGAAGACGAGGGCTAGTGCGACGAGTTTGGCGCATGGGAGTAATTGGATCTGTAACTTTCTGATAGCGCTCACGACTCCGGTATTGCTGGCGAAAAGTAACTATGCGGCATATTTTCTCTGGGGTGGGTGCTCGCTCTTCACCGTAGTAGTCTGCGTACTGGAGATGCCGGAGACGAGAGGACGAGGGCTCGACGAGATTGAAGCCGCTTTCCAAGGGAAGGCGAGCATGATACGGGGAGCCAGAGATGTTTGAGGTTGAAGATTTCTTTAGAAAACTGGCGTTGGGTTAGCAAGGCCAAGATCATGAAACGCTTCGATATAGCGTCAGTCAGTCACAGATGGAGGCCCAGTAAGGATATCAGCAAAAGCTCAAAGACACTGGATGAGCAAGTGCTAGAAAAGAGGCAAGCGGTCTGTGGAAGAACTCAGCCCTATCAAAATGGTTTCAGCACTTAAATTAAGTTGGTGGTTTATGTCTCGAGGGTTGGAGTTGAAGGGCATTGTGAGCCGGTAATATAGGGTTATTGGCCATAGGTAATGGAATCAGGCATAGACAGAAGACTTAGACAAAGAACATAGAAAGACAGATATGTGGTCAGGCGGCGTTCAAATTAGGGCATTTTCTTGTCACAAACGGAGTAAAATACCTCACGTATGAAACCTATTATAACCTTTGCGTCCCCTATTGGTACCTATTATGGAGCTTTTGCTGGACTTGTGAGTAGGACTAGGCAGCGTCGGCCCTATCCAGTTCAACCAGTTAAAGTGCGGAACGGCATACATGGATCATTAGTCTAATCGATGAGCCCGCATGTCTAGCGTAAGGATCCGCCCCAATGGCAGGCAACTCGTGGTTGAAGCCATGCATGTTGCATTTCCAACGCACAAGTTACGACGGACTTCGGGAGCAAACTGAGCGGCCATGCATTCTCCCCTGGACCCTACAAGCATTTTCTGGCGATGGCTGAAGGGTGCAAATATGTCGGTAGGAAGCTATGGTGTTGAATTGTCAGCAGCCGCCGATTTGGACCAATCAGATCGCTAACCGCAACGCTGGAGCTATTCATCAACACTTTACGAAAGGTCACCAACCTGCGTATTTCCGAATTCACCAGCTGCTTGCTAAGCACTCATACGGCTTGATCTACTGTGAACTAACAGGATCCAACTATTTGACGTACCCAAAGGACCGAGCGCCAAGCTCATATATATTAGTTGCTATCTCGCTGTCACAGCATCTACAGTCCATTCCAAAATTTCAAAAGTAACCTCGACAAGCTTTCCGATAAGTGAAGACATCTCACCATGGCACCAAAAAAGATTGCTCTCATCGTTTCCAGCACTCGTGCCCTCCGCGTTGGGCCGAAAGTTGTCGACTTTCTCGAAAAAGTGCTCTCAACGTCGCCAGCCTCGCCTAAGCCAGAAATCAGCATCCTCGATGTGGCAGACTTCGACCTTCCTGTCTTCAATGAGAAAGTTATGCCAGCTATGGTCCCAGCCATGGGACAATTCGAGTACGAGCATTCCAAGAAGTGGTCTGCAGCCATCGCATCCCACGACGGGTACGTGTTCGTCTCTCCGGAGTACAATTTCGGCATCCCTGGTGGTGTCAAAAATGCCATCGACTACCTTTACAATGACTGGATGGGCAAACCAATTCTCATCGTCACCTATGGCATTCAGGGCGCTAAGCAGGCGAGTGAGCAACTGAAAACGGTTCTGACGGGCATGAAATTACGTGTGGTGGATACAAGGCCACAGCTGCTCTTTGCAGGGCCGGGCATGGATGAGGTTTTTGCGGCTGGCGCTGGCAATCTTGGAGAGAAAACTTTGAAGGATTGGGAAGAGAGTGAGTCTGTGAAGGCAGATCTACTCAAGGGCTTTGAGGAGCTTGTCGAGAAATTGGAGACCCCAGCTGTGGCTGCTGTCCAGCACTGAGCTAGAATAATTCTTTAGTACAAGTGATCAGCTATAAAGTAATCATGCGAGAAATTAACGACACTCATTTTTGCTTTTAAACATTAATTTCGTTGCATTTCTAGAGACCTGCTCTATTGTATCTCGCAGCTCCTATATGAAGACAGCAAAAGCAATGCTAAGACATGCAACTGCGTACGTCCATTTTCCTTGAGCAATTGTGGATGGAGCTCCAGCTTTGACGGCTCTGAGAGGCCCTGCGGTGCTGTTGCCAGACCTTGTTCCAACCACACATTGTGACACGATTTGTTGATCAACGAAACTACCGTTAGATCCTTTCGGAGTCATTGTCAAGTTGTAATCTGAGGGCGAGAAACCCCCAGCCGCCCATCCAGAATATCCTAGGTAAGCATCGGTATTTTGATTAATGAAAGACAAGGTGTTGCAGAGATCCGTGATGCACTATTTGATATGTTCAGCTCATTTCAACATGGATGATAATACATGCCGCTTACCGAAGTGGTGTTTCCACCACCAGTCTCACTCAAAATTGCCGTTCTTCCATTCGCTTTGAGGAACGCAGCTAGGGGCGTGAAAGTATCGGTGACATGATCCGAGACGCACTCCAGCTGCGTTCCACTTCCATCAGAATCTAGATATTTATGGACATCGAAAATCAAGCTCGTATTGCTTCCATCTAGATTGTGGACATTGCTGAGATTCCCCGCTGACCCGTTGCTAACGAAGGTTTGTGCACCGGTAAAGTCGTTCCCCGGAAGAAGAATCATCTGGGTAGTGGCTCCAGCTTGCCGAATGGCCGTCACAGCTGCTTGGACGGTCTTAGCCCATATAGCCATATCTGGCATATTGTGGGGCTCATTCATGATGCCGAATATGACGTTGGTCTGATTGGCATACTGTGTGTCGAATTAGCTTATGAGGCATTGACAACGCGGACAAAGATCCTACTTTGCTAGCAATTTGTGACCACAAGTTTGCAAACTGCTCGTTGGTTGGTCCACCTTGGCCAATGATCTTTCCTAAGAATACATTTAGCGAACAAATCCGTATTCCAAGCGGAGCTACAAATACCTTGAAAACGAGCATAGTTGTGGACGTCGATTATACATTTTGCACCAGTACCAAGACATGTCTGAACCAGTTGATCATATTTTCCAAAATTTGTGGCATCTAACGCCCCTGTGGCGGCAGCCGATCGTGTTGAGTTTCCAGGAAATGTTCCATTGTTGCCTCCATTCGTTGAGTTTCCACTCAAGGTGACACTGTTGATCAGGAATTGCCAACTAACGGCTGCTTCATATTAGATATCTAGAAGCAAAAGTTAAGAGATACAAGACTTACGCAAGCGAAACAAGTTGAGGTTATCGTCCCTCACAAAGTGGGACATTTGCCCAGCTCCATCGCTACCCCCGAGTGACGCCAATGGCCCTTGGGCACTGGAAAGCTGCGCGGTACCCTGAGAAAATTAATAAAGTCCATGCTGGAAAGTAGAATGTTACTGACGGTTATATCAACGCCAAAATCAAAACCAGCGATATTGACACCCTAAAAGCAAATCAGCATCTGACACACACATTTTTTCCCGTTTTCCTAGAGACGCTTACAGCTAATGGAGATGCAGCATACGCTGTCGCAATATAACAAATGAGTGGTAGTAGATACATGGCTAAGAGAATGTGGACTGCTGAGAAAATCTTGAGTATCAAGGAAACAGCAGAGTGATCAACACAAAATGCTTGACTGATATACACATCAACAGGACATCGAGAATAATAGCAACGCAAGCCTATCCTTTCATATCCTTTGATTCATGATTTCAAGACAGCCAGTGTGTGATGACACCAATCCCTATGGCAAAATTATGCAGTGTCAGACTTTGAGCTATGCCCGGACCCTTATTACCAGTATACCCGATCGCCATCCTGGGGCTAGACATGAGATTCGAGGAACCATGCACAACACAAAGCGAATGATCTTGAACGTCATTTCATGCAAAATCTGGATGGTACGCTGAAGCTGTCGTACCTGAGACCTTTCGAGCTTTAGGTTCAGGGATGAGTTGTGGCTGCGACAAGATCGGGATTTATCTGGCCGGTTTCGCTAATCCCATGTGCCGATCGGTGGCCTTACCCCTTACGCATTCATCCGGAGAAATTATGGGAGAAGAGCAATGGGTCATTGGGATCATGATAATCCCGTGAGGTATTGTGAACCTCAGCATAAGTGAAATGGTTGAAGAGCATCGTGGCATTTGGTGCGGATTGGATACATTGGGATCGTACTGAGAGACATATTAGAAAGATGTCATAGAACTTTCAAATGTCTTCGCGATGCAAGATTGAAGAGCATAAAAATTTAGCCGCCTAATACAACCTTAATTTTTTAACACAAGGGCCAGACGTCAAGCTTTGGGGGCGAAGATGAGACGAACTACCCGAAGTGAGAGGAATGACCCAGGGCCCTCCCCAGGCCGCGTGTACCTACGTGTCTGCCTCTACATTATTGAGCGTATGTATCCTGACCTCATATCTGAAAATATCCCGCCCGGTATGAATGATTGGGATAGCAAGAAAATGTAGGCAGTGAGGCCTTGAGCGCGTATTCATGTGTTCAACGTGCAAGAAGTCACATGTAGGATATTGGCTTATTTTTCACAGTTAAAGGTTCGTTTTCCTGCGTGCTAAGCTTTCCGAATTTGTATGTTCTAGTGTCACCTTACCAAAGAGTAAATGCGACCCACGCAATAGATGCCTGGAAGGCAAGCATCCCAATCCAAAGGCGATCTTGGACAATGGTCCTGGGAGCCGCATTTGTAACTGCAAGCGTAGTCGCCGAAGTATTGGTACCACCAGTTGCATTACTCGCTCGTGCAAGCCCAAGACAATTAGCAATGTTAAAGAAAATATCAATGTTGCCGTACACTCCCCCGAACATGTCTTGGCATGGGCCCATGGCGAAGACAGGAACATCAGTGAGTGAATGGACGCCTTGAGCTTCGTTGGTCGGGAGAGTTCCGTTGACAATGAAGCCATCCGTATTGTCAGTCGGATTTACGAAGTAATTGTCAGAAGCAAAGCCGCTTATATTGGTGGATGGGAGACGAGGTCCCGATTTATGTACTCGGTAGTTCTCCCGATGGTCGGGATTTGCCCCGAAACCTTGCGCAAGGGTGTATCTGGGATCCCAGTTGACAGGGAAATTTACACCAGTGTTGTATGAGATGCTAGCATTTGTGACCGTGTATTGGCTGAGACCAGAGTTGGTGTAGACCCCAATTGCGTTGCGCTTTTCCCGGTCATTTGTCTTGGAGCTCAAGTATTTCGTATCAGCTGATCCAAAAACGTCAAAACCGTGGCCATGATCAGCGGTCACAATTATGAGTGTGTTGTTGAGCTCCCCGAGGGCTCGAAGTTTGGCTATTGTTGCGTTCACCGTATCGTCCAATTCCAGGAGATCACCAAGAGCTCGATCGTAATCCAGCGTGTGCATTTGCTTATCCACTGAAGCAGCTTCCGACATCATGAAAAAGCCCTTATCCCCACCACGTGTGTGAAGAATATCAATGGCTTTGAGCGTCATCTCCTTGAGACCCGGAAGATCCAGTGCGGGCTTCTTACTGCCAGAGGGATCATTGGTCGTGGTGTTCAGATAGCTTTTGTAGACATTTCGGTCTAACCAGACCGGAAGATTTGATACACTGAAGATGCCCAGGGCTTTGCTGGTGTTTGATACTTTTTGTAGTGATGTATTATTCAGTGATAGCGAATAGCCAGCATTAGCAAATTCAGTGTAGTAGTTCTTGCTCAAATAAGATGCCGATGACGGAAGAAACTGCTCTGCTCCGCCACCAAAAAATACATCAGGACCATTAAACTTCGTCCATGTGTAGTTAGTGACACCTCGAAGAGCTTGATCAACCAGTGCCCCATATGCATACCTTGATCGGCTATGACCTGTCAATGCAATGGGCGTTGCATCTGCGATGAAGGCTGTAGAGACGACACCGATGGCACTGCCCCAGATACGGGTCAGGATCTCTACAATAGTTTCCACCTTCGGATCGTCAAACAAATCAGGGCTTGAGTCTGCATATACACCCATTGTATTGACAGTACTCTTGTGTCCTGAATACAACGCAGACGCGCTATTGGCGGAGTCTGTGATATAGCTATCAAGAGAATGGGTCTAAAGAATGTCAACCTCGTAGTCGACACTGAGAAAGGGGGAGTCAAACCATTTGATGTCCGAGTACGGGGAATTTATCCATCTGCATCAACGATTGATACTTGCCATTGATACTCTTGTGAGCGATCAGACGGGCTGCCGTGATCATATTTGTTGTCATGCCATCACCTGGAATAATTTAGTAAGAGCCGTTTCATCAGGCCCAGTCGCTCTCACCAATGAACAAAATCACGTTCTTTGCCTTCTTCTGATCCGACAATGGACGGACCACCCAGTTGGCAACTGTTTTCGTACCATTGTAGTAGGTCAAAGTGGCTACATAGTTGCCCGGCTCGTACAAGGCGACCCGCCGGTAGATCTTGGACGTGACACGCACGGCAGACGGTGCATGAGCGTCCTGGGCGAAGAGATCCTCATACCACGTGAAATTCCATCGCTCTAACGCCGGCTCAGCGACGTTGAAGTAGGCCGCAGCAGCTTGCGCAGATCCAACTGCTTTTGCAATTGTGAAGGTAAAGTTTGGGTCTGGTATCCCTCCATTCGCTTCGGAGCCATTTACGGGGGCATGCACCTGCAAACTATTAAGCAATGGTCTCTACGCTATCAATGAAGCTCTGAACACACCTCGAGACGAATATCAAAGTATTGACCGGCAAGAAAATCAGTCTGGTCCGGTGGCAGGACACAGCCAAGAGCTGGAAGTCGAGGTTAGCAGGGTCAGGACTGGGAGATCAATGAACTTGCTTGGGCAACCACCCAATCGTTGGAATGTCTGGGCCCTTGTCAAAGCAAAAATTGACGTTACTGTCAAAATAAGCGTCGAAACCGCGACCATGGTTCTGGATTTCTAGGGTTGGAGATACTCAATTGGGTAGGGATAAAGGTGAAGACATCAAGGTACCTGCTGGCTTTATATCTCCCCAGGTCCTGCATGAACGTCAGGTGTAACCTACTCCAGACTTGTCATATTAATCCGACTGGGCGTGAACTTCTCAATTATGCGAGCTAATAGCAACAGAACATAGCGATTCAGGAACCAGATCTAGGAAGGATCCATGAAGAGAGAAACACGTGGGGTGCGTATGCTCCTGCATTGCGTGTTTTCCACAGCAGCCACATTGAGATCTTACTTAGTAGCTTCCCAATCTAGGAATAAGTCGTGGCTTTCAGGCACAACACTTGCAGGTCTGGTAGCTTGAGATGAAGCTCGGTCCAAAATCAAATGCGCTATCTTCTGAGCTTTGCGGGACAAGACTTTGATGCAGGGTATTTGCATCTTGGCATGATGGCATTGGAAGAAGGCGTGCGAAAGGCGGGGTGCTTGATTCGTTATATCTACATAACTATGGCGTTGCCAAGGGCATGGCAAAAATAGTGGATGGTAAGCCCGAAAACGTGAATATTGAAAGCTTCCTCAGCACATAGAGAAGTTCTCATGACTAATGCTGGTTGCGAACACATGCAGTCCAAGTCTGTGTATTCTCTTTGATCCATAGAGGAGGAACCGCAGGCTAATGTTTGCGGCATGTAGACTAGCAGAAGGAGGGGAGAGGACGATGTACTATTATATCGACACGTGATGCGCACCGCCAAACAAAGAGGCGCGAGCGCCGTGGACTTCGCATGACCTGCAATCATAATGCCCACATCTACACGTTTGTTCATCCTAAATAGTTCTTGTGAGTGAGTAGAGCTTATAGTCTTGTAGCATTGAGATTCTCAAATTCTGTCATTCATTGTAATACTAATGCGTACAGGTCTACAGCCCAGACGCCCCCAAGTTGCGTCTCAACCTCCCGTTGTCCGGCTCTCTTACATATCTCCGAGTAAATTTTCGCAGACGTTCGATTGCCCTCTTCGGAAGTCAACTAATCTATCTCGTTGACCTCTACTTGCTTTCTATAGGAGGTGATATCCTTTGCTATGATAGAGGTCGAAGCGCAGTGTTACCATCAGGCACCATCGCCATTAGCCTCTCCCATTTTCGAGATATCTCGCTTTACGAAAAGAGCATAGTCATATCAGCGAATTGATATCGCATCCTCGCTTATATCTCTGATCAAGGCTACCTGGTAGGAATGGTCTGTCTATATGGAACCCGCCCCTAGTTCTAAATGTTGGAGCAAGGAGTTGCTTTGGATGGTGGCTAGTGCTGCTATCTCAGACGGCGGCTGGAATGCGAAAGCTTTTCTAGCATCAGCTTTTGGAAACCGCTTCCCTCTCAATGAAAGGATTTGGCGAGGCCATTTTGCAAATCGAGATCGTTGTTGGTGTTTTGTCCGTGTTTTGGCAAGGCAAACTTTAGGTCTTTCATTGCTATATGATCGACAATTCTCCTCAACTATTGTAATTAGCTGCGTCATCGTATGCTCAGTGTATGAGTGAGCTTGGATCCGCAGCAGGAATGACTAGACCCGGATTGAGCAGCATCAAGTTGCAGTTTCATCATCAGTCCATGAAGATTCAACGGGTCTTCTGTTCTTTATTCTTCATGTTTTGACCACTATTTGAAAGTCGATCTTATTTACCAGTCTGTTCTTTTACCCCCATACATTGTATTTACTACACATATTCTTTCATCAAGTTAACTTTAGCATTCTATCTCTACTCAATGGATCCCCCTTAACTCAAATAATCTTTGATCTCGCTTTGAAGCTGAAGAAATGTTTCTTTGTCGTGGCCTGGGATTACTCTTCCTCTCGTTATTGCTTGGAGACGTCTCAGACGCTGAGTACTCTGAAACCAAGCTTGGTGGTCTCTGATTAAATCGTCAGTTGATTGTTGGTACAGCTCTGTCAACAACTTTACCGAGCGAGCCATCCTTGGGGTTTCCCGTCGCGCCACTCAATCGATGGTCAGTCTACCTGAAATGAAGCCTTTGGGTATTGACTTACGTTCTCAATGACGTGGCAATGATCGCTAATGAAGAAGAATGTGCCACTATTGAGGAGATTTAATTGCATGCCAACCAGACCATCAGTATGTCCTGGGAGGTGATGGAGTGTCTAAGAAGAGTTTAAACCAAGTCCCGCCCTCCAACGGGAGTTCTACTTACAATGCCTTGACAGAAGTCAACTGTTCTATCATCAAATGTCTTCCAATTGAGTGACAGCTAGATTGAAGCATGAGCTTGGTTTTATGGAAGTAGGTTTCGGATCATCATACATCCAGATAATGTGCCATATATACCTATATTAGCACCTCAGAGTTAGCAAAACTTGGTTCGACATGTCAAGAATAGACCATAGGAGCGAGTATTTGGAGGAGGGTTGTTTCCCAACTCTTGGATCGCCTAGAAAGGCAGTTTCGCACCCAGAGAGTTGCACTTACGCCATCATCGGCTTTGGTTGCCACAGACCAAAATGCTGAGCGTAGCTCCTTGTCATGAACCCAGATCTCGACATCTTTACGGTCAAGGAATTGATCTAAGCCTCCTGCGTGATCGAGATGCATATGCCCCAAGATTCTTGAGATTGGGTCAGCCAAAATCTTAAATTGTCTGCTGGTGCGCACATCTTCTTTATGTCCTCCAGCTTGTGGCCGGTAGCTTCGACGGCAGCCTTCAATTCGTGTTTTGGTTCGTAGCGGGTGCGAGAGAAGACGTCCGCTATCTCTGGTCCCCAGACTGTGGGGTAGTCAACGCCGCTGCCAGTCTCCCACAGTATACAACCTTCGTGAGGATGGTCAATCAGGACGCAATACATGGGCATCTCCCTTCTCCTATTGACGAATGACTCATTCGCGGTGCTTTTCCGAGAGGTGTTCCCTCCCTGTAGGACGAAACCTTCATCTGCTTCGAGCCATCCCACTTCCAACAGATACGCCTTGGTTCCAGGTGGACAGACATTGGATACAGCTGCGGGCACGGCGCCGGAATCAAGTGCTTTCTGAATCCCTGCCATTATTTCACAAGATTATTCAATTTCAAATAGATGCGTTTCAATGCCCGTTTGATTTATTTAGAAAGGAATCGGGGGAAACTACACTATTATAAACCATTATAGCTACTTGGAGACGGGCCCCACATTCAGTGCCGCAGTCAGACCATTGACATTACATAGTCAGCGCTGCATGTAAGAACAACATTCTCCAAGTAGCCAGATTACTATTTGCCATACAGTTGATGACTATTCAACACGTATGTTGGAAACTCAACGAAAACGCAGGCTACTAGTTGTTTGATGCGACTCGTTTGAGTTGGTTGCTTAGAAACCCAAATATGTGGAGCTCAGCCAGCTACCCTAGCTCCACTTCTGGCAGTTGCAGGGATCGTCTGCACATTGCATTTAGGAATTACCAGTCTCTGGAACTTTTTGTGTACAATAGTGCTGACTTTGGGGAATGGAAATGGGGAAGCAATTGAGAGGGGTTTCTGGGTGACCGAGGGGCTAACAGCTGCAAAAATCACACCTACCCCTCGCTATGAATACTACCCCGCACCATCCGTCGGGTATGTGGATTTTTAGTGCTTGGTGACGTGAAGCGTGTGAAATAGTTCCGTGCCGAATGAAGCTCGGTCTTGTAGTTTGGCTAACAATAACATACGATCCTTCAATATATCCCATATTCAGCCCTCGCCGTCTTCCTTGAAAGTTGATTGAGAGGCTCTGCCACTACTGGCTCTGTTTCACACAATCCTAGTTTCTATACAGCCACGCCACGCCAGCATGTCGAAAGATACGATGAAAGCTGTCATCTTCCGAGGCAAATTGGACGTCAAGCTGGAGGACCGCCCAATCCCCAAAATTGTCGATGCGACAGACATAGTAATCAAAGTGCGTTATTCAGCATTATGCGGAAGGTACGGCCACGAGTCTGCCAAAAAAAAAAATGACTAAGGTAGAAATCTGACACATCAAACAGCGAGCTTCACGTGTTTCGTGGTCATCAGCCCAGTAAAACAGATTTTATTATGGTATATATGCCTATTTAGCACCAGATAATCAGTTTTGAAAACTCTTTTAGGGCCATGAAACAACCGGCGAAGTTTGGGAAGTTGGGTCTGCAGTGAAGAAACATAAGAAGGGCGACCTCGTTGTCATGCCCTTTACCGTCTCTTGTGGGGAGTGTTTCTACTGCCAACGAGGCTTCTCTTCCCGGTGCGAAAAGTGTCTGCTCTTCGGATGTCCATTGTTGGATGGTGGGCAAGCTGAGTTCATGCGCGTGCCTCTAGCCGATGCAACTGCTGTGAAAGCTCCAGATGGGATTGATGAGAAGAAGCTTGTGTTGATGGCAGACATCTTCCCAACAGGATACTTTGCAGCAGCAAATGCGTTTCGAGGTTTCGATCAAGACACGATCAACCAGAGTGTAGTCATTCTGATTGGTTGTGGACCGGTTGGATTATGCGCCCTAATCAATGCGCTGGAATACAAACCTAGAGTTGTGCTTGCTGTTGATAGGGTCGAGAGCAGGCTGGAACTTGCTAAGAAGCTAGGCGCGGAGCCTTGGAACGATCAGACGGACAGGGCTGGTTTGGAAGCGAGAGTAAAAGAACTTACTAACGGACGAGGGGCTGATACAGTCATTGAAGGTGTCGGTCACGCTGATGCTTTGAAAACGGGATTTGATCTTCTTCGACCTTGGGGAAACATTTCTAGCTTTGGAGTGCATAATGCGGAGATTCCTTGGACTGGGAATCAGGCATATGGAAAGAACTTGAGAATACAGATGGGCAGATGCCCTGTCAGAAGTACGTGGACTCTTTTTATATTTGAACTATGCTAATAATTGAAGGCATTTTCGAAGACGCACTCGAGATGTTAAAAAAGAAACAACATCTTCTTGAGTGAGTCATACCATCGTCAAACATTGTCTAGATACTGACCATCAGTAGTTTCATGACAGACAAGTTCATGCCACTGAGTGAAGCTATTGAGGGTTATGACATCTTCAACAACATGAAAGTGCAGAAAGTCATATTCTATCCTGAACACCAATAGCCAATTTCGGATCTACGAATCTCAATGTATAGCTAGGATTCAAGATAGATACCTGTGGGACAATTCACTGAACCCATTTTCAAATTAATGAATCAACCTGTTCAAGCCTCTACATAGGTGGATATGATGCTTTCTGATGGGCTCTCGCTACTTTATAGAAGCGGAGCGGCTTAGCAATTCTAGCTAGTCTAAGACATCGTTTCTCAAGGCAAACAGCTGTTCTAAGACTACACTAGTCTTGGTGCGGACCGCATCATGATATAATGTATTCGTGATGAACTGGCGACAATTTCCTACCTTGGCCAAAACCTCCTGTCCTATCGCAAAATCCACAACCGCATCATCGACGTAGTTTGCAGCATATAGGGGAACCTCATTCTTCTCCAACTGCGCCAAGTCGTATAGGTCTGGCCAGTCTGTATCTTGGGCAAGGATCTGAGCTACTTCCTTCACCTTCTTCAGTCCTGAGTAGGTGTCAAAGTAGAAAGGATATATCATGCCGGCGGAAAAATATAGGGGCTGTGTAGAGAGGCTCGTGGGTGAGCCGGAGAGCCATTGAAACTCCCGTAGATCCAAGCCAACCCGTTCAGCAGCCCAATTTGTTGGTCCTATGACAGGATTGTAGATCGACTCGCGGATCAGACTATATATTAGGTGGTCATCGTAGCCTCCTACACCCTCCACCACTGTCAAGATGGGTCGGGTAATGAAACCAAATATTCTCAGATCTGAGCTCATGCGGAGAACGATATCATGCACTTTATCGATACCGCCTGTTGACCCAAAGAGCATGCCTATTGACAGGAAACGTTGAGGGGTCAGGACACCACCTGCTGGAAGCTGTATTCCCACTTTGGACTCCAAGTATGCAACGATGTTGCTCACAGCGCTAACATCCTCGGGAAACTTGGCGTAGTAAGTTTTGTTTCTTTTCAACGTCTTTGCGAATACAGCCTTGTAGACTTCCTCGGGCGATCGAGTGATGGGAGGCGTGCCGGCTGATGTAAAGGCCTCCTTGAGGCCCTCAGGATGTTTCGAAAGATACGTGAACACACAGTACCCACCAAAGCTCTGTCCATAGACCGACCATTTCTTCAGTTCAGCGGGATAGTCTTTGGTGAGGATCTCACGAAGAGCTTCGCAGTCATTGACAATGTTGTCAGCTCTGAAGAGCTTCATATAACGGGCTTGGGCATGATAGTCCCCCTGAATTGAGAGAGTCTCAGCCGTGATTGATGAGCTGAGACCAGTCCCACGTTGGTCTAAATACATCATTTGATACCCATGATCTAGGATGAATTTCGTCATCGGCAGATCTTGTGGAGGCGGGCATGGTTTTCCAGGTCCTTTGTTATCGTATCAATTTATCTCATTATCCATTCAAGTAAGAACTCACCTCCTTGAAGGAAAAGCAGCCATGGTTTTCTGGCTCTCTTCACAGCTTCCTGGCCTTCCACAGAAGCGGCGGGATTCTCGTGTCGCACGACACCCCGGGCGAAAATTTGAAGTGTACCCAAAGAAGAATCAGAGTAGTCCTTTGGCACCTCAAAGAAGTACTCTGTCACTTCGAGTCTGCCTGGTTCTGTCCTTAGTGATTTCGAAAAGTGGGGTGGGAAACCAGATGTCGCCAACTCAGAAAACTTTGATTATATTGAAACCTTCCAAAGAAAGTTTGTTCATCCGACATAGACTTCATCTGCCACATCATCCCCAAAAGGCAATATCGGTCCATGCACATAGTGGAGAGTTTTGTATGGGAGAAGATGGTACAGCTCACCTGGTACTAGATGCATTTTACTGTCTAGAAGCTTAGCCATTTTGAAAGTCTGTTAATTGAATATCATGAATATCGATTGATTCGATTCTCGTGAGCATACTTCAGCATGGACAGCCATCACTCTAAAAGATAATACAGGATTCGAATATGACTCCCAATGGCGTCCGACATCGCTCCATCGCCTCCAAATCTGGCGATTGCGTTTCTCATAGTGTCTTAAGCCGCAGTGTAGTTCGTCTGCGGACTCGTTAGAGGTCCAATAAGAAGTAATATGTCACTCCCTGGTAACTTTCGTAAAATGTCAGATCACAAGCTAATCTCAGCTCAGCCGTTGGGACCGCCGCCATCGCCTGACTTGGCAGGGGTAGCCATACGTAGTGATTATAGTACTGACCTGACAGAGTGGTAGGGTTTAGCCTACGACGGTACGGCCGGGTCGGTACAGCACGCAGATCACTACGCAAGGCAGAAAACATGTCAGGTCAGCATCAACATCCTTCGTGCTGCGGCATTCTCTCTTTGGGCAAGCATCTGATTCGCACCTGATAAAGCTCTAAATGATACACATTGAGAAGAGAGTAAGAGAATGGGGAAATGCATCTGCCTTGTTACTTGTCCATGCAATAGTAGCGTCTTCTTGTCTCTATGAAATTTTTGCTGGAAGCTTGCAAGTAAGTGAACGTATGGAGTGCGCTTTTAAATCATATATACCTAAAAGCCGCTACATCTAGAATAAGTCTGAACCAATGCTAACACTGTGCAGTCTATACGACTTCTTATAAATCACGGTGTGATAACTACATTCTGACCTACACCAATGTACTCTACTGCTGTTTCAAAGCCTTCTTTCCAGTTCTCCAGGCTAAAGGACTTTGTAGTCACAAAGTCTTTCCCTTTTGGAAACAAACCTCCCTCTAGCATCTTGATGAACTGCACCATGTCCTCTCTTTCGTACATCAGCTTACCACGCAATTGAATATTGCAACTACCGACTTTCCACGATGGCATGACATCCTCAGCCATGCCCATCAAACTGCATCTTCCATTCCGTCGCATCGCGTTCACAACGCTCTTGAAGTATGTCGATTTGGCAGCTGCGTGCGGTGTAAGTTCCAATGCGGCATCGATTTCGCCAAAAGCTGCCACTGCGGCAGTGTCTGCGCGATCATCACCAGTCAATTTCACCGTCTCTATTCTTGCCCCAGGTGTTCCCCTCCTCACATGCTCTTTCAATTTCGCCAGTTTCGTCTCATTTCGACCTAAAGCAATTACCTTAGCGCCCATTGCAATCGCAACCATCACACCCGCGCTGCCAAAACCGCCAGTCGCGGGACACACAACAACTGTCTCACCCGGCTCGAGCCTGATATCTCGTAGCCCGCCGTACGGCACTAGGAGGTAGCAAAGATACATCAAGTCCGGGATAGAATAGCCCAAGCCTTGACAAAGCTTCGTTTCGTCGAGCGGGATGCAATTTTCCAGCGGCGCCTTGAAAAACTCAGCGAGCGGTCCATCGCGCCAGACATCTCTCATCAGTTTCTTGCTAGCATCACTGCTTCCATCATGAATTGACATTAGGAAAAGAGCGTTGGGGTCATCGCGTGCACGAACGACGCAATCGACAAACACGAGTTGCCCAGGCTTCAGGACCGTTGCATCTGCTCCGAGTGCGACGATGCGGCCAATCGCGCTGTAGCCGCCTACAAGCGGCGTGGGAAATGAGTAATTGAAGGTTCCATCATAAATCTCGCGAAAGTACGACAATGTGCCAGCCGCTTCGACACGAACGATGGCGCTGCCGTCGCTAAGCTGTGGTGTCGTGAAAGCCGGCCTCGATGCTTTCGAGCACGAGGGCGCGGTGTTGAGATGGAAGATTGGACGCCATGACAGAATCGAGATACAAACGTTTCGATTCTGGGAAGTATCTTGAAGATTCCAATGCAGGGTTGGTATTCGAGAGATCAACTTCTGGTCTTCGTGTATATACGTATGCAGCTCTGTATTTCTCTGAGACGTCTGGATCAGATATCCGACTAGTAGGTAGAAGATGGCACTTAGCAAAAGAAGATATACTTCAACGAGAAATACCATAACGCCTGAATACTGTGGAATCGGCGTTAAGACTATGTCCGGGTCAAATGTATTGCCCAACGACTTCTCTGGAGGGATTCTCCGATATGTCCGAGCCAAAATCGATAGCCCAATGCAAGTTTCTGGGCAAAAGCGCTATGAAAATAGACGATTGTAACGCTGTTCTGTATGGACCTTTTCCAGCAGTGCTAAAAGGCAGTCAAAGCTTGCTTGAGCGTGCCTAAGGTATAATTGAATGCTACGAGACTTGTATCAAAATAGATCGTTTATATTTTGAATCTTGGTACAACTCTAATCTACACCAGAAATCCTACTGATACATTACATGCATGTATCTCTGTATTACACGATCGTATATGTTTTTCTTAGTCCTTAGTTCTTAGTCATACCGGGTTAAAGAACTAACTTACCGAATTATATAGTTTTGTTCTTGTGTCTTTGGCTTGCCAAAGATTGCTAGGCGACGGACACCACATACGGTGTGAAGTCGTATGATGTTTTTCGTCTGATCTTCGGCAAAGGCCAAAGGCAGAACGGATTAGAACGTGCGTGTGATATCGCAATTGAACTGTACAAGCAAATACATAAGAATGATTACAATTAAAAACTAATAAGTTATAATTAAGACTCGAGAATTGATGAAAAATATACGCGCGATCGTGTATGGTAAATATATGCATGTATCATTGGGATTTTTGGTTTGTATAGGGGTCGTACCGAAATTCAAAATGTGACCGATGTATCCTGACATAAGTCTCGTATCGTACTACCATACCAAGGACACCGGAATCAGCACTATAACATGACAGTAAAGGACATTTAGCGAAGGCAACCAAACGCTATGATTAATGGCCTCTCCTGGTCAGTACAGCACGCAGATCCCTACGCTAGGCAGAAATGCATGTGCGGAGCAAGGATTAACATCCTTCGTGCTGCGGCATTCTTTCCGCGCAAGAACTCTGTTTCTTGTTCAATTTGGATTGGTATCGCTAAAGCTTAAGAGCATACACATGTGGAAGAGAATAAGAGAATAGGAAGATGCATCTGTCAAATGACATGAGAAGTACAAGTTTGCTCTGCCGAATTCCGATATGAAGCTGCAATTCTGCAGGCACAGTACAGTACGAGCTGAGTGCATGGTACATGGTCCGAGCGTGAGAGAGAGAGCTGAGAACTCGTATTCCTAACGTCATACAGACACGATATACTGCCAAGGCATGGATTTATATAATGTTTACGCACATTGCAGATGCGGCTCGCAAATCCCGCACTGCACTGCACTGGTACTTAAACTTCGAGGTCAGCCACATTCACCGAGACATTGACTCAGTCCTCCCACAAAACCTTTGAAAGAGTCTCTTGATTAAATTTACCGCACTCGCACCCACAAATCTCATCATGGTTCAACTACAGCAGATATTGGCCTTCGGCCTCACTCTCTGCGCATCTGTCAGTCAAGCAGCCCCTCAGACGGCGACGACCTCGGCCGCAACTCCTTTGTGCAGCCCAGAGCATCAGGGCATCATCCAGCCAACTAACGGCCAAACAATCAACCAAGCCCAAGCATCGAATGATGACGGTACCACCACAGTCGAGGTCGTCTATTGCTCTGGTCAATATTACAAGACACGTACCCTCGATGCTTCGGTGTTTCTCAGCTTCCCGGACTCGCTCAACAACGGTCAGCTGTTGGCCAAGGGCGTTGAGCCGGACAATCAGGATGCTTCAGCTGGCTACTACTCGTATCGGTTCAATGTCACAATCATACCTATCGATGGTACGTACCCGACTGGACTACGCACGCTAAGTGTGTATGAGACAACGACTGGTGAGTGCAAAGGGTGCTAGGGGTCTGCCCGACCTGAATTGAGAGCTGACCCATGGCCAGGATACTACAATCCGATGAATTATGAGATTACTTCGGTCAATGTCACACTTACTGTGTCTGATTCGTAAAAACTAGCATTAGACGGCTCCTAGGAAGGAAAAGCAAGGTTTGCTATCATATTTTGCACGCGCATAGAAGGGTTTTACATTAAGGGCTAAGTGTGTCGGCAGGTAGATCATACCTAGACGGATAGACTAGTAGTTTGCTCATAACCTAATAAAATAATAGAGTGTTGCAACCAGGCTCTTAGTCATATGATGCGGTATAGAACATCTTCCTCTCCATGTGCCTTCGGTCGAGTGCCTTCGGTCGAGTGCCCTCGGGGCACGTGATGCGCCTATATCGAGGTCTCTCTTTCCACATTGCTGTAGGTTGTTGCTGTCACTCTGCACCTGCCCTCACTGCTCAAGGAAAGTCTAGCAGTTCCAATGGAACTAGCGTGGCTGTTGCTTTTGGTCTGCCACCATTCTCTTTCTCTTATTCCAACACATTCACCCAGACGCTCGGCCACATTGTGCTCTTAAAGCTAGAAGAAGTCGTAATTCTTGCATGCAGAAGTACAAAGGTAAGCAGCATTGCCGTTGCTCAGGCGGGGCTCTATTCTTCCTCAAGGCTATAGCATACCGCGACATAGAGCTTAGGTGAGTCTTTCATCACGGGTACTTTCTGACAGCCACCTACAGATGTCGACCCCCACAGCTACCGCACCGGGAGGATTTGACGGAGATAATGTAGGTTGAACTATGTCTAACCGTGTGACTCGGATTGACAGCTGCGTAGGACAAAGACAATCCGTGGAAGGCGCAGCTACCCACAGATGGAACAGACGTCCCAATGGCGGAAAACTACGAGTCCTCGAGCGACGAAGAGGGCGAGGGAGGTGTTTTGTTGACGGATGTCCATGTGCAGAAGGCAGAAGATCCGAATGAGGAAGAGAAGGGAGCACGCCCAGCATATCGTCGTCTACCAGACGGAAGAAAAGTGATCCCCGTCAGCCGCATCAAAGCAGTAAGACCACAAACCACACACTCTCTCTCCCCCCCCCACGCCATAGACCTCCAGCACGTTTAACCAATCTCTAGGACGGAACAAAGCGCAAGACCCGACGCAGGTACAAGATAACGTCCAAGAACAAGAAGAAGCGCCCCAACAGACCAAACCAGGAGCGAAAGAACAGAAACATCAACAAGTTCGTGAAACTGCCAGCGAACAAGGCGTTCCAAGAAGGAGTTGAGCTCTTGCGGAAGGATAATAGAGATGAGCGTGGGATTGAGCTGTATGGCAGCGTCCCGGAGATGGGCTACTACCGGGGCAAGACGAATGTTCCTGGGGTAGGTGCTGTTGATATTAGACATGCTGAGCATATTCAGAATGCGAAAAGCAAGAACAAACCTCCGCCAGTCTCATCGTCGCAGTAAGAGGCTGGACTTTGGCGCGCTTCTCGCGTAGGCAGAGAGTTGAGATCCTTCATATATAACCCTCGCTGTCAATAGATTCTAGGACTGGTCATCTCCTACCTCAAGAACTTATCGGAATGCAGAAAATTATGTATTCAGAGTCTGAGGGGAGGATATCAGGTACTTGGCCTCTCTGCATCAACACATCAAAGATGTACCATAGCTGTTATGTGGTTATCACTAAATTAGTATCACAGTCGTCGCTACAGTAATTAGAAACAGTTCAGAAGACAAAGATAATCATTCCGAAAATAGACTAAACTGGGAGCGAGAGAATAGAGAAATAATCAACTTGTGTATTGGCTGGCAAGGCTCAAGCTAGGTTTTCCAAGGAGTCGAAGAATCCCCGAAGGACAACAAAGAAGATCGTAGAAATGGGTCTTGGGGTAGTATAATCGGCTGGAAGAGCATGACGAACGTCGGTGGAGTTGGCGCGGTTGATATTAAACATGCTAAACATGTTCAAAATGTGAAGAAGAGGAACAACCATCCGCTAGCTCAGCCGCAAGAAGAGGCTGCATCTTGATAAGATCACCTTGCGGTTTATTATGGTTCTACGGGTCCGGGGCATAATTCCTACCAGATCTTTCGTCACGCTTGCTTCACTCCAGCTGCGAGTCTGCCTTGCTGCAGAAGCCCTCCTGCCATTTGTCAAAAGATCTCACGCCTTATTGGTTCTAACTGTCTGACGTCATATACGCCCGACACTATTGGTGCTGCATAATTTATCATAAGCACATTTGAGTTTCTAGAAAATGGTCCTTTGGAGCCTGAGATTGTAAATTATGACATTTCGTCGAATAGTAGGGGTCACATTATCGCTGCCGTCTCAAGCATCGAGTCTCACTTTCAGCGCTCTTATGTTATGGTAGTATTCTACAGCCTTGACTTTATTAATGCTCGATATCGACGATATCTTCTGTAATTTCGTCCTATTTTAGATTGCGATATCATCAAGGATCGATACAATGTCGTTCCAAAACCAATTCTCCCTGTCGGTGGAGCTGACGAAACTGGTGCCCATGAGCTTGGCTGTTGCCGGGAAAACATTCGAGGCGGCTATTAAACTCGCTCGAGAGCTCCAGGTGCTTCTCATCTTTCTTGAGCGTGTGATTGCCATGCTAACTGCGGGTTCGTGCACCAATGACAGACGTCTGGTTCTGACATCATTGTCGAGGCCGATATGTTGGAGCTCTTCGGGCGCTCACGTATTTCCGACAACATTGCATCATCTTTCCGCACGATAATGTCTAAATCGAATCGCCCTGATCATATTGGACAGGGAATCTCTCTGTTCGCGTGACCAGGTCCGACTGTGTTGCGCGCACTTTCAGAGGGTCCTTATTTTTCTACTATTGTCCAGTGTATGTAGAATTTCGACATGTCCTAAAACATTGTTTTGGACTTGTATTGACGATCTTGGATGTGATAGGCTCATTCCTCTTATCGATCCATGAAAGAAGCTCATTGGCATCTACAATTACTCGATATCTTGAGATAAGAACGGAAGAGGCGCGAGACGATCCAAATTTGCGAGCTGCACCGAGCTTCGAGTTGGTACGAGGGATGTTCCAGGCATGTGAAGACCAGACAGCATCGTACGATTGGCGGAATCAGCTTCTGGCCGTTGCTAGGAAGTTGGACCTGACCGAATTGCAAAGTTATCAAGCCATTCCTGAAACGATTCTTCATGGATTACTCTCTACACTGCCACTTGTCCAACACTTTCCGGAAGATCGTTATATTGTTGTGAGATCGGCAAAAGGAGCCTGTAGTATCATTGCTTGGGCTTCTCTACTGCTGGGACTCAACGTGCTGGTTCGAATCCATGACGAAAACAACACTAGGGAAATTAAGTTTGGTTCAATGCCAGAACAACTTCTATTAGAGATTAGCTTTGGATATGGCAGTCCATTATCAGCAGAAATGAAGTATCCAAGCATAACATTGTTGTCCGGCTCGACGCGGGAAGAGCTCTTCAAATTGAAAGCCACTCCCGAAGAGGATGAACTAAATGCCACGTTGAAGAGACCTGCTCGTGGATTTGCAAAAAGCATTATAGCGACAACAACAACAGCTGGAGAGTGGACACCAAGGATGATTGAGGAAATGCAGTGCATTTCTAGTGGGTTCGCTATCTGCATCTCGAGAAAGCTATGCGTACCAATACGGCCTGCGATGACGCCAACATATTTGGCTGGTCAAAGACATGTTCCGGGATCTGTTTCATCTCACTTTGAAGAGGACGTGTCTTCCTTCGAATGGGGTGACAATGCAGCACCACTACCTCACAGCATCCAGCAACACCAGATATTGGAAGCTGCTCATGTACTTTTCGACGACGCAAGATTCCAACTAAACACAGCGGAGGAGTACGCTGCTCTGTACGCTGGTAGGGCAATCAGGGACCTGGAGAACCCACCTGTGGGCCTGCGATCCATCATCAAAGAAATGAACTGGGACCACGAAGAAGGTCACGAAGCAGCTGTCTGGATGATTCTCCGGACGATGGCCCTGCAGATAAGCATTCTGCTGCTGGCGTTTGCTCATGTCACAGATCTGGACTCGGCTGCTGGCCTACCGATGTGCGAACACCTCCATCTCATTGAGCGATCTGATCTCTATAGAGCAATAAAGCGCTGGGATGGCAAGGAGCAAATCATAATATCCGAAGATGCCTGGCTGCAGATAGTTGCGCTCTTCATGATTGGCCACAAGGGCGAGCTCGAAGACCTGAAGCAAATCAGCCTCTTCAGCAACTATGGATGGAGTCTGTTTGTGAGCACGTTTGGAGATTCGGATCCGGCTTATATCAGTATGTTGTACCATCTATCTATCTACGTTGGATCACGCCATTCTGAAGAGAAATGATTTCGTCCCGTCCGATCTAACTCGACTTTTGCAGAACCAGGCTGGATCGCTGTCAAAAGAGGCGTCCCATGGCGAAACGGCGTGTGGAAGCACAAGGTGATAGATGGACCCCGCCAGACCACACTGCCAAACCTACCCCTAAAAGCACAAGATAGCAAAGCTGGAGATGTGGCAACTCTTTCATGCAGCACAGATATGAGATTTGGCAAGCCGCTGATTGGCGACCGCGGAAACAGCTTCATGGTACAACTGCGTCTGGAGGCACGGTCTTCTAGAGATGAGGATGTCGTCACAGTCGTCCGCACGGGCTATGCTGCGATGTGGAGGGCTCTGTGGAGTACTCGCAACACCATGCCATGCCAGCATGTTCCACGCCTAGGGGACCAGATAACGCTCGAGCCCGGGTGCAGGGCCACGCCTCGATTCAAGGGCAGCACCACAGAGTCGGATGCGGGCCGGATAATCATCCTGCTTACTGCTTGTAATACCGCAGCTCGGTGGAGTGGGCTTGTAGGGGCGCTGACTCCGCCCAACGGCAGCCGCTCTCGTATCTTGATCAGAGGTGAGGACTGCTGCTTTGGATGTGCGGTCGAACAAGCTACGCGCAGACAAGGCAAATGGTACATTATACTCTGATGCTGCTATTGGCTAAACTACTAGTACAGTACAGTTACCTAGGTAATCTGAGTAAATAGCAGCCAAGCCAGCCAGCTTTTTGCTTTCGCTTTTGCTTTGCAATTTGAAAGGAGGTATTAGATAGTTCCAAGTTTTGATTTAGCATGTACTCTTTGTGTGTTGTTGTTTACAAAAAGCCCGTCACAGACGCATCTCCCTTCTTATCTGCCGCAAATAGCGACGTGGCTCCAACCTAGGAAAGATCCTAAAGAGATTTAAATTTATGAAAAAAAAAAGAAAGAAGAAAAAAAAAAAAGGTGACGCTGTGATACTATGGATAATATTCCAAAAAATCTCGAAACTCCTTTTCTTGAGCCATCCCGTGCCGTGCCTCTAGCGTGGTGCGGCTGAGCTTTTTAGACCAACAGCCAAACAATTTTAGTGCAAAATGGGGGGAGAGGGAGAGGCTGAGCTGCATACAACCCTACGACTGTGGCATGCAGATGTGGAAATAAAGGGGGGGTGTGGGGTAAATGAGGGGCTTGTTTTTCTGCTACTTATATCTCCTTCATTTTTCAAAACATATATATGCGGTAGAAGTCCAAAAAAAAAAATTCTCTCGTTTTTGATTTTATTTTGTTGATTATGCTATGAGAGAAACTGCTTAGAGCGTACGGTACAAAGCGCGTGGGGACGGAGGACGCGGTTGGAAAAGATTCTTTTACTCTTTACTCTCTCTCTGTATCTCTCTCTCCTAAAAACCATCTCCGTCTCCATCTCCGTCACAGAAAACAGAAACACAAAAGAAATAGTTCTCAAGGGAGAGGGAAGGGAGAGCACCAGAAAAAAACCATGGATCCCATCAGCGCCGTCGGTATCGCCGCCGCCGTCGTCCAGTTCGTCCAGTTCGGGCTGCAGGTCGCCAACCGCGTCGAGGAGTTCAACAGGGCGCACCCGGGGGAGCTGCCGAAGTCGCTGCAGGCTATAAGCATCCAGCTGCCGCTGCTCGTCAACGCGCTGCAGCGCATCAAGACCGCCGAGCAGCCCGAGGCGGTGGTGGGGAGACTCGACGTGGACGCGAAGTGTATACTACGGGGCGTGGTGTCAGGCTGTAGGGCGCAGATCGCCGTTATCGAGGCGATGATGGACGAGGTGGCGCGCGCGCCGGGGGATAATCTGGGGACGAAGCTGAAGAAGGTGTTTAAGAGCTTGAGGTACGATGAGAAGCTGTGGGCGGTGGAGCGGAACCTGAACACGTACATCTCGGTGCTGGTCCTGCACCACGTGGTAGATGCGCAGGACGTGCCTCCGCCGCCCGCTGCGGACGAGTTCTTCGACGTGCGGGAGGCGCTGGCGGAGCCGTATGTTGAGCGGCCGAAGCTGGTGCGGGAGCTGGACCGGCTGTTCCTGGACGCGACGCGGTCGCGGGCGAAGAATCCGGTGTTTGTGACGGTAGTGGGAGGGAAGGAGGTGGGAAAGAGTCAGCTGGCGCTGGGGTATGCTCGTCGTGCGCATGAGCTGGGACAGTTCCGGACGGTGTTCTGGGTGGATGCGTCGAGCGTGGAGAATCTGGGCTCGGGGTTCGAGAGCATGTATGCTACCATCACGCGGTCGACGAGTGGGACGAGAGAGGAGAAGGTCCGCTTCGTGCGGGACTTTCTGAGCGAGCTGTGGCATCCGTGGTTACTGGTGCTTGATCACTACGATCATGCCGCTCTCTATAATGATATCATTGAGATGCTGCCATCTCGGGGCTCGGGGGGGATCATGTTCATCGCCCGTAGCCAGGCGAAGCGGGAACTGGGCAGTGTTCTCGAGGTACCAAAGTACTTGACCGGGTCGGAACAGGCTCATATCAACTCAGTCCTGGTAGGAGCCGTGCAGGCGGAGAAGACGGATCGAATCAAAGAGTTGGTGGAGCAGGGGGCTGACGTGGATACGCTGATATGGGATCAGTGGCCGTGTCTGCATCGTTGTGCATTGCTGGGACTCGACGAAGCAGTTCAGTTCCTGCTGGACAAAGGTGCACAGCTCGATCCTCCGCCTCACCTGCGCAAACCACTGTATTGGGCAGCAGGAAATGGACACGAATCCATATGTCGGATACTCCTCGACCATGAAGACCGGACCGGTCACTTATCGAAACCGGCGGAGATCCAGGGTGCATTCGATGCTGCCGCCGAAAAGGGCAGCCTTAATGTCATGCGTCTGCTCGTGAACAGACGAGAAGCGTATATGGATGGTAGATTCCAATATGGCCCGGCGCTGCGGAGCGCTGCAAAGGCAGGCCATAAGGAAGTAGTGGAGTTTCTCGTGGCTCGGAACGCCCTCAAACATGAGCACGCGCAAGCGGAACACGCCGTCGTCGAGGCTGCGTATTCAGGACATTTTGACGTCGTGAGGATCCTATGTGATGGAGGTGTGAACCCGAATTGTCAAGATTTGCAGGGCCAGACGATTTTGTGCCATGCTGCTGGCTTGAAAGATGACAACCGCGACGAATCTGGGGTGGAGATGGCAGAATATCTTCTCAAGCTCGGGGCAGATCCGAACATTATCGGTTCTGATGGGCCTCTCCACAAAGCTGCTACTCACGAGCATGTCAAGGTCCTCCAACTTCTCCTGGAGCATGGAGCAGACCCAACGATGGACTGCACTGGCTGGGATCCGTTGACAACCGCTATCAAGTACAACAGCCCTAAAGCTGTGACTGTACTGCTCGAGGCTGAGGTGAAAGACAAGGAAGCAAGGCCTGAATGGTTGAATGGCGGCCTGCGCTATGCTTGTCGGAAAGGAGATCGAGAGGCAGTCCTACAGCTCTTGACTGCGGGCAGCGACATCAATGCCACTGAAGAGTCTGGATTTCCCAAGGGGGCAACACCACTTCTACTCGCCGTTCTCAACGAACATGTCAAGACCGCGCAGCTGCTGGTCCGCCGCGGCGCAAAGCTGGACACCAGTGACCAGCAAGGACGATTTCCCTTGCCTGTGGCTGCGGAGATGGGCTTCGACATGCTGGTCCGTGACATGATCCGCGCGAAAGGCGATCCGGATATCAAGAGTGGTGCGAACCAAGACACGCCGCTAATGCTGGCTGCTGGCAAGAAGCACGACAAGGTGGTGAAGGTGCTGTTGGACAATGGGGCTGACCGGATGCTTGCGAACAAGTTTGGGGAGATGGCGCTGGATGTGGCAGAGGAGGCGGGCCATAAAGAAACGATTGAACTGTTGGAGGGGTAGCTGGACGTTCAGCCATCTACAGAATTGTTTAGTACTCATGCTCATCAGTCCCCATTGGAGTCTGAGAGAGTGTGTCTGTGTTTTCTACTTAGCGGGTCTTGTGCATAGAGAGATGGTGTCGGACAGTACAGGACAGGACAGGACAGGACAGTACCTTTGTGTGTAAGTGAGGTGAGGTGCACGTGCATCTTCCGTCATCTTCCCCGGATCTCGTCTCGCAGTGTTGTACTGTATTGTACTGTACAGTACTCTCCTCAATACTTGTGTGTCATGATGTCACAACACCAACCACCATGCTGCCCTATGCCCTCTTCATTGAGCAGGTGTCTTTCAAAGGGGAAGGATATGTTCTTCCTGGCATAGCACGTGTCACAATGCTCCAAGAACAGACGCTCATCCATCCCTGGCATCAGTACTGCACTGTACTGCACTGCACTGTACTGCATAGTACCTAGTTTCTACCAACAGGGCGGGACGGGAGGAGGCCTTGTCCCTCTTGGTTCTAGGTTCTAGGTTCTAGGTTGTGGTAAGTGATGGAGGGAGAAAAGCTTCGCAAAAGCTTAACTGGGCCATCTAGCTAGATGACAGCCACCTTTCAACGGGAATGATCAGACGATTTGATCTCTCTATGACTCTAAAGTTGCATTGAAGTGGTGGATGGTGGAAGTGCAGCTGCAATCCCTGAGCCCTGAGCCCTGAGCCCTGAGCTTCTAGTTCCCAGTGGCCGGACCCACGTGCAGCGCTAACGCGGGCTGGTCGCTCAGGGCGGAAGGTGCTGGAGCTACAGGCTGGAGCTAGCGGGCTTAGAGGGGCTTAGAGGGTCTGAGAGGCTGGAGCTTCGTCATTCTGGCCGGGATGGCACCCTGCGAATGCGCCGCGGGGCAGCAAGCAAGCAGCAAGCAAGCAGCAAGCTACAGTACAAGCATCGAGTAGCTACCCCGCCCCGCCCTGTCAAAAAACAACAAAAGAGACAGAAACACCGACCTGACCCAATCAATCCAATCAATCCAATCCAGTTATCAGGAACACAACACCAAAAAGCGGGTATCTGATCTTCCAGCTTGCTGCGTCTACGTCTACGTCTGCACCTGCATCTACAAGGGTAGCTCTTGGATCGACGCTGCGAGCTCGCTCTCGCTCGATATACTTAATCTCGTCAGCTCCCTCTCTCGCCTGCTTTGTTCTGCTTCCTGCATCTAATGCAATTGCAGTTGCGAGAAAGCAATCATGGCTGTCTTCCCTTCATCTTGTAGCCTCCTGCTTGTCCTCGCTGCGTCACTTACTGTTCGAGCCGACGACCTGCTCACCGAGTAAGCACCCCCGATCCCCAATTCTGTTGTCCTCTGTCTCTACTCTCCCAGCTCGAGATAGCTCGAGAAGCTCCATAGCTGAGGCAGTGTTTACTTCGATACCCATAATTCCTACTTAGTGCTACATGAGACTGATCAATTGGGCAGTATCACGCAGATCCAACAGTATTTCGGGCAGATCACCCCCTATCATGACAACCCGGAGAATTACTTCGGTGTCGACTACGTCGGCCTTCCCGACGGCTGCCAAATCGTAACAAAATTGTTTTCCACCATCTCACAATTTGGGTGCTGATTGATACCACAGGAATCTGCCCAGTCCCTTCAGAGACATGCCCAGCGTTTCCCCACAGGCGGTGCAGACGATGGTGTAAACGACCTGCGGTTCGCTCAGAAGTTAACAAACTTCACTTCTGCCGCAAATTCGTCGGCCACTTTCACAGGACCGCTCACCTTCCTCAACACCTATCGCACTCCATTGGTGGATACGGGGCTTCTCACTGGCATCGGCGCCACGACAGAATTCGCTAGTGGAAGCACCTTCTGGAACAGGTACGGGCGTACGCTCTACAACGCCTCAGTCGGTCAATTGGCATACAATGCTTCGTATCCCAATGGCACCGCCCGTACACCAGTAGTGCTGAGAACAACTGGCCAATCCCGAATTGAGAACAGCGAGATCAATTGGGCTCTGGGATTCTTTGGGTCGAGTTACACACTTCTCCCGAATCCGACCTTTGCCAACGTCACCAGCCCATACGAGGTGGTGATCATTCCAGAAGGAGGAACGGAAAACAACACCCTCGCTTCTTACGATAGTTGCTTTAACGATGATGTGGAGGCCATAGGATATATTGGAGACGCCGACCTCTTTGAGTACATCCCCAAGTATCTGACGACAGCTACCAAGAGGCTTCAGAAGTATGCACCCACTGGGTTCACGCTGAACGTCAATGATACCTATGCTATGCAGAGTATCTGCGCTTACGAAACTGCCTACATCGGGATGTCGTCTTTCTGTGGTCTGTTCACGGCGGATGAGTGGGCTGGCTTTGAGAACACGTTGGACATGGAATGTAAGTACCAAACCCCCCCCCCCCCCCCCCATCTGGAGATGTCACTAAGTAATATAGACTTCTACGATTACTCTTACGGAAACCCAACCGGCCGTGCCCAAGGAATCGGTTACGTGCAGGAACTGCTAGCACGGCTAAACCATTCTTTGATTACCACTTCTGAAACCTCAGTCAACTCCTCAATCGACAACAACACAGCCCAGTTCCCCACCGACCAGCCCTTCTACGTCGACTTCTCCCACGACGACATCATCGTCTCAGCCCTGACCGCCATGTCCATCGATTACTTCCGCGACCCGCCCAGCCTATCCCAGTTCCCACCAAACCCGAACCGGCACTTCATCCTCTCGAACCTGACCCCCTTCGGCGCGCGCCTCATCACCGAGACCATCGGCTGCTCCGCCGCGGACCCAGCCCCTGTCAAGGACGCAAGAGTCGCATACACGCCCACCCAGTACGGCTACGACGCCGGCAACGCCACCAGCAAGTTCATCCGTATGAGGCTTAATAATGGCATCGTACCCCTCAACACCATCCGCGGCGGTGCGTGCGGGACCGCGACGACGGGACGGGTAGATGGGCTGTGCGCGCTGCAGGACTTCGTGGCGAGTCAGCAGAACAGCACGGCGCTGGCCAACTACCAGTACGCGTGTTTTGGGAACTACACGCTTGCGAACGGGACTGGTGGGCTGGATTTCGACGGGACGATCTTTTGATTTGATTTGATTTGATTGATTAGACTAATGTGTGTCAAGAGTTGGGGAGGGAATGAATAATATTTTATGGTAATGATTAAAAAAATAATCAGTTGGGCTTAGATGAAATGTTATTTACTGATGATCTCTGGAGGATTATTCATGGCATATAAATAAAATTTTTCGATTGATTCTTACTGAATTGGGCAGCTAGGTATAGTTTTCTGGATGACATCGATCTTACTCAGATTGATTGCCACGTGATTGATCGTCATGGGAGATACCTTTTTCCATGAACCGTTTTTCGAGATATTCATCTTTTAGGAATATGAGATATAATTGTCAATAGTAAGCTAGACATAAAGATCACTTTTGTCAACGAGTAAAGTGAGATCACATCACATCACATAACATCATCATCGTTAATTGTTACCTAAGTCTCTGGTAACCCCGAAACCATCTCATCTGATCTACCAAACACCCATCTACGGCAAGCTCAAAAACACATCCAGCAGCTTGGGATAATTCGGCGTCCCCAGCCCCGTCACCGGATCCCACCCAGGCGTAGCATCAAACCCATCAGTCCCACACCCCGGATTGCCCCCCGACACAATATCATTAAACGCCCCCGGATTCGCGTAAAACGTCGGATTCAAAAACCCAATCGGGCCCTTGCCCGCACATATTCTCGCCTCATTCAGCAGCGTCACCAGAGACGCCACAATGGGCGTCGACGCCGAGGTGCCACCTACGCCGTAGGTCTTGTTGAGGTACACAGTGGGCAGTTTGAGGCCGACGGCTGAGACGTCTGGGTAGGCGCGGGCGGCGCCGGAGTTGTTGTAGGTGGAGGCGTTGTAGGGGGGCGGGTAGGTGGACAGATAGGAGGAGACGGCGGCGGACTGGTAGGAGGGGAGGGGGAAGACGTTGGAGAAGCCGCCGCCGGAGTAGTAGTCGTCCTTTGGGTCTGTGGGGTCGGGTTCGGCGACGGCGACCTCGGTGCCGACGAAACCGTCGGTGCTGTTGATGACTTGGGTGGCGCCGACTGGATTTTTTTTTTAGTTTTTGTTGGAAAGGGAGGGTTGATGTGGTTGTTTAGGGGACTTTGGATGGATGGATGGATAGAGGTGTCTGGTTGGGGTTGTTTGGGGGGATGATATAAGGGTAGAGCAGAGTAGAGTAGGGGAGAGGGAGCGAGGAGCGGGGGTAGGAGTAGAGTGAGGTAGAGCAAGGTAACTTACCAGCAGTGATATACGGACAATTGGTAGGGAACGAAGGCGAGAAACGCGTCCCGTTGCTATCCACATAAGGACCTACGTCCGGCGCCGTGAGACAGCTATTCTCATAGCCGGCATTGTAGCGATTCGCGACGCCCGAGTCGCCCGAGGCAAAGAGCACGCTGACGCCCTGGAGCCCCATCTTCATCCACTCGTTGCACTGGCGCGTCTGGTACGACACGGGCAGCGCGGCCTCGATCTGGTTGTACGAGAAGGAGAAGACGTTGCTGAGGGGCGCGCCGCCGCACTGCAAGGGGCCAGTGTAGCCGCCCTCGTTGGGGTCCGGGTACGCCGGGTCGACGTACGGCGCGTCGCCGCCGAGGTAGGTGCAGTAGGAGGCGTCGAGGGCGTCGAGGAAGATGTTGAAGGTGCCGACGCTGTCAACGTTGACGCCGTCGCCGACCTGGTAGAGGCGCAGCTTCTGCGGGTAGATGATGGCGTAGGAGGTCTGGAAGTCGAGGGCGGACTCGACGCCTGCTCCGGTGGAGTTATCATAGGTGAAGTTGGCTGTCTGGCCTCCATCGATGCTGATGAACTCCGGTGTGGTGTTTGCTGGAATTGGTTGCTGGGGATCACAGTTAGGATTTCTTATTTTCCACCGCGAGGGAACTTAAAGGGGCTCTCGAACCGTAGTGAAGTTCTTGAAGAACGTGGGCAAGTCAGGGAGATAGAGGAAATCCGCCCATTCTCCAATACCCATTGCATTGCTAGCGTCGCTGGTATTGCCCTGTCCGAAATCGTACAGGGCACGCAGGCACTCTACAGTGACCAGCTGGCTGCAGTTCTTGAGTCCATTCAACCCAACCTGAGGCGACGGTGCAGAAGTAGCTGGTGAAAGGTTTGGGATGGGACGCATTCCCTCCAGCTGGATCGTTGGCATCTTTTTGCGTAGTCAGAATTTTGAGCGTTCTCATCATGTTATAAGACGAGGTACTTACTGCGAAATCCACGTGCTCGCGCACGTGTTGTGGAAGATGGTACTCATCGCAGGCAATGCGGTAGCCACCAGAGAGATCATGCTCGTAGTAGTGATATTCGGTGTTGAATAGACTCTCTACCTCGAGCACGGTGGCATCGAACTCGAGCCAATTGCGACCTGGTTTGATCAGCTTGGACGTTCGAATACTTGGACCACCCTTCCAAAGTACGTACCTGTCGAATATGAGTGCCGAGAAGCATCAATGCCAGACTTGGTCAGCCAGTCTGCCACACCATCTTGTGTCTCCCGTGCCGGAGCAAAAGTGTTGGCAATCTTCTCAGACGTCCAGTGCTTTCCTGTTGTCCAGATTATCAGACTGTGCAGATCTTCAATGGCCCTGCGGAGGATTTACCAAAGTTGGGAGAGCTGGGATCCGAGACATCCAGCAGGAACTCCTCAGCTTTGTGCAAGTTGCTCTGAGTGAGTCCAATCCGGACTGGGAGTCTCTCATCGGGATGAGCACGCGACCGCTTCGTCCATTGATGAGGAGCTCCGTCACGCTTCTCATGAAGCATGTAGTGGTGAGTGTCGACCGCCGGCGCCGCCAGACAGGCAGCCGAGCTTAGAGCTGTAGCGAGAAGTATCGAGGCACGCATCTTGTCCAGGTCCCCTCAGCTATATTCTGGATCCGTGGAACGAACCACCACGCACGAGGAACCCGCTCCCATCTTTATACTCCTTGCATTGCGGCTCGTCATTATGATGTCTTCTATGCATCATCGTGGACCGGATGCATGTATACGAGGCTGCCTTCCCATATAGGCAGGCGTCTAGATCGCTATGATAGCTGTTGGGGCTCCACCAATTGAGCGTGGGAGCTAGAGTGAACCCAAGGTTGCCCGATTGAGGGGCCGGAGTAAGATTCTGTCAATTCGACACGCCGCATCCCTGTAGAGCAAGGCAAGGTAAGTTTAAGCCGACGTCCGTATGGCCCAGCTGCTTTGTCCCCTCCAAAGCCCATGTGCAACTCAGCATACTGGGGTAGCCATACTCAAAACCGCCTCAATCTCAGGTAGATCTATGCATATGTCTCTAGCTTCCACAGCAATTGTGCGGATACTTTCCAGCATGATAGCAGTCTTATCTGGGCTGCTACTAAGAAACAAGCTTTGAGTGAAGCTTTGAGTGAAGAAACGGTGCCCCCACAGAGCCCAGGAGATTGCCTCGTCCTCGTCCCAATGGCCTGCCCTGTCTTGGTCCCGGGCGCGCGGCGCAGAAGCGCTAGAACCTCCCAACTTACGTACTTACCGCATTGACAACCACCAAAAAAGCTGAATGAGCAGCTTACTAACAAATGACGGGCGCTCACGCAGGCAGACTCTAGTAGTTCACGAGGTTCTCCATACGGAAACTTTCCGAGAGGTAGTTTCCCAAATAGATTTAGCTTGTGTGTCTCCTGAGGGCTACCAACAGTTCGCTCAAGTTGCACATATGTTGTTGATCCGAAGATCACAACGTGCTGACGGTGCTGACATCCCGGGGATGGGGAATGCACCCATAGGCTTACACCCGATGTCATCAGAGACAGCCAGCCTTTTGCAGGTACATTACGAGGTTGCACGACCGATTGTGTTGGATACTCGGTATCACGAGCCTGGGATCCGGTGCACAGTATAGTCAAGTCACGGCAAGTCGATTCAAGACGTGCTTTCTAGCGTCCAAAGTGATTACATGTTTCATGAGAGAGTTCTTAGTTACACAACATCGCAAGTGCACCATTCTTTCCGAACTTCCGAACACTTCTATATCTGAAGCTATGGAAACGACTGGGCTATTTTGCTAAATTACGTTGTGGATGGGCTGCTCTCGGACAATTTTTTGCTAGCGAGAGATCACCATGAAGATGCTTGTTTTGGCAAATTATCCAATTCCAATGTTGCCTGAACGTCGTGATGAAATGTTGACACGGCGAGGATAAAAAGTTTGAAACGAATGATTTTGTACTTTGCAGGGTCAAAGAAAATCCGCCTCCAGTCTTGCTTCTAAAGTCCTGCGCCAACAACTTCTACATACCCACAGCCATGCCCGGAAGGTGATCGACCCCTGAGATAGGTTAGCGTTCGAAGCACTGTAGGTCAGATATATTTTCGAGAATACATACATCCGTCAATGTTCTCCCCAACCATATCCTTCACGGTGCACTTGTTGGCGACAGACATATCTTGCTTGGTGATGGCGCCGCAGCCGTCGTAGAAGCATTCGGACTTGTTCATGGCGCGCTGGAGAGCATCGCCCTTCCAGCCGAACATGTAATCAGCATGAGTGCCCCACCCGCTGGTGCCCTCGAAGCTCCAGACGAACGGCTGTGGGTCACCCGATTTCCAGAGGCTGCTGAACTTCGTCGTGTCCCAGACGGTCTCGTAGACTACTTGTGGCATGCGAACGGGATGAGAAGCTGGGCATGGACCGGCGTTCTGGAAACCGGTCGTGGTGACTGTGTCGTACATGTGGGACTGGTGATCAGGGCTGTCCAGATTCTTGCCATCCCAGCATCTGAAGAGTTGGGTCAGCTAAGGGACACGCTTTTGTGCCTCGGGGTCACAGATGAGGATTACTAACGCTGGGAAGTGGTGTGTCACAAAGATACCCGCTTGGCAGGGCTTGGTTGGGAAGTCATTCATCTCGGGGCCTCTGTTGATAAGTGTCGTCAGGCAGTTATAGGTCAGGCCAAAACGCTTCGCGCCATCAGCAGCAGTGGCGGTAGGGCTGCCAACCGTCATGCGGAAGCCCTAGATAGCATTAGCACTTGGACGATCCCAGAGCTACAAGCAGGTGTATATCATCTTGACTTACCGGCTTGAAGGCGGTAATAGGCTGCTGCTTGAGGTTGTCCCTCGAAAGATCGTACGCCGTATAATAGACGGTGATTCCGCCAGTAGTACCAGTTGCGAGAGCAGCATTGTTGACGACCGGCACACGGTGGAAGGATCCATTAGTAGGATGCTTGAAGTACATAACAGCAGTCCAGTAATTGGAGAAGTCTTCAGACATCTGGCAAGTAGTACAGGTGCCCCTTGCACCGACGTCTCCTGTCATGCTAGCATTGAACTGATTTCCACCAACGATATGATGTAAGTGCGATGACGGGTCGTTGCCAGGCTGAACAACAGGGTCCAGTCGCTGGATAGTCAGGGTCGAGCATCCGAAGCGGAGGCCTGCTTGGACGCCTGCGACGAGCGCGGTAGCGATGGCGAGTGACTTCATCTCGACAATGCAATGATCTCAGCAGAAGATGATCACGAAGGACAATAATACAGAAAGGGAGCACAACAAAAAGCAGAACGAAAAAAACCTCCCCCTCAGATCACCCTACCTGTTCTTATAAGTGAATGCTTTGATCCTATGATGTCTCTGCATCTTGTGTTCGTCCACTTTAGTCTGTTGATCCAATATACACATGAGGAATCCTACTCGATGCGTTTAAATGGAGTCAAAATAGATGACTCAAACGTGATATATGATTTGAGTTCCTACCGCTCTGTTCTACGCGCAGCTTCACTCCCGCCTCAAATGGCCCACTATAGCCGGAGTTAAGTGCTTTTAACCTATTATGCGAACTGGGCCACCTCGGCAGTTCAGCATCGGCATGGTTCCTTGCCCATTCGGCAATTACAAGGAACGCCCTCTGGAATTAGAATCATGGTCACAAGATCCCTCTTTTTTATTATGTTGCAGTCCTGGGGGTAGCGTTAAAGGGGAGGGCGCAGCTACATGATCACGTGTAGACCAGGCAGCTGATGAACAAGGGAATTGCGAAATAACGACCACATTTACGGTATTTGACAACTGAATCCTAGATAAGATCCGAAGTAAGAATAAATTAAATGAAGCTTTTTCAGTACGATTGACAAAGAGAAAACAAGCTCCCCTCACGGCATCGAAAGGCAGCAAAATACCAAATCCACATGAATACAAGAGTCAATGTTAGAGAGACTAGTCTGAAGCCTGTATAGATACGTCTGTATCAATGACATAGGGCGTCAATACTTACCCTCCTGATTCTTCTGGGTACAGCTGGCGCTGTCTGTAGTCTAGCATGAAGGGAAGACGAAGATGAAATTATCAGGTGGAGAGTGAGCAGATTTTATTCGAACCTGACGAGCGGAATTTCGCAAGTCAAACCCTCAATTTCTTCGGCCGCAAGAATTATTATGCGCTGATAATTACTAATTGTCCATTGTGCTATCTCTCTCCCAATACCCAGGAAACAAATCAACTCAATCAACTCCAGACCACAATATGGAACAATTATGATATTCATAAACCGGGTACGGCCGCATATAAAATTCTTGAGCCAATTATTTCACTTGAACTTATGGCCGTACACTTATCTTTTATATTATCTCATGTTAGAGAGATTTCATTATAAAGCTCTTCCGGCTTTCTATCTTGCGCGTCTATCCTTCTGTGGGATTTCTTGCAATATGAGGGCCTTCTTGTGCATAACTTCGCCGACTTGGGTGTAGTGTCTGTGCGTATGCAAGATAGAATAAGCACTCATACTTTATTCAACAGCAACTCAAATATTTAGTCAAATAGGTTTATTCGGGCTCCTGGGGAGAACCCCTGTGTAAAAATGACAAAGAAACAAATAAAATTTTCGAAGAGTATCGGAGCTACTATTCAGAGAATTCAGGAGTAGAAGAAAACGCAGGAGCCGGAAGTCAGTAGGGAAGAATTAGAAACAAAGCAAATGAGTTGATATTAGATGGAAGGCAGTAAATTGATGTACTACATTATCACATTAGTTATTACAAGACTTTTGACAGGTTTGAGGACTGAACGTATTGATTAGAAGTGCTCTTATGGAAAGATCTCTATATATACAGTGCAGCACCAGTCTAACACTACTGAATTGTCACGTGTACAGCTCACTTGACGTAATTTTGTCCCGATTTAATAGCAAGAGAGCATGTTCAGTACGAATATGCAGTGGTAGTTCTAGATAAATTGTGTATAGATCTTGATATGTATAGTGAAACTTTAGACCCCACAATAGTTATCGGGCAGTTTAGAACAGGTCAAACTACTTTAGAATTCCTAACAATTCCACAATAATTATCTTCAACACGTCCCTTACACCTTTACACTTGGCCCTTGCATGTTCCCCTTACATTTTGCTTAGAATTTTGGTATCTGCCAGCGAGATTGATCCTATTTCTAGTTAGTTCTCTATATTGTTATGATATCACACGGAGTCGACATACGAAGTAACCCTGTTGGCGCAGAATCTGCTCCTCATCCTCGTCGGTAAAGGTATCAGCCTTGATCCATTTACTATGCATATCGGTGTTGAATTCCGGAGGCCTCATGCCCTGCAGTCTCCAATTGTCACGCGGGGTCTCATAGATGTTGGACTCCCACCTAATGCCCTTAGGCTTTAGAACTGGCCGGACAACATCGTCTAGCGCCTTTAGAAAATTTTCGCCTTCCTGCGTGTTTCGGATGTTAGCTGCAGCGTGGTAGATAGATATTGTGGTGGACAGATGAGCGGGTTCGCCGCCGGTCCAGATGTCGTCGGGCCCCAGCTCGAAGAAGTGTACATGGGCGTAGAAAGCAGGCAACCCGAAGGTCGTATAAATCTTAGCCATGCCCTGCACAAGTTTCTGCTTGTCCTCCCTGGTGAAAGCACCTTTGGTGTGATTGAAAACCCATTTAGGCATGGCTATAGATGGAGATATATGGAGTCTCGTGATAGTATTGAAAGCTGCGATATGAAGTTGGACTGATGAGCGCTGGGTTGAGCAATAGTATAGTCTTTGCTCTCAGATATAACAACTTTGAGTGGGCCCAGAGTGGATAGTATTCCTCGGCATTTGCAGATCCACGCCGAGGTTTGTTTCAAGCTATTTACAACTCGGTATTGATTACTGAACGACAATTCTGTGAGGCTTTCTCGCATATAGAATTCCCACAATATTCGCTGTTGCGTGTTCTGCATTGTGCTGAAAACAAAGCTTATCGAAAGATCTTTCCACCAGTCAATGTGCCAAAAGACGCGGATGTTTTCTGCAAGAAACCCGAGGTCTTTTGCTTTGACAAGGAAATGTGGAATGAGATCCGCAGAGTTCTTGTTACATCCATGCTAGAAAATATAGGGGTATAAAACTAGCTGACCGTAGGTCCAGACGGAACACAAGTCGAGATGAACAGAACATCGGCTAGGCCTTTATTAGCATGCTGAATTATGACAGACATACCGTCATAATATCTTTGGGTGCTTGGGCCTCTACCAAAATTTGTGTCTCTTTCCTATGGGAGAGTGCTTAAAGTGTATTTTAGCTATTTTCAGCCTGTAGGACCTGACCTAACATGCCCCGCCACCTTCGCCGAGGCATTTCAGAAAGGTAATATGAACAGATCAGAGTTTAATATAGCGTCATCGTGTGCGAGGACTGTATTTTTGCATATACTGAACTCCATTTGCACATGTCGCCAGTGGAAGAGTTCCCCGCACGGCTCAGATCAGTGATCATGCCGAGCACGTTGCTGTAACTTACTGTTGCTGGCTTTTCTGGCTTCATATGCCGTGTGTGGGTCGTGGGGCTGGCGATGTATTAGTGATCATGTCCGTAGCACCGTCAAGATTAAGATAGTTTAACACAATCGGTTTTGGATGCAATTTAAAGCTGATTAACTGTTGTCTACACCTGTAAAGGACGTTAAAACACACTGGTATCTTTCTATTCAACTATCCTATCCACACACTCTCGTCGTGTGTTTCTAGCCCATACAGAATAAACCAAAACCATGGCTGAACTACGCTCCGCAGTCTACGTTGCTCCATCTATTCCTGTCGTTAGACCGCCTCCAATTTCGAACTCCGGGGGCTGGTCTCCAATCTCTTGCACTCTGATTTACTCCGCAAGAGAAGCTGTCCTTGTCGATACTCCAATCACAATCAAGCAGACCGAGGATCTCATCGAATGGATCAAAAATATTGCGCCGAAACGCAAGTTGTCCTACATTTACATCACCCACGGCCACGGAGATCACTTCTTCGGTATTCCTCTTCTTCTTAGGAACTTCCCTGAAGCAGTTCCCATTGCCACTAGTGGAACGGTGAAGCATATGGAGCAGCAGATTGAGGAGCCATACTTCAGCGAAACCTGGGAATCTCGCTTTCCGGGACAAATTGCTCAGCCTTTCAAGCTAGCACAAGTGCTTCCTAAGAGCTCTGGCCTCAAGTTCAGGCTGGAAGACCGTTGGGTCTTTCAAGCGATTGAGTGTGGCCACTCTGACACACACGACTCCACCGTTCTTTGGGTTCCGGATCTCAAGCTCGCTGTCTGCGGCGATGTTGTTTACGGTCAAGTGCACCAGATGCTCTTTGAAGCAAATACGAGGGCCAAGCGTGAAGAATGGATCCGGGCTGTCGAGAAGGTCGAGGCTCTGAATCCAGCTTATGTAGTTCCCGGGCACCGGCAGCCAGAAGAGATCGATGGAGTCTGGCATCTGGCATCGACTAAGAAATACATCGAGGACTTCGGGCACGTGTTAGAAGCAGATCCTAAGGACGCGTCAGAGGTTTTTTCTGAGATGATGAAGCTGTATCCGGATCGGTATAACCCAAATGCGCTGAAGTTGAGCGCCTTCGGCGTTTTCAATATCCCGAAGGGAGCACGAATCTAGTATATCCCGACTTGGGGTCTACTGACCGTAGGGCTTTCGAGACATAGCATGGGAGATCTAGTCATAAGAAATCGAAGAGTAAAAAGAAAGATGTCGATTTCCTATATTTGTATTCCTATACCTGAAATTGGATTTAGTGTTTTAAAAAGTAATAAAACTTCTGATACCAATTAAAGCGCAACCTATAAAGTAACTACGATGATCAAGTACTGAAATTTCTGGAAATCCTAAGAAAGTTACAAAGTTCCACTCGAAGCATACCTACTAGTATTACGGGGTAAAATTTGGGGGTTATCCAAGTTTGGTGACACTGGGCCCGGGGCACTGTTGGCCTCCAGGATAGGTAGGAATCACGAGAGCAGTGGTCCTGATATTATTAGGACTCTAGTGACACGTGAGAACTATGACACGCACTTCTATGTTGTTATAACAACCACTTGCTTGCTTGCCTTCATCAGCGGAGTCTCGGCAGCGAATAGTTCCTCCACACTTCTGGCATGTCGTTTCCTTGCAAGAGCACTCGCCTCAGCTGGGGTCACAACTGGAGCAAGGTCAATAATTGACGTGTGGAACATGAGTTCGAGCGCTGACGCATCACCGGTTGTTATTTTGTCACCCTTTCTAGGACCAATGTTGAGACCCTTCGCAGGAGTTTATGTGTATGTGCTCGCAGATGCGGGAAATAATTGGCGCTGGACACAATATCTCCTACTGATTGTTGGTGCGCTAATCTGGGTTGGCTGCATTCTGATGAAAGAAACTTCCAAAGTCTGAATACTACGACATGACAAAGGACACAGGCTTGATGTCTCCTTGGAACGATTAGGAGGGGTCGTGAGGACCGCACTCATACGTCCGGCTCGGATGTTCTTGACAGAAATCGTGGTCTCTTCGCTGGTGTGTATTTTGCTTTCGCGTATGCAATGATTTTCAGCTACTTTGCTAATTAGCGCTTCCTATGTGCTTCAACATCTGTATTGATTTGATCTGAAGGGGGTCGCACTAGGGGCAAACGCAGTTTCTCTTGTTCATAGCTTAATTAGGGGTTGATGTATTCATTCTAAATAGAAAGCGTATCTGTCGCTAGAGTCTCTCTATTTTAGGACAGGACAATGTCGTCCAGTATGTTTAGACATCATGACGATAGATATCATCATAGTGGTAAGGTTCATGTAATTCACCAAGCTTGGTGAACTTTTATCGATCTGGCCTAATTGTCCAATATATTATCTCTCTCAATACCCAAGAAATGAATCAACTCCAGGACCACAATATGAAACAGTTATTACATTTGTAGACCTAGACCGGTCGAACACAAGCATTCTAAACAAAATCCCTCCACCTGAACTTATTTTCGCATAGTTATGCCCCACATCATCTCAAGCTGCGTTTGAGCTACTGTATTACAAAGTTCGTCCGGCTTCTCATCTTGCGCGTCCGAAATCATCTGAAGATAATCTTCTCGGAGTAGGTCGACAAACACTACTGGGAGATATCCTTGACGAATCAGGTAACCAGCCATCAAGACTCTGCCAACTCTGCCAACTCTGCCGTTCCCATCTAGGAAAGGATGTATGTGTAGAAAGTAGGTAGACAAGTGAGTCGCTAAGATGATAGGATGAAGAATCTTGTTGGCATGGTGATGGTCACGCCACTCGATGTAGCGAGACATACAGGCAGAAATTTCTGGGGCGTATGGGAAGATTCGCATCGGATTGGATTTGACGGAAATAGGAGCTGAACGGTATTCTCCAATTTTTGTACGCGTGCCCCAATTAAAAGCATACAACCTCTCCGCATCAGTTCCTCGAAGTATCATCATGGAAAGTTTTTCGATGTCGGCAATAGACAGGCCAGGTGTGCCGGGATTATTTAGAGCAGATTCGGTGATGTAACGGCTAACGAAAATATGATTTCGAAGCTCGGCGACCTGGCTCGCGTTCTTCCCCGGTAGAAGTTCGTCTGAGGTAGGCAAGGCAAGTTCAGAAATCTTAGAAGTTGACATATTATGCAGACAACCGATTTTGTGGAACAGCTGTTTCTCAAGTTCGTCAAAGATGACTACTGAGTCGCCGACATGAAGAGGATTCTGCTCAAGAGATGTGCTTTGATGAGCCCATTCAGGAACTAAAGCTCGAATAATATCTGTCTTGGCCTTATTATTCTTTTTATACCATTCTCTGAACTCATCGATCGAAGTGAGAGTCTGCGTCAAGTCTGACTGAGCCTGTAAGTAAGGTTCAATGTCTCCAGGCTTGAAGAAGTTCTCCCAGACTCTACCGGATCTTGCTAATTTAACGTATTCTAATGAGCCTTTCTTGAGATTTGCGAATGCTGGATGGTAGATTAAGTTGAGCAAGTTCACACGTGGCTTAGAAACATATTCTTTAGGTTGAGAAAAGATACAGAATTCGTTGTGATTGCTGGCAACTTTTGGCAAAAGCGTCGCGCAAACATGGTGAAAACTAAAAACTATTTACTAAAAGATCATTGTAAGGAAAAGGAACGGAAAGACATCTATCTAAGCTAATATTAGTTACGGAGCGAGGGTGACACTAACCACTCCTGCTAAGTCGCCTTACTAATTTAGGGGACCGGCTGCTAACACGCGCATGTGCCCTAAGGTCATGTATCACATTTAAAAAAAGACAAGAATTGCCACAAACTTCCTTCTAGATATGGCAGTGCTATACGTTAGGAGGTTATATCCTATATGTAAAATACTAGACAAGATATCGTCGTCCCCCTCGCCTAGCATCAGTCGTTAGGCAGGCGCTCTTCATTCGTATAGGCAAGTCACGTATACAAATGCAAGAATTTCTTTTCATTTCTTCAGTAGGTGAAAAAGGCAAATATAATCCAAATTACGAGGAAATTCTAAGCAATATATGGAGTCACGTGGAGACCACCCTAGTATTATTGCGGGGAATGCTTGGCCGTGAACCCTTTTCTGAGTCATTTGCTTTAGCGTGTGCTATCAGCCGCAGTAAAGAGCACCACAACTATAGAATAAAAACCCTTTAATACTTCTTTGTCTGTATGGTAGTCAACTATTCAATGTTCCTATCTTGAATATTCGTTCGCGATGATGAGTTTGGAGCCTGATCCTAAAACAACGCCCACATCACGCTGTGTTTTTCTCACTGGTGTAACCGGATTCGTCGGCGGCACTATCCTCTCTTGTCTCTTAAAGGCACATCCTAGTGTTCGCGTCAAAGCTTTGATCCGTGAGGAAAGGGATGCTAAAGAACTCCAATCGGTCTATTCAAATCTCACCCCCATCATCGGCGAGCTTTCCTCGCTTTCTCTCCTCATATCTACGGCAGCGGAGGCCGACTTCGTCATCCACGCTGGAGGTGACAATGTCCCCGCCGTTTGCGCGATGATAGATGGTTTGGCATCCCGTACCACCACTGGATCGCCCATGCCACGACTCATCAGCCTAACCGGCCCGCGTAGTCTTATCGACCTCTCGAATCCCATCACTGGGAATCTTAGGGCGAGCAGCCGTCCCTGGAGCGATATCACGGACGCGCATACAATACTGGACGTTCCTAAGGATCGGATGCACGCTGGTGCTGATCAAGCCATCGTCGCTCACAGTACTGCTAAAGGGGTGGGCACAATGCTGGTCTCGCCTGGTCAATTGTGGGGCCGGGGCAAGGGTCATCTGAAGAAGGAGAGCAATGCGGCGTTTTATTATGCAAAGGTTAAGAGCCGTGGACGGGCCTTTGTCATCGGCGAGGGTACCGCAACATGGTCGTGGTCTTCCATTGGTGATTTGGGAGATGCGGTCGTGTTCCTGATGGAACAGGCACTGAAGAGTGGGAGCGAGAGACGCGGACAAGTAGGAGTAAATCGAGACGGCTACTACTTTGTGCGTTCCGGAGACCTGAGTATGATGGAAAGGGCCAAAGCTGTCAGTGAGCGCTTAGGTCTTGGAGAAGTAGAAAGCGTGTCGGTTGATGCCGCAAGAGAAATCCATCCGTTTGGCCCCATCATGTGGGGTTGTGGTGAAAGAATGAGATCTGACAAGCTGCTCGAGCTGGGTTGGAGGCCGAAAGAGACCGATTGGAAGGCTTTGATGGAAGAGGGAGAGGGAGAGAGGGCATAAGGGTAGTAGTAAAACGGGAATACTAGTAACTACCTCTTATACACCACACTTGTCACTACCTCTTGAAGAAATAAGATAATAATGCAGGAACCCGCAAGATCTTGAAAATCTTCTCTTAATGCGCTGATTTCGAGACGAACTACTTTGCTATGTTCATTTTCCTATCCACAAGCTACCAGCTCTTCGCTACTACCAGGGGAGCACCAACTGGTGACATTGCGGCCCTCCTCGCCTCAGCGAATAGCAATCAAACAACACTGGATACGCAGATCGCCCCGGCATGGACATCATCAGCGTCATACCGAGGCACATCCGACATCTTATGGAGCTGTCTGATCACACTGGGTGCCTGCATTTACAGTGCGATTCATTTGAATGTTCCACCGCACCATCTAGGAAGATTCAGAGCTCTTTGGAGGAAAACAAAATGGGTCGGCATGGCCTTATTCGCGCCCGAATTGGTTGTCTACACAGCGTATTCTCAATTCTTGGAAGCAAGGAAGCTCGTCAAAGAACTCAATGCGATTCGATCCGATCAACAGAACAACATTCAATCTGAAAACAAGGATAAGGAAATACTAAGAGAACTGCCTGAGAAGTTTGATCTGACGTATGGCTTTTATGCCGTGATGGGCGGGTTTGTCGTGGATATTAGGGAGATGAGCGACGAAGTGCCTCGAGCTACTCTGTCGCCGACGGCGTTGGTCCTATTAGCTGAACTTGGATACTACATTAGAAACGAACCAGAGGCCATCTCTGACAAGAGCAAGGCTGATATCTTGGCCAAGATACTGGTTTGTATACAAGTCAGCTGGATGGTGATTCAGTGCATTGCCCGCAAAGCTGCCGGCTATCCATTGACTCTCCTCGAAGTCCATACCATGGTCCATGTCGTCTGCGCATTGAGTCTTTACACTCTGTGGCTCAAGGTAATCTTCATTGCAGATATCATTCTGTATATACTAACTTTTCAATTCTAGAAACCTCTCGATGTTACAGATCCTACAGTGATTGACCCCAGAACTGTCGAGGCCGCTTCCACGACATATTCAAGCACGACCAAACCAGTCGAGACCCAGTCTGCAGAAAGGTTGGACAGCACTGTCATCCCTCCTGATGCGACAAGAGCCTCCGCTCTCAAAGAGACAGGCAATGGATACTCGGGCTTCCCTAGCATCCTCGCGTTCTTTCTCATACAAACTAGCTTTGCCCGGCAGAGTGCTTACACGGAAGCAAGATACCTTAAGATACACAGGGCCGTCGATCCACCATCCGAGCATGGAAATTCTAGAACAGAGCCACATAATGACTCTTCCATAGGTAAATTCTACATCGAAGTAGACAAAGATTATAGCGACGAGTTTGAATTCGATCAGAAGCATTTCCGCAGATGGGAACTCGCTGCCATAGCAATCAATAATCTTTCCCTCATCTCCAACCCAGAGCAGAGAATTCGAGAGCTCGAATCGAGATTTCGAGAGCTCGAATCGAGAAGGGACCGCCGTTTTTCTCGCAACAACTTTTCATTGCCACCGCCGGATATTTCTGACTCCTGCATCTATTTTGAATGGGAATTAAAGGGCTGTGCGACAGAATACAACTTCACAATCGTTGCCGGGGGATATGTGGGCGCTGGGCGTAATGATTCTCTATCGATCTCATTACCTGAAAGACCTCATGTGCGGATGATGAGAGAAGCACTTCTGCATCATGCACCGGACTTTCCTAAGCTTAGAATGGAGTTTTTTTCTGACATTATTCATGATTTGTTCAGGGAAATGAAAGACAATACCCTCCTATTCTTCCTTAGCGTCTTCTTACCACTTCTCTATGGTGGCGTTCATCTTTCCGCCTGGGAGTTCGAATTCCCTTCTGAGACCGAAGCGCTTGTATGGAAGATTGCATGTATGGATATCATGGGAACTGTTATCATAGTGATTGCTTATAGTGCATTTGCTCATGGAGTCTTCATCTCTGGTTGGTTCCGCGCTGAGATGGTATACAAGTCTATACCATATAGAGAAGGCATAGAATACATTTTCTTCATTGTGTATATTATCTATGGTCTCTCAAGAGTTTACATTGTTGCGGAAGCGTTCATCAGTCTTCGCTACGTACCAATCGGGGTTTACTCAGCGGTTCCATGGACACAGAGTATCCCGCATATATGATATGGAGGAATTGCATTAAATTATTAGATGTCATTTAGTTTTGAATATGAATCTAGCGAAATAGAAATTACTGTGATGTTGTCTCAGCAATAGACTTCCTCTAAATGGCAACAGATTACCAATTGTATATCATATTAATGGCTAGATCCACCACAGCCTCTTGCTACGACAAACTTACTCAACTATCCTCCTTCTCTCTTTCTACACCTTCTACCTGACAATCTCTATCCCCACAGCATTGTCATTCCCAGATCTCCCTATCCTTAAAATATATTCTCTCACCTGTTACTGAAACCTGCTACCCCTGTGTCTAGTAATCAACATAGGTTTTATTTTATATCTCTTATAATTAATCTGCCCTCCCTCTCATAGCACAAAGCTTTGAGTCTGCCGGACTTGATTGTACAAGTTCAAGAATTTGCACATCTGATAGAGCTTCATCGTAGAGTAAGTATTTAGAGTAGATGTAGGTAGCAGTAAAGTATCGGGAGGCATAATGTTACACTCCATCTTCTTCGTGGGTGGGGGTTGGAAACATGGCAGCCGCTTTTAATTTTACTTATATAGATAGAAGTTCTGTTGTGGTCTAGCTAGTGTCAATGGGTCCTGCAAGAAGGGGCATTTGAGCCAATTTGTAAGGTATCGACCGATTCTTGCTTGACTATCATCAGGTATGATATTGCCCATTTCCCGCTTAATTGAGAAATTCTCCGTTTCCAACTTGGACCGACGTCGTAGAGTGGCTCGAGTGGCTAATGTTTGAAACCAAACCGCCGTAGCGAGATAGAGTAGGCATCACTTAAAGCATTGAACATTTGGAACACATTCCCATAAATCTACAAGATTGCCACCGCCTGGAGTGAAACGCGCATGAGTACGTCTCGATCAAAGAGCACAGGCTGGCAATGCTACCGCAATCTAAAACCTATTATACAGCCCGCCCAGCCCGCCCAGCCCAGCGCATCATTTGATCCGGTCCGAACCCCCAGACGCCATCCACCAAGAACCCCACGAGAGAACGCCTCATCAACACTGATATCGTACAATCATACATGGTCTCTACCTTCCCTGCTCCTTCCCTTGATACCTCGACACCTCACTCTGCAAGTCCTTTATCGTCTTGTTGAGCTCCTTGATCCTCCCCGATGCATTGCCTCGATCATCGAGCCTGCCTTCTCTCTCCCCCCGTAGTCTATACTCCATCTCCTGTAACCTGAGCTGGTACTTGAGGTCGTCTGGCACCGAACCCTTGGCAGGAGCCGCAAGGCTCCTATCACTACTGTTGGTCGTCGTCATCGTCCCGCTGCGTGATTTCAGACTGCGGTCGGTCTGCTCTACTGCGGAGGAAGAGCTGGCTCGAGTCATGGTCGTAGTGCGGGTTCTTTCAACAGTCTTAGTACGTGGGCCTGTTGGGACTGTTGGGCTTGGACTGCCATCCTCAAATGCCTTGGACCGGATCTCATCTGCGGCTCGCAAGCTGGAGAGCTCGGTCTTGAGCGTCTTGTTAATCTCTCGTAGTTTGTGAACCTCTGCTCGACCTTCGCTGGCCAGACCCGGTACGGCACTGCGTGCCATTGTCTCTAGACGGTCTAGACGTTTGGTACGAACCTCGAGATTTGATTCGAGTGTTTGGTATTCCTTCCATAGAGTCTTCTCTACGTTGTGAATCCGATTCTGGAAGTCGCCCATCATGGTTTCAATGTTCTTCACGGCAGCTAGGAGATTCTTGGAGAAGCCAGGGAGCATATTAGAGACTGCCTCCAGAGACGGCAATGCTCGACCATTGATGAGACTGTTGTTGTGGGACCACTCGGGGCCACAGAGGGCACTCAGTCGACTCCAAACCGTCAGGAGCAGGTTACCTCTTTCGTTCATCTGGTCTCGTAATTGATTCTCTAGCTGAGAAATCTTCTTGCGATCATGTTGACGCGACGACTCAAGCTCTGTTACTCGAGTCTCTTGCTGCGTCAGTGTACGACTCGTGTGATGTGTAGTTTTCTGGAACGTCTCGAACTGGTGGGTGGTATTGCGGTGAGATTGACGTTCTCTTTCGGCAATATCAGCTAGTCGACGTAATTCAAGAGCTTGGGACTCTAGTTGTTCATCCTTGGTTCTGATTGAGCGATCCTTTTCGCTGAGGACTCGTTTGAGATTGTCGACATCTCGGACCGTGTCATTTAGCGACGATGTGAGCTTATTGACGGACTAAAGGAACATTAGCACATATACAGGATGAACAATAGGGATAGCTTACCCCGACTAAGCTTGACTTGGTGCCATGAAGATCACCAAGTGCCTGTTTGAGTCCAGTCTCAAGTTCCAAGACTTTCTGCGCATTGGCTGCTGCGTCTCCAGCTGCCACGCTCAACTTCGTCTTCAGTTTCTGGCATTCGTCACTGAGTTTGGAGTTTTCACGGTTGAGTTGGTTGAACTGCTTCTCCACCTCACTTTGCTTCTTGCCGGCAACAAGCTCACGCTGATGTCGTTCGGCTTTCATTCGATGCTCCAATCCCAGGATGCGATCCCTCTCTTCACGTAGGGTCTGCTCAAGCTTCTTGACTTCCGTCTCAAGGTCACCTATCTTAATTTTGTCGCCATCCTGTTCCTCCCTGAGGAACGCAATCTCGCTCTGACTCGACTCGCGCTGGACAGTCAGGTGATTGATCTTGTCATTAGATTCTTGCAGGTTTTTCTCAAGCTGCTCAAGCTCGTGGGTGGCATCTTCAAGCTCTCGCTCTAGCTCGTCGATGCGCCTTGACTTGCTATCGTGGCTGTCTTCTAGTCTGACGACACTCTCGCTCATCTCTCGCATCTCGTTCTGAAGAGCATTGAAGTTCTCCGCCGAATCAGCTAAGTCATTCTGAAGGCGTTCAATCTCGGCACTTGCAGCATCAGCTTCGGTAGCGTAACTATCAAGCTCTTCCTGAGCTTCTTTGCGAAGTGCCTCAAATGCCTGTTCGGCCTCGTCCTGTCCCTGTAATGCTTCGTCACGCTCAGCTTGAATTGAGAGAAGGTCATTCTCCGCAACTTCAAGGGCTTCCTGAAGTTCATTCGCGAGATCTTCAGCCTGTTTCTTCTGCTCGACAGCAGTCTCAAAGTCTTCCATGCATGACTCAAGCTCCCGTTGGAGCTCTTGATTATGTATCTTGAGACTGTTGAGCCCGTCTCGCAATTCTGCATGCTTATTCTCTAAATCCTCTCGCTCGGGATCTGTGAGAAAGGTCTGTCTCGTGGCAGCACTACCTCGTGACATAGACCGCTCGTGGGTGCGAGATGCTGAACGTTCAAAGATGCTGTCTCCAGCAATGGAACCTCCTGCCCGGCGAGAAGCTAGTTTCAAATCCTCTATCTCCTGGTACAGGCGCTCTTTTTCACGATTGCGGGATGTCAGCATCGAGGTCTGAGCCCCCACCTCTCGCTTCAACTCGGCATTCTCGTGCCTCAAGTGATCGCAATCTCTTCTAAGATCTTCTAGTAAAGTACTCGCAGCACTAAATGTTCCATTCCGGTCTTCCAGAGGATCCGACAGCTCAGACCGTGGTCGGGAAGGCGAGGTTTGGCGCTTCTTCGTGATGTTATAAATGTTTGTAGTATGCTGTAGCCCAGGAATGCCAGAACCAGACGCGATGTCACTTTTGAGACGGAACACTTCTTCCCGCAATCTCTTATTTTCCTCATCCGCCTGTTCTCGCCGTGCAGTTTCTTGCTCATGAAGATCTTTCCAAACGTCAATTTCTTCTCGGACTTCAACAGTCTGGCCACGCCGCTCGCCCATGTTGCGGACCAGCTCCGCGAGATTCCGTTTTTCATTCTCCCGTGCCAAGCCCTCATTTCGAAGCTTCTCTATTTCCGTTACGTATTCCTCGACCCTTTCCCTGAGATATACAAGTTCCTCTTCTTTTTCCTGAGCTCCTTCCTGGTCAAACCATTGCAGGCTTGAGTGATCACCAGCTGTTGTCCCCGATACTGCTGTGCCGGGCCTAGCCTCGTCGTCTTTGAGCTGCTTCTCAAGCTCTTTCACTTTGCGCCTCAGAGCCTTATTATCTCGCTGCATTGTAGCCAGACCAGTTTTGAGCTCGACATTCTCGGAGATCATTTCCTTGACGCCTTCTTCAGATAGCTTGTCTAGGCGGTCGCTAAGGAACATAACCTTCAATTTCAAATCAAAATTTTCCTTCGACAGCCTCTCGATGGTACTGCTCTGCTCCTTTAGGGTCAAATTTTTCCCTTTGGCCCCAAGTGATGACACAGTCTGGCCCGTTCGCTTGCTAGGCGACGATACACCGCTTCTACTACGATACTCCTTTGCCAGGGATTCTGGGACCTGAACATTGCGTACATGTCGCGCGATGATGGTATCTGTAGGGGCAGCCATGGATCTATTCGAGCCCTTGGCCCGGGGAGTTTCCGGAGGCGAGATGTCATCGGCACTCTTCCGCTCCCGGTTCTGCTCCTCCTCGGTCAGGGTTGCAAGGCTCGCGTCCAAGGCACGGGCTGAAGAGTCAGCACTAAAGTCTTCAATCCCCGACGCCATGCTCCCTAAGCTTATGGATCGTGACAGTGCCATGCTGGTCGTTCGAGAAGACCCAACAGCCGGAGCAGCTCCGCCAGACTGAAGTGCATAATCTGCACCAAGGGTAGCGTCACTTCCCACTTGAGATTCCGAGTTCGTTGCAATCGATGACACAGAAGACTGCTGGCTAGCGTGTCTACTGTGAAGATATCTTGGTTGTTTCCCTGAATGCTTCCGACTTAGCAGTGCAGCCCCTGGCGTGCTTCCAGCGTCCGAGACAAAATTGTTGAGGCTCTGAGTCGATAATCGGTGGCGAAGGGAGTGTGGTTCATCGAAAGGCTCAAGCATAGAATCGTGCTGTAGCTTTCTTGGGGTTGCATCAAGATCTCTCTCGTTGTCTGACGACTCTAAATCCATATCGCTGTTCTCACTCCCTTCTGCATGACCTTTTGCGCTTGCTAACGAGATTGCCCGCGATACTGTTCTCGCTGCTGCAGCTGCTGTGGGGGAAGACGACATTGTTTCGAGGGAAGACGTAGTATTTCCGACTTCCTCTCCGCTGCCAACAGCTGGAGACTCGTAAGTTTTCGCGGGTAGAGAGGGCAATGAAGGACTATAGCCAATCTGAGCATCTGCGGATGTAGCATCGTTCCCAGACAACTCCAAGCCCTTCTTGTTCGTAGGCAGCTGCACTCCATCGAACAAATATGTATCATCCATGCCCTTGTTATCCTGAACTCCGATGAGCGAGGGAGCTGCGAGAAAACTTGACTCTACATCATTCAAATGCCTCTGCAGTTCCTTCTCGTCGAGTGTATCATGGCGTAGATCATTTTCGTGCTCACCAGTACTCTGGTTGTATAACAGACTGCTATCTGTAGGCGGAGGCAAAGATGGTAAGGTTGTAGGATCCAGAGAGGGTATTCGACTATGTTCTTTAGGCGCTTGGGTATTCTCAAATATAGAATCCGGAAAGTTTTCCTTGTCCGGCGACAAATCATCCACGTCGTCGAATCCGAAGCTGCCTGGGACTTTGCGAAGTGTTTGGGGTCGCGATTCGCTCCTGGGTGACCTGGTTGTACTCATATCTAGGTGAGATTCTTCTTCCTCCGCCATCTCATCAACGATCGTCGCGTCACATTCGCCTTGTGCGAACTGTGCTTCTGAGTAGCCCAAGGCTCCAGATGGTGAGCCTCGTAGCTTTATCTTGACAGGAGACGCGCTCGGTCCTCCTGCAAGTGCGTATGGCTAGCAGCTAGTTTGTGCTTTGACTAGAGCTTCAAGAGATAGTCAACTGAGTCGCACGCGCATTCATCGTGATCGCGATGACAGCTGGAGTAATTTAGAAGTATTGGCAGATGTTCTGACGTGCGTGGACTCGTGCGACGGGGAAAATCATCGTGGTGTTGTCAGTTGGTTGCTATGTCGATGGTCTGGCAGGGGTCGGGGAAACTTCGGCCCAAGTAGGAGACCATACATTCACCATTAAGAAACTCACGCACCATCAGCACACGGGTGGTTTGTCTTCACTTCCCCAAAGTCTTCATTTCGGAAAACCATAGAAACTTTTGTGGAGCCCAGTAGACATCAAATTTTGCATTTGAACTGCGTATAGCAAGTCGTGCACAGCAAGCCGCGAGCACAAAACTGATACGGATATATGTCTTCTGCGTCTTTGTGTCTTACTCATATCTTAGCCTATGAAGCCATTCACGGAACCCAGACATATAGGTCTAAGTCTACTTCTGCCTACCCACGAGTCGTGTCCTGCGTTATCCAGCTCATTTGTTCTTCTGCTTCCTTTTTCAATCGTCCGGCATGTTTGCACATTCTACTTACCGTTCATTTCCTTGTCGGCCTTGAGCCAGTCAGCTCAAACTGTCAAACTTGATTGAAACAAAACACTGCCAGGTCTTTCAACTCGACGTCCGATTGTCTCTGATGATTGAGACAACAATCTCTATAATTCCATGTTTCAGATGAGGCTCCTTTGGGAGGACGGACCAGACCAGACCATGTCCCATGATAGCTTGTCTTTATGGTGAACTTTGACTGTCATTCTCAATTGATTACTATCTGCCGGTCATGCCTCGCTGTCTTACGATCATGGAGAGATCGAGAGAGGCCGGCAACTCCGCATCCATAACGTGCCCAACTGTTAACATTGTGCTGCGCCTTTGGTCCTTGATCCTCCGGCCCAGCGCTTCGGGTCGTGGGCTTAGCGAATGTTGGTGGCTTGTTGCACGTTGAAGACCAACTGCATTATCACACCATTCTTCCTGGCCACGGACCAATCATAACAGTCTTGCGCACAAGCCTAGATCAAGATATACGGCACATGGCATGCTTCCAGTCATTGTGCAGTGAGGTGAAGCCTCACCACCCGGGGCTGAGCTGCCGCACCCATGTATCACAGCCGCTGAAGGGTTCCATCATGTACCCTGTATCTTCCACACCCTCTCAAACCCAACAGCAAGGCTGAGACTTTTTAGAAGACTGTAGATGTAGCTTACAAGTATCTTCTTTGATATATCTTCAGAGATCACTTCGCAAAAATGAAGGCTTTTATATTCGTTGAGTTCCGACGAACTCCCTGCACTCTTCATTCATACATCTCCTGTCCAATTTGTAAAAAGCAATTCTGACACCAAGAATAATGGGCCGTCGAGATTCATTTTCCAACGACACAAAACCTACCAAGAGCAAGAAGCTATGGGATCCATCCAAGACCCTTGGAATAATCAATCCAGATCGTGGGTACAACTGCGTCACTTGTATTGGCTATGCGCCGTCGCAAGGTCGACGATGTCGGAATCCTATCAATGCTAGCAACAGGCAGCTCATCGCGGAAACATTGAACGATCTTGCATATCATCGACCAGATAGCTCTGCTGTTGCGCATCGGCTCTCGGACCTCGCTGCTCAAGCACTCTGTCTCCATAAACACCAGGATCAAGTCAATAATGTCGTGAGGAAGTGGAAGAACAGTATTGATTCTTCTACAACTTTCAGTAGGCAACAAGCTCCCAAGCCCAAAGCCAAAACTAGAGACTTTACGTCTCAGCGTGATCAGATGAAAGATCTACGGGAACAGATGAGAGAGCTTCAGGAGCTTATGGACAAACTGAAAGAGTCGTGTCGAGACCAAGGTCGAGGACGACAGCGAGAAGAAGAATCGAGAACCAGGGAGGAATCAACTACGAGCGACTATGAATTATCCACCAGTGACGACGCTGCATCCGGAAGCGACGATGAAGCAGAACTTCAGTACACAAGATGGATTGAATCTGGACGTCTATCGGAAGAGAGATCGGAGAAGAAGAAGCTAGAGAAGGAGAGGTTAGAAAAGGAGAGACTGAGAAAAGAGAGGCTGGAGAAAGAGAGGCTGGAGAAAGAGAGAATAGAGAAGGAGAAACAAGAGAAGGAGAAACAAGAGAAGGAACGGCTGGAAAAAGAGAGAAGAGAGAAGAAGAGACTAGAGAAGGAGAAACAAGAGAAGGAGAGACAAGAGAAGGAACGGCTGGAAAAAGAGCGATTAGAAAAAGAGAAGAAAGAGCGCGAGCGTCAAGCCCAGAACGAGCGCATCCGCCAACGAGCAGAGGCTCGGCGCATGGAACGCGAGCGTGTAGAGCGAGAGAAACAGCAGAAAGAAAAGGAGGAATATGCGCAGTCGTGGACACGCTACCAAGAGCAATGGGTATCCTTCCGAGCCTCTGATTCGAGAAGACCGGATGGCATCCCCTGGCCCGTGAGATCTGGTCTCACCAAGGACTTGAAAGATTCGCATGTCAGAGACTTCATGCGAAGAGCAATGCCTGAAGACGCTGCGGATATGAAGGCGATGATGAGGAAGGAATGGTTGAAGTGGCACCCTGACAAGATGGGCCAGTTGCTGGCGGGCTGCAGCTTGACTGAGGCGGAGAAGATGGCGGTCGCTATGGTTGTACGGGTGGTAGCGGAGCTGTACTCGGAGACTCAGAATAAATCTGCTGAGTTTGATAGATGAATATATCTTCTCGTTTGCTTTTCTTCATGTATCAAAGTTATATCAGAGGCACAAATCCCCAAGATATTTTATCTTGCAAACTCTCTGTGCGTTCTATTCAGTAGTAATCTCTCTCTCTCAACATGATCAAGTAGACTAATGATACGCATCTGCTGCACTTTACGCACTCCCTCACCAGAATTGCGGCCCATGGTTGCCGGTGCTTAACTGTGCTCTGTCATTGCTCTAGAGGTAGAGAAAGACCAGGAGGTATACGACCATTCTAATATTTCTGGAGGAGAAGAAGAAGAATTCTGAATGATAATTACAGACTGTTAGTCACGTTCATCCAGATGTGAAGGTAGCTACTCTGCTATCCTTCCCAAACAGGCCTCATCGGGTTCGAGATGGGGGTTCATGAGCCGTCCCGGCGGCTCCGTCACGCCACAACCGCACAGCTGAAATGAAGTAGATTCAGACCTAGTTGGACCTAGTCAAACTGTATGAACCGGCAGAACCTTCCCCCATCAGGACTCTCACGCTTCGAAAGAAACGTGCCAAGGCCAGAATTAGTACTGCATAAACCCAAGAATTGCTTGAAATGGTCTGTTTCCCCGGTTTTCCACCAGTATTTTCTTGTTTTCCCCCTCGTTTTGAGCCTTGGGCGAATCGAGGTACGCTGAGCTGAGGTGGGCTGGGCTGGGCGCAGCGCAAAGGTAGCGGGGCATTAAAAAGGGGGGCTGCTCGCTTATCAAACAGTGACGCACGCCAAGGAAGGTGCGACCTGCAAGCAAGCAAGCAAGCAAGCAAGCTCCTTCCTCCACCGACCCCTCCCCTCCCCTCCATATATAAGACACGGCCTAGCTGGACCCTTCATCTTCTCTCCTCATCCATCCACACACTTTACATCTCCAACTTCAACCTCTCTTATCACCTGCAACTCAATCCCTACAACACAAATCCACCTCCCCCTACAAATCACAATGGACTTCATCAACAAGGCAAAGGCTGAAATGTCCGGCAACAACACCAACACTGGCGCCAACCCCGCTCCCCAAGGCGGTGCTGCTCCAGCCGGCAACAATCAACAGGAAGATTACGGTGACAAGGGTAAGCTAATCCATTCTCCATCTCCCATCTCCTATCTTCATCTCTCATCCTTCATCTTCATCTCTCATCCTTCATCTTCATCTCTCATCCTTCATCTTCATCTCTCATCCTTCATCTTCATCTCTCATCCTTCATCTTCATCTTCATCTCCATGTCCTTTTTCTATACTAACACACATCTCTCCAGGCCTTGACTTCATCGAGAAGAAATCCGGCCACTCAATGGGCCGCGACACCAACGAGAAGATCACCGACGGCGCGCGGGGCCTCTACGAGAAAGCCACTGGGTATGTTTCTCCCTTTTTTCTTTTCGCATCCTTCCCTTTCAATCCCCCCATCATACCCCATCATCAGATTCCAACTCAAAACCCCAACTCAGACCTCAACCTCAATTCATCTACCCCAAATCAATTGAAATCAAAACGCTAATCTGATTCCATGACAACAGAAGCAAGGTCAATGCCAAGTACTCCAATTAGAGAGTGAACAATATTCCTTTCTCTTTCTTCACCACAATGTGATATTCAAGCAAACAAGGCTAGGGAGAGAGGGCTGGGCGGGCGGAGGTGTTATTGTCTGGGACCCGGAGTAGAGAGACTTTGTGTTTTCTTTTCTCTGTTTCCTCCCATAGCTTAATGACACGACCACACACAATATGAAATATAATACCAACACAAACATGAGTTCACTTTGGATACTGTGCGGGAGAGTCTCTAAATAGTGGTTTTTCTATCGTCCCTTGGGCTTTTGATTTAAGTGTGCTACTGGGTGGCTGTCTTCCCAGCTAACGACACCGAAACATGCGAAATTCGAGTTGGGCGGCTTTTGACCTTTCTGATCTTACAAGTACGACAACCGGACTTCACCTTGGACCCTCTCCCCCTAAATCCTAGAATCACGATCTTTGCCGTGCGTATGGTGAGCTTTCTTTTCATTTCCTTCCATGAACAACTATATGCAGCCGCGAGTATACCCTCATTCGACAGGAAGGACTAGAGGTGGAACTTTTCTTAGCGCTATAGCGTGATGGTCGAGATGCTTGGAAGCTCCGGCATCTGATCAGATTTTGAGAATGAGGATTCCGCCTGGGTCGGTCTGATTCCCCGGAAGCAGGGTATTTCTTTTTCCTCCCGCTCTTGGGCCTCTTGTCGTTCTAGGCAGTTTTCCCTTCTCTTCTCCCGTTGTTGTCGTTATCGTTTACCAACAAAGTCTATCGTAAGTGGCTCCGTGTTGTTTCTGCCACTAGTCTTTTTGGAATCCAACGGGTGTCCGTAGACTACGCACCGGGTCCCCATTAGTTCTTGATAGGGACCCGTGGGTATTATTAAAAACTTGGACCCGTCCCATAAGGACTTATAGGGCCTTGTGGATCCTCAAGACCTTTGTTATATGTTGTATGGCATCGTCTAATCCATAGGTCCTTATAGCTACTTATAGATCCCTATAGGTTCTTAAGAGATATAGAAACTACCTATTAGACCCATAGGTCAGGTACCCAGTGGGGTAACCGACCCAGGTGCGTAGTCTAGGTATCCGAAATCGGTAGTAGACTATCATGCGGGACCCAAAAGGGCAAAGCTATTCCTTACTTGCTTATTTCTTGTTGAATTAAGTAGAATTTCCGTTCCTAGGCAGTTTGCTATAATTATTTAGAATACGAGCCGATGTCGTCCGACAAAGATCAGATCGGACTGATAGCTCAGTAGTTGTAGAAAAAAGCTCGGCAATTGTAGAGAATCCCTGCTAAGCTAAATACATACTGAACCTACTATTATTCAACTTGAGTATATGCTGAACCTGTATTTCGCACATGCTCTTATTCGTATATGAAAATAGAAGATATACTCTAAATAAGGGTTCTCGCCGCCTCCTGACCCCCTAAACTAACCTATAATCCTACTTATAATTAAATCCTGCTTGTCAAACGTATGCCTAGCATGTGTGGATTCCGTATAGGCCTATCAGATTGAACATGAGCTTGGCATATGCTCGTTTACCCAATAAAAAGAATAGATTGAGCATAAGCTTGGCATATGCTTAACCTACTATTATTGAACTTTACGCGAGAAGGTCTGTGTACAATTGCCGAGCTTTTTTCTACTATTGTTCAACTAAAAGCCGAATAAACCTAAGGCCTTCAAAGGAGGCCCATACTGCTATAGAGTTCCTTTCAACTAGAGAGGGATTCATCACATTTATAGGAGACTCTCGATCCGTATACCTTGATAAAAAAAGGTAGCCATCATATCTTAAACACCAAAGGGTGTCCCTTCATATCCGGGCGCCGGTGACAGAGGCTTCTCCTCCCCTCTACAAGGTCGGCTAACAAAGGATTTCTATTGATCAGAGCTTGTAAATATGGATACCAAAAACCCGTCTTTAGAAAATTCCAGAGACCTTTACGTACGTGTATCAACGTTACGATATGCCACCGGCCAAGAAAGTGTACACAGGCACGTGGCAAGGTCAGGCTGACTGGCAGTCGAGGCTATGAAATGCAAGAAATCTTTGATCTTGTCTTCGCTCCTACAGGGTTTTGAAGCCTGAAATATGCAAATGGCCATGGCAAAACCTGAAAAACTCATTGAGGGATATCCCCGGCTGGCAGGTCAGATGGGTCAATATCCCGAGACTGCAATATTTCGCCGATTTGCTGCCCTGGGTTCACAGAATTTGCTCTATCTTCAGGCTGAGCTTGTACACCTTGAGAAGAAAATTCGAAAGCTTGAGGAGACCGCCAGTCAAGAACAGAGTGGGAACAGTCGCTTGTATGCTAGAGATTGGTATTGGCTGAGAGCGTCAGTGGAGGACGGAGAAGGCGAGCTGTGGGAAGCGATTCTGGAGACTAAGACGAAATTGAAAGAGTATAGTACGCCCTCCCATCCTGATAAACATCGTCATCCTCTGACGATCAACAGATGACGCTCTCATCCAACAGATAACTCTTTCGGCACAACCGGAACCAAGTGCTTACAATCTAAGAGCTCTATGGCACTGGCTCGAAGCAAAACAGCTGGGAAATTTTGCTTTGATCGGAGAGGATCATAAGATTTGGGGCTCGACCAGCGAACCTCACGGTTTTGCCTCCGATTTAGTTGTCATTAGGGAATATCCAACCACGGACTATTTCTCGAAATGGTTCACTGAAAAGTTTCTCGTGTGGCTCCATCACCAATTCCGGCGTCAAGTGGAGAAGCCAAGTGATGTTGAATCAGGAGTCACTGTATATGAGAATGATGATTTGCAACGCTACACGTCACTTACCACAACCGTCGTTGCGTCTCTATTGCCAGTCATATCTACTTTCGTTTTGTATCAAATACAGAACATTAGCGTACGTCTTGGTTTGACCGCTCTGTTCACATTTGTGTTCAGTTTGTGCCTTACCATATTCGCAAATGCACAAAGAAAGGAGGTCTTCACAGCTGTTGCTGCGTAAGTGCATGCATCAAATTGTCTTGGAAGTGAGTCACTAAAGGAAAAACCAGATTTTCAGCCGTTCAAGTTGTATTCATCTCCGGGAACGGTATACCAGCTACTACATCCCATTGAGAATCAAGCGGCTCATTACAAGTTTTGATCGACCCGACAATTTAAGTGCGCAATAGGCCATCTTAACTTCAGTAATCTGAAGCTTCCTCCGACAGTTTAATGCCTATCTCTCGAGTAGCCTTCTCCATTGACGTGCTGCTGTTGATCTCTTGCGGCTTTCTTCTCGGCCTTGTCTCTCTCAACCCGTTCGGCATTGGCAGCGACGTCTTTCTTGTGCTTGTCCATCCGTGCCGCATCCTCAGCGTGATGTTCTCAAGAATGTTAGTGACTCGTAACATGGTGTACAATATCTAAGACTTGACGACTTACTTTTCCCTTTCTTCGGATGCACCTGGTGCTTTGATCCACCAAAACCCCCGACAGTGAGCAAGCTGTGGTTTGCACATGTTTCAGCACCAAGAATAATCTGCCATGCCAGAGCATCCCCTCCAACTACATGAAAGCGAGTCTGGAAGACCTTGTAGAAGCCTACTCCTACTCCTTCCCACCACAAGTCAATGGTACCAGTCGACTTGAGCAGGTCCCCGTGAAGACATATTCCCAAGACCTCATTACATGGTTGAACTTTGTCCATGCATCCTAAGGCGGTGACCGTATCAGAAGTGATCAGATCTCCTAATTGGCATCCCGCATCCAGTATTGCCTTTATCTTATTATGATGATGAGCCGGGGTTGGTTCAAGGATATGGATAGTTCGTGTGAATAACTCATGACTTTCCTAAATACTGGTTAGCTTTGTTTCCTAGAAGTTATAATCCTAAGATATAGCCTGCCTTTTCCTTAGTTGAGTAGTGTTTCCCTATAGCTTCAAGTAGCTTCTTAATCTGCTTCCATCTGAGACGCAGCATTTTAGAGGGACAATGTCGAAGATTGCTAAGTGAATGAAAATGAATAGTTCAAGAGTTTTCAGCAGTGGAATTTGTAGGATATTTAAACAAGTGATAGGTGTAATTGAGAAGACGGGATATTGGAAAGCTTGCTTAGGATATGTAACATGCTATTTGTGCCGCCGTCTGGATCTTGGGGAAGGAAGGATCGGTTGTGGGGTGCAATGATAGGTCTGCGTAGGGGTAGTGGTCGATAGCCAATTTACAGATAAACAACATGCATGCGACGGAGTACCCATGTCACGATGATCGGGCATGGTCATCCACAACAGAACGCCTGAACTAGACTAGGGCATATGCATGTGTTGCGCACTGCATGCGCGCTATAAATTCAAGCCACTAGAACAATTCCTCGAAATGCACATTCACCCTTGTCGAAGCCTTAAGTGCCTTAAGTGGATTTATCTTCTGAAAAGGTATTTGGGAACTGGCTCATTAGAAGCTCCAACGTGCCGAGTACCGGCTAACGCTCCTGTAATGCTGGGATTGAGAGCGGTGAGGCTTTGAACGCTGGCCGGCCGGCTTCAAACAAGATTTTACTTTCTAACGATGATCGTTCAGCGGTCAAACCCAAAAGAGCATCTACAACACAGACCTACACATTTCAGATCTGAAACGTATAAGCTATGGAACATCTCTGAAGAAGACAAGGAAAGCCTTATTGTCAGTTTGAAACATATCCTCAACGAACAACAGCACGATGGCTGCTGTCGGTTCACAACGAATTGCCCTAATACAATAAAGTATTGAGACGCGACAAGGTCCATGCTCTGGTATAATATCAATTCCGTGTAGAGCCCTAGAGTGTGATGTTGAGCTTTTGTCGGCGAACCACACTAAGCCTAATTGAGTGTTGTAGCAGCTGCTTCTGTCTCATCAGCAAAACGAAAACGCTCTGCTTCTTCACCGTTAGACTGGATGTCGCACAAGATAGAAATCAAAGGGGGCTCTATCTCAAGGAAGACAAAGGATTCCTGGTCGTGATGACACTCATGCAAAAACGAGCAACGATTTTAAAAGCCTCGTAGGTCTAACGAGTCTTGTTACGTCAGCGCTGTTCTCTAGGCCGGGCTGAGCAAGTTAGGGCTCTCCGTAGGCTGACAACTGTTATAATTATGTAAAGCTCAGTGACGGAGATCTCTGCTTCATCCATAAAAGGTTCAATTACATAAAATGGTTTTTAGGGAAATCATCATTAAGTCCGTTCTCTACGCTAATTACAAGTAGTCTTCTGATACATTTTTATCTGACAATCGCCTCGAGTGGACTTGGAACACAATTCAGACTACCAAGTAGTAATTAGTCGCAAGAACATTGAGATACACCCGCGAAGCCAGCCGTTTCGCCTCACAGGCCAGGCTTTTCAAAAAGCAAATCTAGAATATACTAATTAGTATATTAATTTCGTGCTTCACTCGAATATTGTCAGAGATAGGAAAAAACCTGTAGGGAAGAAAGAGGCTAGCTGTCAAGAACCTTAAGCTATGGAAACTGGCTAGTGTTGTCTGCTACTTATGTGAGATGGGTGAACTTTTCTTACAACTAAATCTCCCACATATGCGAGATCACACCGTTTTCGATGGGAAGAAGGCCAGGAAACACGAGAAAGGGCCGCTCTGGGAAGAATGTCTAATGCAAAGATGTTTCACCCACTGGGAGCTAGGGAGACTAATTATGTCGTGGTGATCAAAGAGGGGACGAAGGATACAATTGGAGGGTTTTACTATTGACCCCGTTCTGTTGTAGCTGAAGAAGTAGGGGAGATGTATGGCTTGGAGTAAATGTCTATCATGTCACGATGAGAAGTATACTGTGTTTGGTACGGATCAACAAAAGTATATATGCAGTAGAATGCATATATCTAAAATAGGTATGTATATATACCAGTAATCTAGTACCAGCACCAGGCCATAAATACCTCTCTGGCCTCTGGCCTTCCATTCCTATGCTATGCAGCATATATACATTACCATACCATTCCATACCATCCGCTTAAAACCCAACGCCGTATATGCAAATCACAAATCGCAAATCGCAAATTGTGTAAGAAAAACCAAAAAAAAAGACCTATATGCACCACAACCCTCAGATTTCCCCTCCCAAATTTCCGTTTCACACATTTCCAATTCCTATGTCCCTTTCCCTAGCGCACACCACCATCAGAAACAGAATCTACAGAGCCTCGACCCATCCCGATGAGAGAGAGAGTCTCTTTTATAAATCGTCTCTGTAGACCTGGTATGCCATGATCATCATCCAGAGCAGGAAGACGGAGCCCACGAGCTCAAAGGCCCAGGCAGCGGTCCAATCCTGGCCTATAGACTTAAAATCAGCATTGAGTATATTAAATTTTCCTTCGGACTTGTATAGAGAGACAGTGAGAGAATCTAGGGACTAGGGAAACCAGGGACTAGAAGCTAAGAAAACAAAGGAGGAGGGCTAGGGGGAGGAGGGAAAAATTAAAACTTACAGATACTCTTCTGCTCCAGCCAAGCAAGCGTATCCGAATTCGCGCCCTTCTGCGTATTCCCATTCACGTAAACATTACAGTTCCCATTGACGCTCCCGCTCGGGCCCCACAGCTGGATACTGATGACAATGAGTCCCACGATCCACAGCACGAACAGGATGAACGAGCCCATGATGACGATGCCGGGCAGCAGCTGCCGCTGGGCGATGAGCCAGAGCATGAGCAGGATGAAGGCGATGGTGAGCGAGGCGACGGCGATCCAGTAGGGGAAGTACCAGGGGATGCCGAGCTGGAGCTGCTGCTGGACGGTCAGGAAGTAGGCGAAGACGCCGAGGATGGTGGCGCTGCCGACGAGCATGACGAGGAGCCAGAAGTTGAGCTGGAGGGGAGGCCAGCGGTACTTGGTGGTGCCGACGCGGCGGCGGGTGACGATTTCGGTGATGGTGGATTCGGTGGATGCCATTTTTGCGTCTTTTTTCTTCTTCTTCTATGTTATTTTTATTTTTGCTGTGGTGTTGTTGTTTATGGTGAGATTGTTGTTTGTTTATATGTGCTTGCTTCGCTGGTTACAGCTTGGGGGGTTATAGGTAGTCTTGGGATTTTCGGACCGGCTTTGGTTGAGAAAGTAGATTCCGTCCGAAGAACCTGTTGCTTTTCTCAAGAGATGGGATGAATCGTGTAACTGTAGCTTCTTTTCGAGTCTCCCGATCTCAGGTCCTTGAGTAGCTCTCGCAATGCGTCTTTCCGTCTCGTCTCGTCTCGTCCCGTTCCGTCCCGTCGCAATATCGTCCAGAACTCCCTCTCCTTTCTCTTTCCCAATTTATATCTCAGTTTCCTCAACCTCCCTTCTATCTCTCGCGTCTTGCGTCTCGAGTCGGAATATCCAATCGTCACAAAATCTCACGTCACTCCTCCTTGCTCTCCGATTTCGCAGGACTACTCTTCCCGGTGTGTCGCGCTATCTGCGTCGTCGAGTCTCCCCTTTTGCTGTCCTTCTACCGCTGCCTTTTCTTTTTCCTTTCTGCAGAAATCCCCAAGTCTAGGAATCTACTTGCTTCTTCTGCGTATCTCACGTCTGCGTTTTTCGTGGTCTAAACCGACACCGGATTATTGATCGGCTACTGCAAAGTTCGGGGTATCGATAAACAACGCCGTCGTGATCGTCTCTTTTGCGCGAAAAGGATCTCAGGTACACGCAGCGCAGTTAACGAGTGAAACAAAAAAAAAACCGTCTTCGTCTTCGCGAAAGAATCCGAAGGAGACACCCAATACGACGAATTGGTTTTTGTCCTTTTTTTTTCGTGTGCTGTCGTACGTTTGTGTTGTTTGGAAGTGGAGTGAGAGAGAGAGAGGGGAGTTCAGAGATGCGCAGTGACGCAGCTTATACGCGAGGCTGGGAACTTCGAGGGTCGCGACTCGAGGCGGAGGAAAAAAGTAGGTGGCAGGGGACGGACCAGGGCAGGGTAGCCAACACAGCAACTTCCAACGCATCCAACTTTTCTCGGTCTTTTTTGCGGTGAGGAAAATCCAACGAAAAGAACAGAACTAGAATAAACAGAGTAAAAAGATGTAAATGTACGATAGGTAGAAATCTACTAATTGTGTAAAAATCTGCTGTAACCCTCCTTTCCCTGAGCCAAAGAAAATTCCCTATGCTATGCTATGCTGCTACCGTGTACAGTACATATCCTGCTTTGCTGCACAATCCCTGAATCCCAGTCAAAGGGCACACATACCCCCCACATGCCAAAAGGTCAAAGTCAAGGGCAAGTTTTTTCACAGCAGCGACTCTCCCAGCGCACATCTCACCAACGAGCAACCGGCCCTGACCGTTTCTTGCGCACCGAGATCGTTGACACCCGGGTCCAGCGTGGGATTGACCTCCACCAGATCCATCGCGACGAGACAGCCCGTCTCGTGGACGCACTCGGCGATGAAGTCGCCTTCTCTTAGCGTGAGGCCGCCGCGGACGGGTGTGCCTGTGCTGGGAGCCCATAGGGGGTCCAGCGCGTCGACGTCGAAGGAGAGGTGGATGGGCGTGTCGTTTCCGATGTGGCCCAGTGCCATCTCCATGACCTTGCCGATGCCGTGTCTTTAGTAGTTTGATAATTAGCAAATTGCCCTATTTTGATTGCAGAGATTTCCAAAGAAAAACAGAAAAGGAGGGAATGGAGAGAAAGGGAGAAGAGGGGGGGGGGACAATACCTATCTATATCATGCATGCTAAACGCCTTGATCTTGTTCTCCCTCAGAATCATCTTCTCCCCTCGATCCACGTCCCGCAGCCCAATATACACCAGCTTGCTCAGACTGATCGTATTCTCCTCCTTGATCCACCCAAAGATATCCTCGCGCTCCTCCTTCGCCAGCCCAGCCAAGAACGCGACCGGCATGCCGTGGATGTTCCCGCTGCCGCTCGTCTCGGGCGTGTTGATATCACAGTGCGCATCCACCCAGATGACGGCCATCTCTCGGCCCAGCCGCTCGCGGATCGCCTTTGCGGTGCCGGCAATCGTGCCGATGGCAATGGAGTGGTCGCCGCCGAGCGTCAGGACGCAGCGGCCCTCGCGCGCGTGCGAGTAGACCTGCTCGCAGAGCTTGCGGGTGACGGCCGAGACGGCGAGCGGGTTCTTCATGCCGCGGTGGTCCGGGTCGTCGGTGGGCATGAGCTCCTTGTAGGAGTGCACTGTGTCGTCGTGGTAGAGCTTGTAGCCCAGCTCTTCGTGCAACTGCGTGAGGAGGCCATTGGAGATCAGCGCCGAGGGCGCGGCGTCGACGCCTGGTTTGCACTGCGGATGTTAGTTCTTGGGTTTTCTCCTCACACATGCATGCACTTCTGTGACGCTGATGTTGTGGCAGAAAGAGCTTACTTGTCCTCCTGAGAAACCAACTGCAACGACGCCCAGCTGGTCGCCTTGCGACAGGAACTTTGGCTGAATCATCGAAGTCGTTGTCATTGTGAGCAGCAGCGCAGAAGGCGTGGGGATTTTATACACAAGCGTTCCTCTGTTCGTGCCGTGGTTCACTGGGTGGCAGACCGATCTCGCTGTTGAGCGTGGGAAAGGATGATGATGGTGGGGTCAGCCGCGGGGTACGGAGGGACAAGATCGACGAGAATGAGGCTTTTGACAAGCACCGAGACGCCTCAGAACAGAAGGCGACTGTGTCTTCCTTAAGTACCTGTGCATCCGGGTCTTGTGCGGGATTTCGCTCGGCGTTGTTGTGGCCATGTGGAGGGTTCGGGTGTTGGTTAGGTAAAAAACGAGGTTTTCCATTCCCCTAAAGTTGAAACTACGCGACGCGACGACGCTCTCATGATCCCTAAAAGCAGGACCAGCCGGTGATGCAGTAATCCGTCGCAAACCGCTCTGATTATGATTGCGATTGTGGATAAGGAATATAGCCAATCAAGGAAGAATGTGTAAAAGCTTCACGACGGCGGTTCTCACTCCGCCCACGGGGGAGGGAATGGGGAATGGGGAAGAGGAGCAAAGCGTCATCGCCATAGAGTTGTCTGATGGGAGAAGGAGTTCTTGGGAAGAGACAGTAAAGACCAGCCCTGGAAGGTGATATGGATTGTGGTAGCAGTGGGCGTAAGGGGCGCTCCGAATCGGACGCACGATGCAAGCCATAACTATAATTTGGATGATCTTCGAGAGAGAGAGAGAGAGAGAGCCCGTCCGTCATTTGGAACAATTCGATGTTCTCTCGTCCCGTACTGGAGCGAACGCAGCTCAGCATTGCAATGAGGGGAAGGGGCCCTGTTTGTTCAGTTTGCACTTGCAAAACCGTTGATTGGTCACATGATAGCACGCTTGTACGTGAAGGGGGATGATCAAGGGACGAGATGAGACTGTTTCAACAAAACAAGGAGAGAATGCGAAGTCCTAATACTTCCGGCCGAGATGATTTCTATATTTCCGTGTCTTCTGGAGTACTACGACTAAAAAAAAGATAAGCAGCTTGGCTATGTATAATTATAGCCCGAGGATTCGCATTTTAACGTAGGAAAAAAGAAAAGGGAGTTTGCTCGGCAGGATTGATGACATTTTGTACAAAGCCTCAGCTCGTAGGACTCTAGAGTACTGCACTATACCACCGGTGTACTATACTGTACCCAACCCAAGTCTTCCTCCTCTTACCACCTTTTCCCATCAACCCAATCTTAAAGCAAGTAAAAGAATCGTCGATGCCAAATCTCGTCTTGTCCATATCCCATCCCATCCTACTTACACCATTTTCGTATCCTTCCCCTCCCTTCCCCTCCCCTCTTCCCCTTTCCAACCCGGAAGAAAGCAGACCCGAATGAAATCGATCAATCATCCACATTTGAAAAAAAAAAAAAAAAAACACATCGAACGTCGGAACGTTCCCGTTCCCATTAAACCTTAACCTTACCTGGACCCTTGAAACGGCCGTTGCACGGGGAAGACAACGATCCTCTTTCATGCGCGCGGGGGGCCGTGAGCCGTGGGCGGACCCGTACCGTTGGGAAACGACACGAGCGAACAGCAAGAGAAGAAGAGTTTAGGTTTCCGTGCAGCAGGGGAAGATCATTCGTCCGTCTGTATGAAGACAAGAAAGAAGTCTCTCTCCGCTTCTTGACTACTCCCGAGATGAGATGAGATGAGATATTATTTTTTTCTCTCTGATCCGTCTCCAGGAGAATATCTATCGAGATGTGGGATTTTTGCTTAGACACATACTTAAGGGGCTGCTTATTATATAAGAAGCACGGCGAGATAGATTGGTATTTTTTTCTTGTTTCCTCTAGGCGACTTTTGTATAGCAGTAGCAGAATCTAGATTGGGGGTGTAGGTGTATATAAATGTAGGCGACAGACAGAGAACATCACAAACAACTAGAGAGCTGTAGTCAGTTTGTTTCGGCGTTAAAAACAAAAATAAAAAAGGCTAGGTGTTCTTGTTGTAAACTCCCTCTCTACGCACTTCGATCAGAATACCTCGAGCATTAATAGTTCGCAGTTTGTAGTTCGCAGTTCGCAGCTCCCCCAGCTTGTATCTCGCATCTCGCAATCGCTCCCACTCCGGAATCGAGACCGAGAAGCGACGTGAGAAAAAAGAGAACACGGGCCGCTTTTCCCCCTCTCAGATCAGGGGGTCCCAGTAGAAAAAAGAACGGGTACCCGTCGTTTGATGTTCGGGGCTGTGAAACTTTGTTATTTGCGGGACTTCAGTTCAGTCTGGTCTGATCTGCTTTCTGTCCCTACTCTGCTCTAATCTGCTCTGCTAAGGCACCGCACGGTTACCGTTTCGTTCTCGCGAGAGAGAGAGAGAGCCGGATCCAAAGGAAATTCTAATTTTAAATTTGGCGAGCTGGTGGGATGACTGGGGCTGGCTGGGCTGGCTGAAAAGGGGAGAAATGGGGGCTTTTTTTCTGTTTGTGCGGCTGTGGGGAGGAGGGAGTACAGGAGCTGAGTTGACCGTGACCGTGACCGTGACCGTGACCGTGACCGTGACCGTGACCGTGAGCTAAGCTAAGGTCTAAGTTGATCTATTGGTGCTTGGCGGACTTACTTGAGCTGGGGAATGATGAGATGAGCATGAGATGAGCATGAGATGAGATTCGCGATGGAGAGAGGAAGTCGAGAAAAAAAGCTGCAGTTTTTGTTTTGCGCAGTCAGAGAGACAGGAAGTGTCATACAGGTGTTTGTTTTCTTCACGGATCTTAACCACTAGCTATCCCTCTCTCTTTCTATGACACGGCTTTACCATGAGTTAAACAGAGAGCCTCTCACTACCAATGGGAGTAAAGGTGACTGGTTCTAAAAGGCGGCTACTCCAAAAAAGACCTTTCCCATTTGAACTATTGCTGACGGCGCTCCCAACGGCGCTCCCAACCCAACTAAGCCAAAGCCAAGGCCAAGCCAGGACCAGGCCAGGGGCCAGGCACCAGAGAAGCTAAAGATGGACCAAAAGCGAGGAACTGGCGGCGTGTGTGTGGACTCCACGTGAAAAGGAAAGGGGGGGCCACCCCTGACTTAGGGCGGCCCCCCCCCCCCCCCCCCCCTTTTTTTTCCTTATTTTTCGTGATCTACTGTACCTCTGTATCGTAACATATTGTCAAACAAGCACAGCCACTCTTGTTCCGAAGATCAAAAAAATACCCGCATATCCGCATGTCCGCATCCACACCAAAATGCGAAAAAATAAAGGGAGCGAGGGAAAGCGAGAGGAAGGACAGAAAGAGATGGGGGCGTTGGGCGTAGGGCGTAATAGGACCAATTGGGGCTTATCTGGCTGCATCTGTCAGACTGGCATTTGTCCAATCTCCCATGGGCCATGGCCATGTTTCCTCGAACTGGACTGGGTAGATGCAATAGACAAGCATAGATAGGGCCCTGGGATGGGGATGGGGATGGGCTCTATTGGCTCTATTGGCTCTATTGGTTCTTGGGGTTCGTACCGTCCGTCTCTCTAGATAGGATAGCTTATTTCATCGTATCTCTCCTAGTGTACTGTACTGTACAGTGTCATAGTCATACGGTGACGGTACTACTCTATGGTACTCTACAGTCCTATACTGTACTGTACTACGGCTACGGCTACGGCTACGGATACGAGCAGCATCGTATTTTCCACCTTGTTTGTGTGACGTTCTGCTACGGTAACTGTACATGTACTCTCTTTCTGCTGCAGGGATTGGTTGCTTGATTGGTTGCTTGATTGATGGTTCCGTCTCTTCTCTTTCTCGCGTGTGGGCGCATCTGCAGCCAGTTCCAGCCAGTTCCAGCCAGCCAGCCTAGAGTCTGGTGGTCCTAGACAGCCCAGACAAGCATGGACAAGCACACGAACACACGAACACACGAACAGCCGGAAACGAGACAAATGAGAGAACGAGGCGCTGGGCCAGATGCTGGACACCCTCGAGATCCTTGAGATCCTTCTCCCGACAGCCCCAAGATCCACATCATTCTTCTTGTGCTTATTACCATTATCACTGCAGAATTGGAAATATCGCCAACAGACAGACGCCTCTTCTGCATCCCGCTGCACGCTCCACGCTCCACACTCCACGTTCTACACTCTACACTCTACACTCTACACTCTTACGCTCTCCACTCCACGCTCCTTTCGCCTTGTCAGCAGCCAGCAGCCAGCAGCCAGCGGCTATCTATTCTCTTCTCTTTCCACTCTTCATAATCCTTCCCATCCTTTCATCATCCTCCATATACCATATACCATATACCATACACCAACTCTCCTTCCTCTCTTCAACCTCCCTGTCCGTCCGTCCCGCCTTTTTCTGCTGCGCTTGTTTGACGATAATGCCCGTGGGTCGCCGCTCCACCTAATCTTATCCCCCCCCCCCTTTAATTTTTCTAAACCTACTTGTACTTCGGTCTGCTGTACAATCCCACCAACTTCACGATATCTCACACCCTGTCTGGCTGGATCGACCGCCTTCGATCTCCTTTTCCCTCCATCTACGCCCCTCGCCGACGATAATTCCTCTCTCCTCTCCTCCTCTTCTCTCTGGCACCACCACCTCCTCCGCCTACCTATGAAGAATCCCCTCTCTCCCGTCCTCATGGCCTACCCAGGCCCCCCACGTCAAGCCAGGCTCTGGCGGTTCGTCCTCCTCGCCGTGGGCTTCGTCGGAGTATTTTACTATCTGCGGGAGTCGCAAAATCTGGGCAGCTTCAGCTCGACGCAAGCGCCTGTAGATGTAGAACTTGGGTCCGAACCTCTGCTAGCAGATGACCGGCCCGCGCCAACCGCTGTTCACTCAACACTGGCGGCGGAAGGAGTAGCGGGTGCCAAAGACCAGGAACAGGAACAGGAATATACGAAAGCTGAAGAGCCAATACACATCGCAACGAGCAGCGCGATCGTGACATCTGCGTCTGCGCCATCACCCACTCCTCACACCTCTTCCGAGCGTCCCGCACCTCTCACCACTTCTTCCACTCCTCTCGAAACACCATCGCCAACGTCGGCGCCAGCTGACGATGGACACAACCCATTGCCTGCGCCTGATTCAGTGCAAGCTGATGAACCCGTGAAAGCGACGAACCATCCCATCGACGAGCTGATCTGGAAGGCGGAGAAAGAATTCGCAGAGGTGCTGCAGAAGAAGAGCAGGAACGTGAATGAGGCCGCCGCAGAATACAGGAAGCGAAGGGGAAGACATCCACCGCCTGGATTCGATGTCTGGTTTGACTTTGCGCAGAAGAATGGAGCCGTCATGGTGGAGGATTTCTGGGACCAGATCTACCATGATCTGGGACCTTTCTGGGGCCTCGACCCGGCCGTCCTGCGCAAAGAATCATGGGATTACGAGATGACAATCAACGTCAGAAATCAGAAGGCCAAGGCAGGCAGCAACTGGTTCTGGACGACGATTTGGTTGAACATGACGCAGACCATCGAGGACATGCTGCCAGATCTTGACATTCCTCTGAATGCCATGGATGAGCCGAGAATTCTTGCCCCTTGGGAGGAGGTTAACCGACTGATGGAGATTGAGCGCAAGACACGCAACATGCCACCCCCTAGCGAGGTCCTCTCGAGCTTCCGAACCTTGGACGACAAGCCGGAACCTGAGATTAAAGCAAGGCCTAAGAATTTCACAGAGACGAGTGAGCAGCTTCAGACTCTTTTCCTTGTATTTTTTGCTGACATTACATAGGACCATACTGGCAAGTAGCAGTGCGAGGATGCCATCCAGACAGCGCTGCGCGCAAAGCAGCAATGATGAGCAATTTCAGCAGCTCACCATTGATCACCCTCGCCCACGCAACTCCTCACCTCTACAAGGGCTATGTTTCCAACTACTCCCTCTCCACCGACTTCTGCCACCAGCCAGATCTCCAATCTCTACATGGCATGATGATCGAACCCCTCTCGGTCTCGGAGAGCAAGGTCTTTGCACCCCTCTTTGGCGGCTCCAAGCTTCCTACGAACAACGAGATCCTACTCCCCGCTCCCATGTACTGGAACGAAGAAGAACGCTTCACGGGTGGCGGTAGCACAGGTGCGCCCTGGCACGAGAAGCTGGACAAGGTCATCTGGCGCGGCGTCGCCACCGGCGGCAAGAACACCGCGGATAACTGGCGAGGCTTCCAGCGCCACCGCTTCGTGTCCATGACCAACGCAACCAAGATCACCCGCGCCGAGAACTGGACTCAGTTCCCCGAGAACTGGGCCCTGCCTCCGCCCCAGTACGAGCTCGCAGCACAGCAGGACAACCGGCTGGGCGAGTGGACCTCTGAGTGGGCCGACACGGGCTTCGTCGATCTGATGTGCAGCAAGACGAAGGAGCAGACGGACAACCCCTCCTCCGAGGTCGACTCGCTCTCTTGTCCCTACACGGATCCGTACTTCGCGCTCACGCCGGGGATGCGCATGGCCGAGCAGTTCGACCGCAAGTACCTGCCCGACATCGACGGCAACAGCTTCTCGGGCCGCTACCGCGGCTTCCTCATGTCGACCAGCCTGCCCATCAAGGCGACCATCTTCCGCGAGTGGCACGACTCGCGCCTCATGCCCTGGGTCCACTTCGTGCCCATGGACAACCGCTTCCTCGATTTCTGGGGCATCATGCAGTACTTCGTCGGCTACAAGACGAAGGACCCAGCCACGGGGAAAGAGACCGTCATCGAGGGCCACGACTCACGCGCCGAGAAGATCGCGCTGGCGGGACAGGAGTGGGCGAACAAGGTGCTGAGAAAAGAGGATATGCAGATCTATACGCTGCGGTTATTGCTCGAGTACGCAAGGCTGAGCGATGATCGCCGGGAGCACCTGGGCTGGGTGGAGGATCTGCATGGCAACAGCGGGAGCGGGAGTGGGAATGGCATGGGCTCTGCCTCGCAGGCGACGCATGCTGGGGGCCTGCTGCGTGAAGGCGGCGGCTTGTCTTGAGAGGAAAATCCAGATCAAAATCCTCGGTGTGTTCACTCAGGTTCCAGATTTCAGCTTCAGCTTCGGCTTCAGATTGGGGGTTTGGGGGGTTGCGGATAGGAGGGCGCATCAAATGCATGGCGTACGGGCGTTTTATTTCCCCCTTTTCCTAATCTGCGACGCAATGCAACAATTTTATCATGGCTTTACGGACGAACCGATTTATATTTCTGGCTTGTTGCAAAAAGAGAAAAGATGGAAAGCCTGGCGTTTCGGGTGTAATGAGACTTCTTGAACAGCGATGGCGCGATGAGCGATGGGCAAACTAGCTACGGATGATAGTTGAGGGGGGGTTGAAGGGGGTTGAATTTGGTAGGGAAGAAGAGAGTAGGGAAGTTTGGAATGGAGCAGAGGAAGAGCTTGAAGAGATTTGTACACGAAATCAAGAGAAAGATACTTTCCCTGGGGGGGGGCAGGGAGGAGTGGTGGTTTATTCTACCTGTACACATTCCCAAATCTGCTTCAAAAGAATACATACAACGAATTTTTTTCTTTTTTTTTTTCCTTCTACTGTATTTACCTTAATGTCGTAGAAGGAAAAATAGAAAACAAAAACGATATCAAATATGCTTGCCCTATCATCAAAAGAAATGCATAATATTACAAAAAAAACAGAATTTTTATGTTAATTGTTTGTTTTTATTGTCGTGTGTTTTTTTTTGTCTTGATTACTATTTTTTGTAGTTTTATAGGTGGTATTTTGTTATTTGCTGTAAATAATTCTCTGGTTTTATCTTTTATGTATGATTAAAGTTTTTTTTCTATATGAATTAATTTTGAGTGAGTGAAAACATGGACGTCTTGAACAAAGATTTTGTTGGAACTCGTATAACATGAGGATATCAATGTGAATACTAGGTCTAATCGGGTACAGTGCGAAGCAGGAGGTAAAAGCCTTGCACACCCTACACTGTATTCACCAGGAACAATATAATCAGTTTGAACCTCATATATCATCGAAGCCATCAAGGGATTAGGTGATATGATCCCGTTGTAAACCAACAGATTTGAATTAAAAAAAACGTTTTGCACAACCGAAAAAGAAAAAAATTAATCTAAGAAGATTATTAATATATACTTTCGGGACAATATTTGCTATAGGTAGAGCAAGATGCGGGCTGTTCTGGTTTCGTTGACAAGGCCATCTTTCTTGTCTCTGTTTTCTTCAATGTCAGGTTTATTGTCCTATTTCGTTGCCTTTGGGCGCCATGCAAGAACATAGCTTATATCTCAACAATGCGGCTCTACGGTAAAGATCCTTATAGCTCTCCTCTCTTTATGTAGACCTGCCTTCTTCATACAACGACCAGACTATCTCCCATTTGGGTACGCCCTCCGACGAGCGCTTGACACGTTACGGTTAAGAGAAAAAACTCTTTCTGGCCTATTGAACCAATTCTCAGCTCGAACGATCTAGATATTTGCTTTTTATTCGCAAGCCACCATGCAAGCCACTCAACTTGCTCAGCCTTACCAAGCTCACTCCCATCTTCTGGCTGTTTGCATCATATCAAGAGCCCGGCTCCACGAAAGGTCCGCTAACACAACGAACTTTATTGTCCCTATTATCTTTTACTCTGCCTAGAATCATGTCGCATGGACCAGTAGACAGCCTTTCGATAGTCCATGGAGACGCGCCTATAGAAAGTAGAGACCACAAGGCTGAGGCTGAGATAACCCCCCATCCGGGTCCGGCGGGAGACCAAGATCAGACTGCTTTAAGCCCTTCACGATCTCCAGCTGAGGAACTGGTTTCTAAGGGTGCTGCTGGCGATGGCGATACTGAGACAGCGGGTGCTCCCAAGCAAACGAGCCTCAGCCATTCCAGGACGGGTTCTGATGCCGGTAAAACCAGCGTTGATCGCGTGGGCGAAGATGTCGATCGCTCAGGCGACCCCGGCGAAAGGGATATCGAAAGTCAAAAAGAAGACCAAGTGCCAGAGAAGACTGTTCGTTCGAAATTAAAAGACATGATTTCCGGACGGCTGTTGGTCCATAGGGAGCCCATAGAACCAAAATATGGCTATAGCACCCCGTCATTTGACGCCCTTTCCTCTGCTATTTTGAATCCTCCGGCCTTTTATAATGTAAAAATTATCATCATACTACGGCTCATGACACGTTTTTTGTGCTTTTCCCTCTTATTCTTGTTCCATAACCGATATGCTGGGACGATACTATTGTATATATCTTTTGTTTTGTGGTTTCTGAGATACAAGAAGATTTATGGATTGGGCAAATTGCGGTTCCCGTCGCCGAGGTAGGTCTGGAATGTTTGGAGACTTCCGCAACGGTTATGGGTAAGTTGCCTTCAGTCAACGCAGGGCTTTAACTGACAAAACTGGACAGGAATCCCTGCTACGGATGCCACCCCATCCCATTTGGTGGACGATATATCTACTTGTTTCAGATCTTGATGAGTTTGAGCAAAATTTCATCAATGCATGGCGACTGCGAACAATATATCTGTATCAGAGGGAGAGTCCAGAGACCGTAGAATCCGATGAGCAACATGTTGACGAAAGATACTACCCAGGGCTGCTGACTGTATTCATTGGAAATGAATACCTGAAGGTACCTATATACATGGACCGTACGGCGGACGACGGAAAAGTACTTGAACAGCTGAAGATGTGGTACAAATACTTCAAAATCAAACGCGGACTTTTGGAGCTCATCATACCACGAAGTCTGTCTCGTATCGACTGCGTAAAAGTAAAGTGGCCGTTCCGGGGATCTATTGCGAAAATCGTCTATCTTGCTAACGTAGACGTAGATTGAAGGAGCACGAGCAATCCTCCCCGGAATAGCAACACAAAGTCTCGACTGCGGCCGTGGACTCGTTCACTTCTACGATCCAAAAACAGTTCATGGCGAGATAGTGATTAGAAACAGTATCCAAGGCCGAGCCCGTCCCGAGAATCGCGACACCCAAGGCCTCGAGTTTGTCAGACGCCTCAACCACAGAGCCGTCGTCGTCGTTATCCTTACCCCATCACTACTCTCAGCAGTCGCCCTCATTATATGGCTGGCAGTTTATCTAAGGAAACCCAAGAAGGGCGATGAAAAAGTCGATGTACAGATGGTCACGACTACTGCATTCACGATCGCAGCGTATCTGGTCACGGCCGGCGAGTATTCAATAATCAATCATCTTACATATAGCTGGGCTGATTGCACTATCTAGGATCTTTCGTGACAGCATTGGCAGCTTACTTTGACAGCGTGCATAATAACGACAAGAGAGCCGGCAAAGAGCACGAAGACATGGGCAAAGACGACGAAATCAAGACGTTGAAAGTGGAAATGAAGAAGTTGCAGCTGCAGTTCCAGCAACAGGCCAAGGTAGCGGAACACACCATGCTTGGGACGCAACAAGCAACGGGGCTGACCAATTCTGGTAACGATTGCTCTGCACTCGCATCGTTGCAATGCCTCTCGAACTTTCCAAGCTTTGTCCAAGCGTGTCGAACATGGCTTGAGAGCACACAGGACAGCATGGGCGCACTCGAGAAGTCCGCCATCTTACTCCTAGAAGCGCTTCACGCTGTCAACCAAAATGGCTTGACGGAATTGGATGCCGTTAGAGTTTCTTACAAAGCTTTCATCAGAGAGCTAGAGGCCTGCGAAGACATGGGTTACAAGGCTTTCAAGATTCCAGCCAAGGCGCAGCAAGACGCCAACGAGTGGTTGATGTGGTTCCTGGGACCGAGTATGCTTGCCACGCCTGCCGAAAAGACACTCAAGACAGAGATTGTTGACACGGTAAGGAGTGAGAGGCTTGAGCGTATGCACGCGCTAATACCGGTATTAGCTGAGATGTACGGATAAGAACTGCGAGAGACATACACCCTAGTCAAACATTGGCCCAAAAGATCCAACTATTCAGGTGAATTCTTCGAATGGAGAAGACGAATTGTCGCTTGACGACTTATTTCGTACGTCGGGCTTCCACGAGTGGAGAGCAAGGCCTGATTACCCATGCCCGGCATGTAAAAAGTTGTCGTGTGAAGGATATCTATACATCAAGAGCAGCGATAACGACATCATCATCCAATTAGTCCGTGGCAACAACAGCAACCAAAAGAGCAACGCTGCTGTTGACTTCGATGTCGACAATATCGACCTGCCCGTCGAGGACGGCAAGACGAAAGGCTTCTATGTGAGAGCAATGGAGCATCACGAAGGTGAGACGAAAGATAGTGGCCACTACAAGGCATACCTCCGCAAAGACATGAGTACCAGGACTTTTGACAAGAAAAATGATGATGGGTCTGAGAAAGTTACTGATCTGGCTAAGGTTGCGGTGAGTATATAGTCGAGGCTATATTTGAACAACAGATGATTGACTTTGAAATCATAGAACCAGGGCGTGTATCTTCTGTACTGCAGCCCAAAAGGATACTGAAGTAATGAAGGCTAATGTGGCCGAAGAGACCGAGGCAGTTTCTAAAGTTAAGGAGGCTGAAGCGGGTTCGATGCCCAAGGACTCTGCTTCTAAACTACACCGCGCGATGGACCTACGCCCACCCGAAAGAGCACCGACTCCGACGCCATCCCCAAAATTGACAAAGAAGTTGCTGTCGTCACAAGGCACGCGTATAGAACATTTCAAACATCTTCATTTGGTTCACGCACAAGGGCTGGACCTGGATACTTTCTGCCCGGGAATATGCTACATCTGACTACCCCTAGTAATAGCTCATTGAGCAGCTGCGGAGAGATCTAGCTCCCTCAGAAACGTTGAACACCGAGCATATCTCTCAATGGAGTAGCCTACACAAATTTCCCTTTCTCCTTCCGACTGCTCGGGCCTGTACACCCTGCTAATTCCGATCAAGTGATGAATTATGACTTTTGGATTGTAGTCTCATAGTTTTTCGTCTAATCTAGGGTCACGATACCTTCCCTCCCTCCCTCCATATTCTCACTCGATTATGTTTGGGCCTTCTTTTGGGGTATTTATCTGCAAATTTGCTTAGTATCATAAAGATAAGACAAAACTAGAAAAAAAGTAGACAAAAGTGTTTTTTATCCTACCTATCTACCAATAGGCCCCTTTGAAGCAAGAGAAGGATCCGTGCTCGGCGGCGTATTGTTGGCGTTTACTATAGTATTCCAATATACTCATCAATCAGGATATTCTTTTCTTCCCTCTTACTCTCAGAGGGGAGTAGCAAGATACAGCAGAAACAGCAAGACGGGTGCAAGAAGGAAGGAAGGAAAGAAGGCAAGACTGACAGAGAGCCACATTCATCATGCAAAACTCATCCGCGTCCTCGAACCACAGCTCCGTGCGCGCATCAACCTCCGGACCAGGCCTCACGCGATCCAGTTCTCTGATGGAGTAGTAGCGATACTCTCCCTCACTGCTGCTCCCCCACCGCGCTAAATACCGCTCATAAGCACCCTCCCACTCCTCGCGCGTGCGCGCCTCCCAGAGCGTCTTGCCGGCGGGCGCGGGCATGAAGCCGATTTCCAGGCACGGGTATAGGGGCAGGGCGTTCAGCTTGGCGTACATCCAGTCGAAGCAGTAGAGGGCGACGAGGGTGCGGCGCTTGGCGTTGATGAGGATCCAGTCGGGCCAGGTGGGTGGCGGTGGTGGAGGAGCTGTGCGGGGTTGGTGGTGCTGTGTTTCGTGATTCTCATTCTTCTCGGTGGGTAGTAGGAGGCCGGTCTTGATGACGTGGGAGCCCATGTCTTGGAGGGAGACGAGCGTCATTTGGCTGAATGTTGTTGGGGAGGGCTTTTGTGGGGAGGGGAAGAGGAGGATGATGGAGTAGATGAGGAGGGATTGGAATGCGGCGACTAGGGTGGGGATGCTGTAGGTTCGGTACTGAGTTCTTCTGAGTGAGTAGTCCTCTCTCTCTCTCTCTCTATAATTGATTTTGGGAAACGAATGGGAATATCATACCTCGTTCAACAGCCTTTCTATCTCTTGCTTGATGGTTTGCTCGACCAGCTCGCTTGTTTCCTCGTTGCTGCCTTCCCACATTTTCGTTATACAGAGACACTTGACCAGAGGTAGTTCTATGTTTTCCAGCCTCATCTGCGTCGGGTGTATGAAAGGTGGAACTCGATCTCCCCGAGCCATGATCTTTGGGTAAGTCCTCATGATACGGCATAAGAACTCGGCGGTATGCCTAAAGACTGAGAGTGGAGCCGGAGGATTGGGGACGAATGGATAGAGCCAACGGTCACGTATGGCGTTCACATTGTCGGGGATCTGAACTGATGCTGTAAATGAAGCGGGCTCAACAGCACGAGAGAATTGATCTGATGGCTCGACTTCATCGCGGTTCGGCGCATCTGAAGTTGTGTCTCTGGCTGCAGAAGGAACTCTTCCTGACCTAGGTTCAGGGGGAGGAGTCGGGCATGGATTGCCGTTTGACGTGCGTCCATTCAACAGCTCAGGTAAATCCTGCTCCCAATGGTCTTGCACCGCTTCTTTGTCTTGGTCTTGGGAAGGACGAGCCACGTATTCGCACGTTTGCTTCCGAGAAATACACCGAGAACAGGCTGGAAGTCGTTGGTCACATTTTGCTTTAGCTTTGGAGCACGACTGGCAAGCCTTTTGACGAGGGGTAGGCCGTAGCTCCAAACCACACTGTTTAGAGTGACGGACATAAGATGAACCTTAGAAGCCACTGATCAGCGACTATGTCTAACCCAAGTCATGCTCGAAGATCAACAATAGAGGCTGCAGAATTAATGTAGGAACCACGTTATCCTTGCGGTCCAAGTCCATGACATATTAAAGAGTCGGATAGTCTTATGCTAATTCCAATGCGATTTGGAAGTGAGCCAAAAGAGAATATCTAAAGAATCTGACTTACGAGCAGAGTATGATTTGTGACAGAGCCGGCACTTGAATGGACCCGTCACCGGCGGAGTTTCCAGTTCCGCGTTGTCAGTCATGTTGCAGCGACTTGTACTCTAAGTCCAATACCCAGTCAGCAACAGAGGCTGTTCCTACGTATATGAAAGTCCTATGGCTATGTTCAGTAGCTCTGAGCTTACCAACCACCGCAGGAACATAGAACTCCGGTTGCCAAGTCCGAACTCTAGTGAGGGAGCCAGCCTACAGGAATCGCTTGATTGGCGGCGCGTTTTTGCTTACGACAAGGTGCCCCACCAAATGGAGCGAGAATCATCCGAGGCCTTCAACTGTATTCATCTGAAGGAAATGCCTGGAAATTTGTAATTGAATTCAGAACATGAAATGTATAAATTTGAATGACTTCCAGTATTTGAGAATGTTGTCCATCAAGACTCTACCTCAACTACTTTCGGCACTGTGCTTCCCAACTGATATCTCAATCACGTAATGGCTTCATATCTTGTGACCGGGGCCTCACGAGGGATCGGTGTAAGTTATTCCTGACTTGCGCACAAGAAATCGTTCACGGAAGCTGAAGCTTGTCTAGTATGCATTTGTCAAGCAGTTCGCAAAAGACCCTGCCAACACGGTCATTGGTGTTGTGAGAGACAAAATTTCCACTGAGAAAAGCCTTAAAGATGATGGTATCAAGAATGTGCTTTTATACCAAGCAGACATATGCGACTTCAGCGCTCTTCAGGTTCGGCAATTCCAGCGTGCATTGCCAGACATTTCTTACATTATTGCCACAGGCAGCTGCGAAAGACCTAGAGACCAAGTTGAATAAAGGCCTCGACTACTTAGTCGCCAACGCCGGCTATGTCTCTCGGGTATCAGAGCTTAAAACCTTGGCAGATTTGTACGTCTCCTTTGCAAGCCTAAGTATAGGACTAACAGTTCTTTCTAAAGCAACGGAGAGGAACACTACGCCCTCGAGCAAGATCTCTCTGATTCCTTTAAAGTGAATGTAACTGGTACTATCAACACAATAGACGCCTTCCTTCCCCTCATACAGAAAGGAGCGGCCAAGAAAGTGATTGCTATTTCTAGCGGCGTGGCTGACATAGAACTGGTGAATAAGCTGGACTGGTCTATCGCTGCTCCTTACTCCATCAGCAAAGCAGCTCTCAACATGGCGGTAGCCAAATACAATGCAACCTACAAGGAAAAAGGAATTCTGTTTATTTCCATCTGTCCTGGAAGCGTTGACACTGAGGCCTGGCCAGGCAATCGACGTATGTTTCCAAGAGCTGTAGGATTTATCTGAGCTAATGTCTCCCAGCTGATCTTGGTCCAGCCGAACAGAAGCAGTTGCAGGGCCTGGGCGAGAAGTTTTCGGTTTATGCCCCGCATTTCAAAGGCCCCATAACAACAGAAGAGTCTACCAGGGCTATCATGAATGTTGCATACAAAGCAAGCCTTGAGAATGGAGATGGTGGACTTTTTACTTCTCATCTGGGGATACCAGGAACTTATTTGTAGACCTGTTGCCAATATACAATCATACTTATGACTATATCATGGCAGGATGGATATAGAACTATCTAATAGCCTGTTGAATCTTTGTGGTTCTGCTCAAACTATCTCACTCACTGATGGAACAGTGGCCAATAGATTTATGTAGCATGCCACTACCATTCATGTAGCCTTCGCCACTTCAGCAGAAGACTACTCCGGCCTCTAGCAGATGTAAAATCTGATATTTGGACCGCGTATGCAAAACATCTAGGCACTTGCCCCTTAGGTAATCATGATAACCATATGAATGATCTTCGAGGTAAAACCCTTCTCGCAACGATCTAGTCGAAAGAAAAGAATTCGAAAGTTTGCTATTCTCGTTCCTAAGGAGAGGGGTATCTTATTTCCAACGCCATATAAGTCATCATGCTGCTTGCAAGGTGATTGCAATCTTTTCTCGCTTAACTGCCCAATTCGTTGGAAGATCTTTCTTCCTTCTCCTGCTTTTCTTTCCATATATGTCGGATCCCAAAAGCGACCTCAACTGCAATCAATATAATAATAATCCACTCAAGATGGATACTGTGCTTCTCACTCAGAGTTTGACGCAATATACTCGCGATTTCTTGAGCATAATCCATCTTCTCGTTCAAGGTCTTGATTCGCACGCCGACATCGAGAGCTCGGCCAACTTGGTCATAGTATCCTTCAAGTCCCAGCTCGTATCTACTGTCCCAGAAGAGGTCTGGGAGTGAATCTGTCAGTTCGGAGTAATGATTTAGCTGTGCTCTTAGCTCTAGTAGTTGACCCGTTTTTTGTAGCATGAATGAGCGGCTATAGGGCAATTTTGAACCTTGGGATAGCAGTATTGGAATCTTTCTTGTGGACTCGAAGTACTTTCCCAGCATTGTCTCGAGGACTGCGAGCTTAGTAGATCGAGCAAGGCTGGACGAGAAAGCTATTTTTGCGAGGGTGGTATCGAGGCGCGAACTATTAGTCCATTAGTGCGGTTCACCAGTATGAATACCAGCGAACATACTTTGAGCTCTCAGCATCCTGTGACCCAGGCTTCGTGCCCAATGCAATGATGTCTCCTTTGATTGTACTACTATCCCTCTTCTCATCTTCTGTGTATTCTAGATTCTCCAGCTCTACCTGATTGATGTGTGGATCGACCGCAGCGGGTAATAGCACTCGGGTTGCTAAATCAGAAACTACATCTTGGGGCAGAGACCACGCAACCAAAGTCCCAGATGGGAAGACAAATATATCTCCGTTGTTGACACCGCGCGTATGTATCACTTGATCCGAATCAAAATCCGTCTCATCTGGGTCGATTGAGAAGCCATGGGAGCGTAGAATCTTAACAACTTCCTCCATATTGAAATGGCCGGCGACAGATATGGCCGTGACCCTGTTGCTTCCTTCCCCAAGCTGCAATGCATCTTTTCGGCGTGATGCAGCTGCTCTCGACCGTTGTGCCTCCGCTGCGACTCGCCTCAGGGAGGTCTTGCCAGCAGGAGATCGAACCAGCTTCCGATTCGGTGGCACTGGGGCCTCCTGTGATATTTCCGCTTTGAAATTAGAAGCTTCTTGTTGGAGGACTGTGTTCGACGAGAAAAATGTTCGTTTTCGTGGGGATTGATGTGCACTTGAAGCGTGAAGGTGACGGAGAGGGCGCGCCGAGCTGTCATTCAGCCCACGCCGAATGGCATTGGATGCAAATTGCCGCTTGAACACATGCATTTGAGGTCAGTGTTCTGATAGACAATCCTAGATACCCTCAGCTCGTTTGTGCGGTCACTCATCACCCCTATTATCGGTTGATGGTGATATAGAGGAAATTATTTTACTCGGCAAAGAATTGTTCCTGCGATTTTGTCATACATGCAAGCTCGAGCTCGAGCTCGAGCCCCCACTCCAGCTCCAGCTTGACGTCGCGTTGTATCCCTCCCCAGCCAAAACCACCAGATGTGACCAGAAGAGGGCGCCACCATGGCCGAAGTCTCTACGGATCTAGGCGACAACAGTGCGCCGAAAGATGACACGTCCAGTCAAGATGATGCGGACAGCGCAGATACCGAAGAGGAAAGCACCGGCGGCGATGTCGAGGAAGAGGACGACGAGGGTGAGGAGGAGGAGCCGAAGCTCAAATATGCAAAATTGACAAGTCATTTGGCACCTGTCTATAGACATGGAGATGCCACGAGTGCATTTATGGTTGCTGGCGACAAGATGGTGAGTCTTGGCTATGAGCGCGGTTGGATCATGGTTGATAGATAACTAGTTCATTGGCACCGATACTGGTAATCTCGTAAGTGTGCTTTCATATTCATAAAGAGGTATCTAAAGGACTAAACATGTTTGCAGCATATATACAGTCTGCCTTCCTTTCAAACCCTCCGAGCATATAAGGCTCACTCGGCTGCTATAACGAGCATATCGATATCGCCATTTCCGCCGCCGCTTCCAAGTGCAGCCCCCGAGGTTTTGAATAGAGTTGTATCACAAGCACAAATGCCTAGGAGGACTCCGTCCATGACGTCCGTGTCTTCTCCATCAAGTCCGCGAGCACAGAAAGCGCAGAGGGGCCCGGTCATACCCAACATACCTTCGAACGCCATACATATCGCCACATCTTCGATGGATGGCAAAGTCTGTGTAGCATCTTTAGTGGATGAAAAGGATAACAAATTGCGAGATTTTGCGCGTCCCGTCCAAGCCGTTGCTCTGTCACCCGATTATAAGAACGATGCAACTTATCTTTCGGGAGGAAAAGCCGAGAATCTCGTTCTGACAGTCGGTGGGCGAGCAGGAAGCTCAACATCTACAACTACAGGAACTGCAACTGCTACAGCGTCAGGTTGGCTAGGTACTATTGGTCTTGGCTCCAATGGTGCGAAGGACACCGTGCTTCACTCTGGAGAAGGGACGATTAGCACAATAAAGTGGTCTCTCACAGGCAAATATGTGGCCTGGGTCAATGAGCATGGAGCCAAGATAATGCGTTCGCATCTCCACTTGGATAGTGCTGAGTCCGAGTTTGCATGGAAGCGGATTGGTCATATCGATCGGCCTAAAGATGCTGGGTGGGACGAGATGGCGGCTGTGTGGAAGGGGAGGGTCGAATGGATTGATGAGAGGAGCCTTGAATCTGATGAGGATGACAAGGCGCGTGAAACGTCTGCGTCAACTCCGGCTACCGCCAAGTTAAAACAGCAAGTATCACAAAGTAGTAAGAGAATCGAGAAGCTTCTCATTGGGTGGGGCGAAACGGTATGGATCATCAACGTGCACCCGGGAGGCGTTGGGACTGGTAAGAATGCCGGTGAAAGGAGTGTAGGAAGAGCTGAAATTATCAAGATGTAAGCTTTACCTATTCCGTACACAAAATATGGCTAATGTTACAGCTTACGCATGGATTGTATCATTTCTGGATTATCGTTATATACCCCAACTTTGCTTCTTGTCCTCGCTTATGTTACTCCCGATGAAGAAGATGTAGAGGAGAAAGCCACCATCAAAGGGCACAAATCTAAAGCTTCCACGGCATCGACAGGGAGCGAGCCACGAGGTGGAATACGACACCGTCAGAATGCGCTATCACCCGAGCTGCGACTCATCGATCTAAATTCCTCCCAAGAGATCGATACTGATACACTCACTGTCAGTCGATTTGAAAGGCTTTCAGCAACTGATTACCATCTTAGTGTTCTGCCTGCTCCACGAGACGTTCCTGTGACTCAAACGTCCCGTGGAACATTAGAGACATTGACTGGTATGGGAAGCGGGATGTGGAACGCCACTATCAACGCGACCTCCATTCTAAGCTCTGCAGCAAGTGTTAGGAGTAATGGCAGCAAGGAATCTGATAAGAAAAATCCGAGTGTGAGCAGCAGTGCAACAAATATCCGGCCAGCAGACCGGAAACGAAGTGTTCATCCACATCTTGCAGCCCCCGGAATGAAGATGTTCATCCACAGTCCATTCGATTGTATCCTAGCTACGAAGAGGGATCTCTCGGACCATCTCTCATGGTTGTTGGAGCACAAAAAGAATCAAGAAGCTTGGGAGCTGATTGACGAGCACCCAGAAGTTATTTCATCTTCCGCAGAGCGATTAGTAGAGATTGGACCTGGCGTTCCGGAGTCCACTCAAGATAGCAGCGATGGGTGGAATGACGATGAGACCTCTGCTGCGGACTCAGCAAGTCGACTGATTGATTCGGCTGTCGAGAAGGAGAAGCGACGAATTGGCGAATTATGGATACGTCAGCTCATCGAGTCTGATGACTGGACCGCTGCGGGGAAGGTATGTGGGAAAGTCTTGGGAACAGCCTCGCAATGGGAGGAATGGGTGTACGCTTTTGTCGGAGCTAAAAAGTTCGATGAGATCACACCTTACATACCAACCTCACAACTTAAGCCTCCACTTCCCTCACAAATATATGAGGTGCTACTGGGTCACTATGCTTCTCATGACAGACCAAGAGTACAAGAACTTCTCGATATTTGGCCAACTGATCTTTTCCATATACGAAGTGTTACTACAGTACTAGAAAATCAACTCAAGTACAGGGATGTCCGCGAAGACAGTGTGGAGGATGGCATAGTTGGGAGAGATTGGCGCATTGTGATGGAAAGCTTGGGTAAGCTTTATCTAGCCGATGGACGTTCACGAGAAGCATTGAGATGTTATATACATCTTCAAGATGCAGATGCAGCCATGACATTGATCAAAGACCAGCATCTTGTCGACGCTGTCGCAGATGATATACCCGGTCTTCTCCTACTCCGAGTCTCTAAAGAGCAGAAGCGAAGCGCGTCTAGGGCTGAACTAAAGGAACTCACCTCTGAAGCTATCAATCTTCTCGTGAATGAAGCGCAGCATGGTCTTGTTCGACCAGATGTTGTGGTCAAACAACTGGACCAGAAGAACATGATCCTGTACCTTTTCTTTTATATCAGCTCTTTGTGGAAAGGTGAGGGGATTGAAGAGACCCAGGGCGAGAATAGAGACAGGCTCGTAGCCGAGAGTAGGGCTCTTGTCGATGACATGGCGGATTTAGCTGTCCACTTGTTTGCGTTGTATGATCGTGAGCTTCTCATGAACTTTCTGAAGTCGTCAACATTTTACACTTTTGAGAAGGTTAGTAGGGCCCAATTTCACTGCTTACCAACACTGCTAATCGTATCAGGCGACCCAAGAATGCGAGGAAATGGACTATGTCCCCGAGCTTGTCTATCTATACTCCAAGACAGGACAGATGAAACGTGCTCTATACCTTATTATCGACCGGCTTGCTGATGTTTCACAAGCCATTGGCTTCGCCAAAGAACAAGACGACCCTGATCTCTGGGAGGACCTTTTGAACTACTCCATGGACAAGCCGCGTTTCATCCGCGGCTTACTGGAAGAAGTAGGCACAGCAATCAATCCCATTACGCTCGTACGACGCATCCCTGAAGGGCTAGAAATTGAAGGTCTCAGAGAGGGGCTGAGTCGCATGGTCAAGGAATACGACCTACAGCACAGCATAAGTTCAGGTGTGGCGAAGGTTCTCAGAGGCGAAGTAGCATTGGCTCAAAACACCCTCCGCTCAGGCCAGCGTAAAGGCGTCAAGTTCGACGTAGTCCATAAGCCGACCGATCACCTTGACATCACTGCCTCCGATGCACCACCTACCACCGACAGTCCTGCCAAAGCATCTTTAGAGCACAAAAAGAACCAAGGCCCCAAAGCAGGCCATTGTATTGGCTGCCACGAGCCATTTTCTGAGCATGAGACCGACACACTCGTCGGATTTGCGTGTGGACATGTCTTCCATCTTTCACATCTTCTGAATTATAAGAGTGAGGAGAGGCCAGATACCCCACCAGACGTCGAGCTTGACGAAGATGGAAACTGGGCAGCGACGCACAGTGTTGGAGCAAAGGTGACACATGCTAGGTTACTCAGAGATAAAATTCGGGATGGGTGTCCTGTTTGTGGGTCCAAGACTGAGGCTCTCGAAGAATAGACAGCGGAGACGTTAGAGGTTTGTATGTGTAGCTTTTGTGGCATTTAGCGTTTGTATATACACATATATCATAGCATAGAGCATTGGAGGCAGGCGTAGATTGAGCACACAACGCAAAGCGGGTTTGTGATTCGTAACTATTCTTGCGCTCGGCTTGGCGTGAATGCTAATGTACATTCAGATCGTAGCCATTCTCGCAATGCCAGCGTCTACTGCGTCGCGTCTGGGACTTCTCCCATTCCTATATAGCCACAGTCTACTCAAATCCTTCACCTTGTACTTCTTCTTTTTCCCATTGCCGTTCGTCATGGTCAACCCGTGCAGCTTGTCAAAAGTGCTCGACTGGCTGATTGGACTCATATCCATAACTCCCACATTCTCCTCGTCGAAAGATCCAGAAGCAGATAGACAGCTGGATTCCAGCCCCTCAACTCCACTTCCGCCCCACCACTCGACCTCTTCCTCCATGAAACTCCCTTCATCAGCCTGCTCATCTACTCCGTCGAAACCACTACCTCCTATCCCACCTTCTTTACAGACATTGAGGGGAAACATGGAGTCCAGATAGTGCAGGCAGAACTGGTGACCCCCGTCATCACTCTGCCGCTCGAACACGCGGCCCATGAAGCGGGGTGCAGTGAGGGATTGAGAATTTGAGGCCGAGAGAAATTGCAGGACGCCCCATCGGGAGACGAAATCGTGGGTGTGGGCGTAGTGCTCGATATGATGAATCGTCTTACCAGACGGAGTAGAAGAGGTTTCGTCGTGCTTCACCACAGCGTTTGCATCAACCTCTCCACCGCTGTTTTCCTTCTCACCTTTTCCACTCTTCGGAGAGATAGGACTGGATGGGTAAGACCATGTATTGTGACCCTCCACTCGAGCCCATGTTCGAGTCAGTGTTGCTTTGCGGGGACTTTTCAGAGCAGCATGTTGGGAAATAACATGTCGATGCGGATTGTTGAAGTGGTTCGCTGCGTTTCCGAATGTGTAGATTTCTAACTTCGCCAGCAGATCTTGTGGGAGCTCTTGTAGAAGCCAGTCGAGAATCATTCCTCCTTCAATGCCGCCCTGACTGTGCAAGATGAAAATCACCTTTGTGAGTTTCTGGTCGTATAAGGTAGCTTTGATAATCCTGTAGCAATCCCTGATGTCATTCGTAGCGTAGTTGAAATTACGCTGGATGAGACATTGTAGCACATCAAAGATTATGCCGTTAGTTTTGTTGTGGACGCCAAATACTGGCCGCCCAAAGGTGAGGGCCAGGCGATCGATGTTGGATTGCATCCAATGCTTTCTGGTATCTCGTGAGAAGATTCTTACGGCCGGATAGAAGATACTGACCCAACAGCTACTCCATTCAAAAATATCCACTGTTCGTGTCCATACTCCTTCTTCCGCTTTGCATACTTTGGGTTACTGGCAAACCGCAGCTTTGACCCGTTGAGTAGATACCAAATCGCTTGGTTCACAAACAAAAACACCACGACTCCAATAAGCACAACCCATCCTGGTAGAAGTAGCCAAAAAGGAACAGATATGATAAAAGGCAGCTGGAGACAGATTAAAATTATGTGCAAAAATATTGCCCACAGATTTGGAAGCGACGGGTACAGCTCGCAGAATCCGGCCGAGCGACAAGGTTTCAAGGGAAACACGATGTTAGGGAGTAATTTCCAGAAGCTAAAGGCAGCTCGGATATCGTAGCGAAGTAGTTGGAGGGGCGAGCCAGTGTAGGAGTGTGGTATTACTCGTTTCCCGCCCACTTGGGAGCCGTAGAACTTGATGCTAGGCATCGTGTAGAGGAACGAAGGACGAACGCGCAAGAAGCAAACGTGACCGAAAAGTCATGAGCGACGATGAGGAATCCAAGTTCACGACATGAAGAAAAGAATGACGAGCTGAAGGATGAGGCTGCGAGAAGTTAAATAGATGAACGAGGTGGTCGCACAGCATTAGGTAGCAGGTGCACCAAGTCTCAGCCCTAGAGTGTCTCACTGCGCCACTTGGCCAGACCGAAGGGTTGTATGGTTGGCATTGCTCAGGCTTAACGCGATTGAGATGCAGTAAAAGTGGCTGCAGATGGAAGATGATCGACAAAGGTAAGCAAATCCGTCCATTAAGAGTAGGCAGATTGAGGTCTAAGATTGCCATGGCTGGCGCTTGTGCAGTGAGATTCAGGTTGTGTCTTTTAATCATTGTTCATGTGACTTGAGCGCCGCCAAGTATTCTCCGGCTCTCGTTTCCAAATGTTTCCTCGATCAGGCTCATGCTCATGCTCTTGGTACCAAATTAAGAGAGACAATTCTCTAGGGCGCGAATACAAGGGCCAAAGAGACCGGAATTCAACTCAAGCTTGCCATGTATCTTCCCTAAAAGGGGTCGCTTCATTAAATCACCATTCTGCTTGGAGCCTGGTGTTTCTTGGAGAGTCGGAACCCTAATGGACACTTCGGTAGACAAGAATATGTCCTTAGGAAGATCTTTCTCTTCCCTCCCTACTGAGATTCGTCGCATGATCTGGTTAGAGACATTCGAGCCGCGTCTTCTGACTATCTTCACCTTTCACAATTCACCAACCTTTAAGAACTCTTTTAGATACACGATACCCTTAGATCAGATACCAGATCCATGGTGCTATACATTCTCAGCTGGGCTAGGAATTTGTTTCAGAGGGCCACAGAAAACGGCCGTTGAGAGAGAGTTCGAACAACCTGGACCGCTCCGAGAGGCAGATTTGCTTCCATCCCCGGGACCAATTGCCCTGCATGTGTGTCAAGAGAGTAGGGCCATCGCTCTGGAGAATTAAGAGCTCGCTTTCAGAGGGATAGCAGATTACAACCAGGAGTCAAAATTTGTTGAGGACTGGGTGAAAAATCATCTCGGACAGAAACGAATCTGGGTCGATTACAAAAGAGACACCTTTTTCTTCCCTAGTGGTATGCTGCTCAACAAGCCACAGCGACGATACCGGCTTCCAGCTTGTCCGAGCGAGGAAAAGGTCAAAATGCAAAAGATAGCCTTCATTGAGTTTCTCGAGTGGAATCCTGGTACAGAGCGTATGACTGGGGAGTTCTACGACTTCTGGTCGTTGAAGACCATTCAGGTATATTGGTGGAATCTGCCTGAAAAGGAGGTCAAAGAAATGCGAGACAAGTTTGAAGACGTACTAAAGGATGAAAGAGCTAAAAGGTCTCCAAACGTTATTCCTTCTCCGAAGGTAGAAATGATTAACCTAGATGAAGCATTGAACCCGGAATAATGTATGATGGGTCGGCCTCTGGAAATAGGTAGTCGAGAATACGAGTCTCCTGAGTTGATTTGGACTGGTCCGCTCAGCGCCATCAGTCACGGCTAATCCACATCGTGAAGTTGCAACTAATGACACAGTACATGGCATTCAAAGTCTCCACTAGAGGGGCCCCCAGACTAATAGCCCCACCATCTTGTGGAATAGTCCTTCTTTTCGTGACCTGAATGATTTTAATATATCTGCCGATGCTATCCAATCTACCAGGAAGCAGTCACGTTTCGTCAATTGCATGCTTCGGCTCAGCTATATAGTCATCCTCTTGCTTGTTTACGTCCACATATGTCGCTGAGTCAATAACAATATATCCCTCGATCTCTGCTTCGTTGTTCGGCATGAATAAAACCTCTTCTATCATTCGTCCGGCGAGTAACATCGGACACCGAGAAAGAGGTGTATAGAAGCGCAGATATCCAAACCAGCCACGTGGGGTGATTTTGAAGTCTCCAAGACCTGTGGGATCTGATGCTATTGATAGTCCAGTTCCAACACGCGATACCGTCCCTAAACTGTATTTTTCCTCAATCAAATCTAACCAACTCAAAATTTCGTCTGTATCATGGCTGACAGTATGGTTCTGCTGATCATGGGTACTCAGTATTGGGAGCGGAACTTTGAGAAAGCTGTGACCCTTGCAGACTCGTTCTGAGCAAACCCCTCTTTGGTAGAGTTCCCAGCACTTATCACACAAATCAGTGTCACCACAAATTCGACAAACATAACGATGGTCTCTAATTTCGGCCTCAGATCGACAATTGTCGCAATTTGCTTCGTGAGCTAAAATTTGATCTGTCCCTAACCAGTACCAACTCACCCTCTTCTGATAGCAGTAAATAGCATTCTCATCATCGCCTGTCATAACCAAGGCCTTTCCAAGCACCGCGAAGTCTAGTGATTCGAATTTGATGGAAAATCTCTGTTTGATCTCACCAACATGCTTGACGATGTTCTCGTGCAACTTGGACCGTCTCGGTAAGATTCCTGAAGCCAAAATTCCCTTAGCCAGAAATTTCGAGACTATGTAGTCGAAGGCTGTACGTCCGAAAACATCTCTAGCCCCGAGCAGAGACTCTAAAATATTATCCTTATGGCCAAGTAGATTAGCGAAGATGAGACTGACGACCTGTTTTTGGTGGAGCCCCAAGGCCAGATGGAGACCATTTCGACCATCCTTGTCTTGATGGGCGAGGTCTACTCTCTCATCTTCCAGTAACAATTGTACAAACCCCGTCAAGCCTCTGAAACATGCATATGAAAATGGTGTAAATTGAAACCCGTCAATAACAGCGGTGGGATCGGCACCACGGGCCAAAAGCAGCCTCACAACCTCGGTTTCTGTTTGGCCTATACTGTCGCACACTAGATGTAGAGCAGTATACCCTCCTTTTATTGCCGCATTAATGTCAGCACTGTAAGGGCCGGAGAGCAGCACTTCTAAAAGCTGTATTATGTCCTGAGATTTGGATCGGACAACAAGATGTAGAGGCCTCTCGCCAGTCAGGAGCTGTCCACGTGCGTCTGCTCCACGAAACAATAGATACCTTACTAATTTTAAATGCCCGTGTATACAAGCACAGCAAAGTAACGGGTAATTATCTTCCCCGACATAGTTTATGTCGTTTCCAGTAAGGACCAACAAGTATATGACGAGCTTAATACTTCCTCCGATTGCTGCAGCCTGTAGCATTGAAAATCTTCCACAGACGTGGTTTGGATCTGCACCAGCCCTAATTAATTGTCGCGCGACGCCATAATGACCAGCAAAACAAGCCTGATACAATGGTGTGCCTCCATGTTTTACCATGATGTCAACGGTAGGGCCTGTCCATTTGCCCAGCAAGGCTGCGGTAACAGTCTCATTACCATTTTTAGCAGATGTGTGGAGCGGAGTCCAAGTACTATCCTTCCCGGCCGGGTCTGCACCTTTCTCAAGCAAGAAGATTGCGATATTGTCATGGCCTCTTTGAATGGCTAGCTGCAGAGGTGTTTTCTGCTCGTCATCCGGCATATCAATCTTCGCTTGTTTTGACCAGAGTGCTTTTACAACATCCAATTTGCCATATATACTAGCCAGTCCAATTGGAGTTTCACCGAAGCCAAACATTCAGTCAATATTTGGAGAGGAGAGATGATTCAACAGCATCTTCACGATAGCAGTGCAGCCAAGTCCTGCAGCCATATGGAGAGGTGAATGAACCTCCTTCTGGTCTTGAATTCTGGGGTTGGCGCCATGATGTAAAAGTAAGGCGACGACAAGCTCGTGAGAACCATATGCAGCTTTCAACAGGGGCGTTGAGTAGTCGTTGTTGACTGCATTAATATCACATCCCGAGTCGATAATCATCTCACACATATCAAGCATGCCATTCGTAGCCGCTATGTGCAGAGGTGTTTCTCCATCTGGGAGGGCAATTCGAGCAGAAGCTCTATGAGCGATCAGCATTCGGACTATGCCAACATTCTTGCGATCTATAGCGAGCAGAAGACTTGTCCAGGGTCTGCTATTCTTCACAGAATCATTCACCACATTGACCTGGGCGCCTTTTAGTAATAGCTGTTCTGTATATTCACTCGCATCGCACAATACTGCCTCCTGAAGGGGTGTTGCACCATTTGCGAGGCTCTTGAGTTCGAGATTTGCTCGATCCTTCAGGAGATAAAATATAGTACTTAGATCGTTGACTATTGCATGGGATATAGGCAGTTCGCCCATTGTCAACATGTCATCCGGGTTCGCGCCGTGCTCCAGAAGTAATTGTACGATTGGTCCACATTCTTCCTCTATGGCTATTTGAAGTGGGGAAAGTCCATCTGTAGTCCTAACATCTGTAAAAGCATCCGCTTCTAATAGCAGACGCACTGAGATCTCATGTTTGTTCTTGGTAGCAAACATTAATGCTGTTAGCGAACCCTCAACATTGAAATTGACATCTGCTCCTGCCGCGATGAGAGTTCTGATTGACTTGTCATCACCCCTCTCAGCAGCAAGAACTAATGGAGAAACGCTCGTCGTGGTCATAAAGTTTGCAAGCGGGCAATGTTCTAGTATCAAATTGACAACGCTGGAGTGACCGTTAGCGCATGCGTGGTGTAGCATTGTGCGTCCGTACTTTGACGCAACATGCCACGGTCCTGGTACGATCAGTCGTGTTCCTTTATTGCGTTGCCTTTGGGTTCTGGTCCAGAGATCGAAGATTTGTTGACGCCACCCATATAAACTAAATTTTTGGGGAAGATATATTCGATCCAGCACGTTGATTGTGCCCCACATGGCTAAGACATGAAGTATCGGGGTGGTATCTACCAATGGCTCTCTCATTTTCCCCGCAAGTCTGTCGGTAACGTAGTCCCACGTCTGAAAATTTGCAGACGTTGAGCACAGAAACATCGATAATAGCGGAAATATATCTTCCACAAGATCTCCAGCAAGTCTCAAGTGCTCGCCTACATTATATGCGGCGTACAAGAAGAATGGATGCATCTTCATTAGAATCTCTGCACTTTCTTGGTAGTCTCCAGCATCTAGGCCACAGGAGGGCACCTTCGCGAAGCAGGGTTTCAAAAGATACTCCAAGCAGACACGTGCTAGGCTAAGGTGACCTTTTGGGAAGTCATACCTCTCTGCTAGGTATTCACGGAGAGAATAGTGGCAAAGTTCCACTGTGCCACTCTCGCTCAATTGAAGAAGTCGCGATCCTGTCGTTCTGATCCGGCCCCTGAGATCGTACGTGCTAACATCTCCGTCAAGAAATAGACTTAATGCTTCCTGAAGCTCTTCTAATACTAATGGACGTCTTGCAAAATAGCTAAATCTCAAGATACCATCTGTGATAAAGGCTTCTGTGTCGGAAGAAGTCGTCAGGTTGTCGAGCGCTTGCTTGTAGTACTCTTTCATATCCTTTGGACACGATGAGATGAGAGCATATACTGTTTCGAGACTCCTGAAAGCTGATGCTTCAAGATCCTTAACTACGTGCCGAGTCCAAAGGAATGATCCATTAGCGAACAATTTTATGAGTGTGGCCGCGAACTTAGGTTCTATGTCATGAAAAGATTTGGTAAGGGCCATCCTATCGACTTCAAAGTCGACGTAACGTGATATGTCTAGCCTACTATCATCTGTCGTGACACGAATATGAGAATGTGCGGGGCACCATGTTTCGATTCCTTTCTCTTCTCTGCAAGATATTAGGATACGGAGATGATTAAGTTTTCGTACACTGCCAGAAGTGTCGTTTCTTAACATTGCATCAAGTGCCCTTAGAAAAAACATGGAGAATTTAATATCGCATTCATCGAGACCGTCAATTATGAGGATGATTTTGCCGTTTTGGTTGTCTTTGGCAATGTGTTCGAGGATACCAAGTAGAGGAGTTGTACGCAGAGGTGCACTCCTCTGATTACGATCCGAGTACCCAACACCAACGTGCTTGTAGAGTGATACCCTTTTAGTAATTATCTCATGGATAAAATAATGAAGTATCGGAGCTTGATTCTCTATCACGGTAGCCCTATCGCAGAAATACGCGAGGACTAGATCATGAGGCTCGACAAGCTGTGGCAGTCGGTCTCGAAGAAATTTTGCAATGAATGACTTCCCGCAGCCTGGATTTCCCGTAACAAACAGTAAACTTGATTCTGGACCTTTCAACCAGGATTGAAAGATAGGCTTTTCGAGGATCCAATGACAGGTGTCATGGAGGGGACCGTGGAAGTCGTGATCATCGTATCCCCTATTCTGTTCGGTCCAGCTTTGGGGACTTAGGGATGCTAGAAATGCTCGCCTAGTTTTTGCATCGAGGGCTGGAGAGTTGGAATGGGTAGTCACGTTGAAATTGAGGGTGGAAACGTACCATAATTGTCACTCTGATCTTGCCGCAGCCGTCGTGCGTTCCGAAATGGCTGGCCTGATACTCTGGTTAGTAGACATTGATTGAACTGCATGTTTACATTCTTACTCGTCTCATGGGCTCTAACATTCGAAGTGAATCCCTCATCAGGACCTTGTAGGTCATATGTCAGAAAATTAATCAATTTGTAGATAAAAGTTTGTGGGCATCTAACTCGATTCGTTTCCCGGAGCTTCTGTTTGCCTCAAGTCTGCTAGCCTTTCGCGAAGCTCAAGATATCCGCTCTCAGCCATAAGTTCAGATTCATCCAATCGTCTTGCTTGTTCGCGAACTTGGTTCCCTCGCTTTTCTGCATTATCAACAACGATGTCTAACTGCTGCCACAACCGCTCGAACCGAGCCTCATCGGGGCGAGCAAATCTACTCAATTCGGTATGAGTACATGCCATCTGAAGGTTACGAGCTCCATTGCCGTGGATCTTTGCTGATGCCTCCGGAACGATCTATGAATGACGTTATCATCGTGATATTTTCCTCGTCCAGAAGTCGAACTCACAACTTCCTTTCCTTTGTATGTGGGAATGCGCATGGGCATACTCTCAAAGAAGCACACAAGTTCAACATCCCTCGAGGCATTCCTCATAAAACTTTCATTAAGATCCATCACCGTTGTTGAATCCCGTTCTAGCTCCTTTGTGAGATTCGTCGATATTGCCTGTGACCAAGACCCCCACGCGTAGAGTTTTTGTAAGACTTCGACTGGTGATGAATGCGGGGAGCCTAAGTGAGGTGTGCCCAAGAATATAATTCCACTGGCCATCCTCCGTATTGCTGTATATCGATCGTCGTCGAAACATAGGGTCAGCGCCTGTACTAGCCGTCAGCCCATGGGTAGCCGAATACTATGTCTAGCGTTGAAATCAAGATTCAGATTTACTCTTTTGACAACTAATCCACCCAGACTGTGTGCAACAAATACTAATCCACGATCCTAGGGGAGACAGGAGTTAGTATATATGATGAACAGATGAAAGCTAATTCTCTTACTAGGCACTTTCTACGTCTAACCACTAGCTCTTCAAGCAAATCGTTTGCGTGATTTATCACACGGCCAGTAGTAACGTTTTTGAATACATTCGCATTATATCCAAAAGACATTACGCGGACTTTGTCTTTGAGGTCACCCAGGAAATTTGGATCCGAAATCCATGTTTTATTGCTCTCAGGATCCGTCCAGGTGGCGATTCTGTCGCCTCCAAGCCCATGCACAAATACAATACTAGATAGGCTTGTCAGAAAGACTGTGTGTTGCAATAATCCGAGCGACTCGCATACTCTACTACAGTCGGTCGGGGATCGGCTCCAACCTCGGCAGGCTCAAAAAGTGTCTTCAAACCATAATTGTCCCCCTGCTTGTTTGTCAGATAAGGTATTGGTGTTGACAGTTGTGACAAACTGACCATACTTTAAATTATCATTCTATAAAGATGTAATACAAGACAACAAGATAGTTGAATCTTATCCTGTACGAAGTGGGAAGAGATCTAGGGAATTAGTAGTTGATGTGAGGGCCACCAGGTATGGGGGGTGTGGGAGCCTCTTCATGCCGCCCCAGTTTGAGTCGTATTGCCCTGAGTAAGGCTTCACTCTCATATATCCCATAGGAGAATTGGGTCTCACGTGGCGTATACTGAGGCTTATAGAGAGACGGCTGCGCGGCTCCCTACAACATTCAAGGCTTTTCATTGGCAGCGCTGTCCAGCTGAACAACCAATTCAGTAGAAGCGGGCTTAAAGCCACGCCACCGCTCGCTGTTTTTCCCTAAATTAGACCTAGCCATTGCTGATCTAGAATACCATGAATCGAGAGAATTTCTTTTGATGGAACTGCATATGCTTCTCGCATGGATTCATTTCCAACACTACACTTTCAGCTAACTGCTTAGCCGAGAAGTAACGGCCTACCATAACCATGGTCCTTTCGTTTTCTGTGATGGTTTAGTATTGTGTAGTAGTGTAAAGCCCCTCAAATGGGAGGAGGGCGCCTTCAGGGCTTCCGCATTGCTTGCTGGCGTGTGGGCGAGCCGTTTACGTTTTGTCGGTAGTGTTGGAAGAGGTCAACTTAGGGTCTGGCAATGCTTTGCTGAGTATGGCCGGGGAGGGGCGAGGAGAATGCATGAGCTATATAGCGCGCTCAGAAAGGAGGGCGCCGAAAACGAAGCAAAGAGAGCGTTAACCATGGATAGAAGCTGACCCAGCAGTCTCATTTCCCACTTGGCGGTGCAGCTGTGGCCAAATCCATAGGCGTATATGCCTATGATATGCCTCGCCAGAAACATCATTTGTGAGTGCGTTCAAAACTTAGGGCTCAGCTTAGGTTAGAACAGCGGCTTCTTAGGTCCGAAAACGGAAATGGACTCTGATGAAGTCAAGATTCGGCACAAATTATAGGAGAAATCTCAAACGATATTCATTTATTTTTGCTTTTAACGCGGTCAAATAATATTATAGTTTTATTTAAGCACTACTTACCCTCGCTTCAGCTTCTTTTAAGGTCGCTCAATCACATTTCTGCACTTCCTTCCAGTGAGTAGTCAATTATAACTTATTTATTATTCCCGCCAAAGCTGCCAATTCTACACGATTATGTCCTGGGGAGGGGCCAAGTCGGCTCCCAGGGAGCTTAAATAGGACCCCTTAAAATTATATTCTTCGCGCTAGTAGCTTGGGACCCAATGTGACTCCCAGTCGCTATAGCGCTCCCTACACGGCCCGCCGTCTAAAACTATTCGTAGCACTTAGAGTACTACAGTTGCAAGTATGTTTGTTCAAATGATTATATCTCGAAGTAGTTTTGTCTACAGTATAATATCTTAAAATGTTGCAATTCGAACTACTTTTGCTTGAACTGTACGAGTTCAGTATAAAGAAATTTCAAGCAAGCTGGAAATTTGCATTTTAAGCCTAACACTGCTGTGACTGATTGCGCACAAGCATCAGAATTTAGCGGCTCGGTTCATAAGAGAACAGCCCAACGGGCAAGAGTAAACGATTTGAAGGAGCAGAGGTCCAATATACGACCCAAGAACAATTTCTCCAAGCAAGAGTACTTGAAGAGTCCTGTTAGTATCAAAAAACTTGTTGTATTCACTAGTCTGGAGCGATGATCAGCATTAAAGAGGGGCACACAAGTCGTAGGTCAGTGGTATAGAAACGGCAGCGATAATCGAAATCGTAATGCCATACGGTACAGAGTGGTAGAGAATCTCGGGTTTCCTAGTTATTCTTTGCCGAAAATGCTCTAGCGGTAGCAGAGCTACACACGTTGGTACGTTTCTTAATCACGACGCTCCATCTCTCGATGGATATGATCTTCCCTAAGCTATTCAAGGCCACCCTCTCAATCCGTTTACCAAAAGATCCTTCTTTTCAACTTCTTCGACCCGGTCTTTCAATTCAGTAACGTCCCAATTCGACCAAAGTAATCGACCGTTGAAGGCATCAGCGTCTTTGCTTGCGGTCAGCCAGACACAAAAGGAGCCAGGAAGACCTAAAAATATATTAGAAAGCTATTTGACAAGTTTGATATTTAGTTTCGCTCGTACCAATGTCGTCTGGGGCAGGTATGTTGCCGGCCTTCTTTTGCATGTCGGTAACGATTGCTCCGGGGTTGATATTGAACACGCGAAGCTGAGGGTTTTCTTGCTGTACATATTCAATGACCTTGGAAAACGCTAGCTTGGATGCTGAATATGCCGAATAGCCTGGTATGTAGCGAATATGTCCTGCTCCTGATCCTACATGAATGAGCGTCGCTCCCGGCTTGGATATCTTGAGGAATTCCTGGACCACTATCAAGCCTCCTCGGACGTTGGTCTCAAAAACCCTCCAATAATCATCGAGGTCAGAGTCGGCGATCGAACAGTGGTCATCTAGGTACCCGGCGTTCTGGATTAGAACATCAATGCGATCGTAGAGTGAAATAGCCTTGCGAAATGCATCGGACACAGAAGGCGCATCGAGAACATCTGCCACGGCATAGTCGACGTTGGTGCAGGGCTCCCCGTCGCTGTTCACTTGGTGCTGGGCTTTGAGGTCCTGCACTGTCTTCTGAAGAGATTTCTCAGATCGGCCGACAATGAAGACGGCCTCTGCTTTGGCGGTCACAAACGATCTCACAATGGCGCGACCGATTCCACGACCCCCTCCTGTAATGAATATAATCTTTCCCTTACATGAGAGTGATGGGTCCTTCTCAGAAATCGCGGGATATGTTGAGTGGTGGTACGTAGGAACGAACGAGGGCCAGTCTGATGGTGCCATCGCCGTGGTCGCATATTCTGCTCAAGCGAATTGGGCGATGACAACTCGTCTATTTATGTCTTGCTGTCTCTGCATTTTGCAATCCGTCCGAAATGTGCGGATACGACAGACAGTCAGCACATCTGTAGGTAATCGTGGTTATTTGTAAAGCTTCCGCAGTTTCTTCCACGCCCTAGACCCGCCACTATCAGACTTCCGCAAAGACGGTGGATCTACTGAGAACATGCTGACTCCTAACTCCCGTTACGGTTAGTCTTCCGCGGCTTTGTCGTAGCCTTCGCCAAATTGACGATTCTGACTGGACAGAGCCAGACACATGGAAATCCCATCTTCCGACAGCATAGAGTGTGCTACGTAGTTAAACAGCAGCTAAGAAATAGATGTTGAGCTGAACGCAGAAGCCGCATGACTTTTGGATGCCGTAAGTCTGAACGGGAATACTTAAATGTCTTTCTCTTCTCTGCTGCGACCAGTTCAAAAGAAGTTGCCTTTGCTACTTAGGCAGTCTCGTACAAAAGCAACGATGTCCTACCAATCTTCAGATCTGGGCCGATGGCTCGACCAAGCCTTCAACGAAATCTTCTTTCAGCCGGATGATGAGTTCGCAAACCAATCAATCGAAAAGTACTTCAGCTCTAACTTGCAAGTAAAGTAAAGCCTCCCCAGCCATACTCTTGGACGCGTAAACCCAAAACCTCGTGTGCTGATTCATCAATAGAGTCAATGGTCAACAATTAACATACGCACAATATAAGGACAACATCGTCAAAGCTAGGGCCAACTTCGATATGTCTGTCGATCTGAACAAAGAGTTACTGGCCGTGCAGGCAGATGATAATGGCGGCGGTTACGTTGCACACACATCCAACTTTACGCTCAAAGATAAAGAGACGGGAGTCCGGAATAAGTCCTCAAACGTGAGCATAGGGAAAGTCTCGGTGAAGGATGGGAGGAAGATTCTGGTCGAACTGGACGAAATAATGACTTAAGTTACCGAGTACCGTGAATGCATTATGCTCTATGCCCGATCACTATCTTCATGTAGTAAAAGACCGAATTTTGCAAGGTTATCAGAGCCGAGCCAGTGCGAGCATTCATCAACTCCTTTCATCAATGCTAACATAATGAGACCCATATCATCCAGATCTGATGGTGCCGCCCAGGCGAAATCAGTATCCCAGGTGCTGAAAGTGATGGGCAGAGGCGAATGCTCATTAATTGCACGTCTCCAGGCATACTCAGAAGGCGCATGCCACAATGCCCTTTGTATATAGAAAGATAGGCCTTGGAACTCAAGGTGAGAGTTGTCCCATCCGTGCTTGAGGAAGCAGTATAGTCCTTGCACTGTGTAGCTCATTACTAGTGTGCGCCGCACGCTTTCAGCAAATACCCAGTTCTGCCACGAACTGCTGGCCAGTGTGTCGGAGACTAGTGCCAGAGTCAGGTCATCCGGCAATCCTCCTCCAACACGTTGCATCCGGGATCGCAACTGCTGAGTCCAGATTCTGAGAGTCGAGTCATCATTCTCGGCGTCCGCCCTTAGAGCGATGTCACCGTCGAATAGTCGAATAATCTGGTAAAAGACTAACGCCTGCACATAAGCCACGTGTTCAATTGGAGATGACCAGGGCTGTATGGTATCAGCTGTCAGGAAACCTGCTTTTCCCCTTATAGTCCGAAATATAAGTGATTTGTTTAATTGATTCGTATTCCCGTAAAGAGCACAGCAGCCAAGTGCGTCTTGGATCACTAGTGGAATGCATTGCGAATATAGCTCCGGATGAAAAAAAGGGGTACGTCCTTTGCTGACGCCTAGTAGGGGATATGACTTGAGCCTCGTCACGACATATATGATGCGGCCTTGGTAAATCTCACCCGCTAGTACGCCACTTTCTGGTGAATGGGCCGGCCTTATCTGGTCAGGGACTAGAAATTTCTCGATTCCTCCCATGACATCAGGCCAGTCAAGTTCGTAATCAGGAAAGGGCGGGAAGGTATCATCCTGGGAGGAATCGGGCAAGGCTGGACTCCAATCCGCCGTTTGAGGAAGTGGTTCAGTAACGTTTGCCGTTTCGCTGCTACTTGTGGCTATTGAAGAATGACCTCCTGGAAACTCCGACAATGGTTCAGTCTCTTGGCCCGCAAGGCCAATTGGAGGGCCGTTCTGATAAAAACAGTCAAGAGATCGAACTTTGCAGCGGAAGCAGCGAGGGACAGCCATATCGCAGCGCCGCTTGGCGCGGACACAGTTCTGGCAGGCCTTTCGAAACGGAGCTGGCATGAGTGTTTTATGCAATTACAGGACACAGTGAAAGCATAGAATATCGGCACGGGGAACAATATTGTGCGCATTCGTGGAAGAAATAGATTCGCTGTATTCGTGTGGTGTCCAGCCAGTAGAAGAAACCCCCGGAGAATGAGGTCTGAAATAGAAGGGAACTGTTGCCTCAGGCAATGGTACACAGATACCCGGCCCTTCCCGCGCTTAATGTTAAGCTTCCACAGGGGTTGCAAAAATTCATTGCGCAGTGGCCTACAACACCAAAACAACGTATTCTTATTCTACAAAGTCCTTTAATATAGCCACAATCACGCCTCCGTAGAGAGCCAAAAGACATAAATATAATAATTTTAAGCGTCTATATTCCCTTTAATACCTTTGAAATCAAGAAAGATAGCGTATCCCTCTACTAAGTATACAAAGATACTAACATCGATATCCCTTCTCCTATAACATGTTCTTAGCTTAGCCGAGCACCTACCCGAATGGTAACGGCCCTTCCATTTTCTGCGATGGTTTATTGTTGTAAAGTAATTAGTGTAACGCCTCACCATTCTTAGCTCCAAATCGAGGAGGAGCTCAAACAGAAGGTTTTGATGTAAAAAATATAAAATAAGATGCCATCTAATTCCGAAGAAAAAAGCAAAACCTCTCTTCATAACTATAAGATTCTCCAGATCGATCTGCTAGTTCTGTACAATAGCCCAGTTTGACTTGGCTGAAGCAGGATTATCAAGCAGCGAAGTCCTTTGTGTGGAACTCACAATAGTCCCAGAACTTGGCAGCAAGTCCCGTCCCACCCTCCTCTTTCGTCATTAAGCTTTCCAAATGCTCTTTCCTCGAGGTCGTATTCCACCGACCCCATGGAATGATAAGCTTCTGTCCATCACCACTCTTTACATCCGAACTGAGCCCAGCCCACAGCTCAGTGTACGCTCCCATTACGGGGGGTTGAAAGAAGGGGGTCATAAGTACCCTTACTAGCCATGGTGTTCCATTCCAGCCGCGAGTCCTCAAAGTCCCTGGTGTCTGCGCCACAGAGACAATACCATCTCTTGCATGTCGCTTATCGTATTCTGATGCCAAAAACCAGTTACCAGCTTTTGAGGCACTATAATTACGATTGAGGTCCACAGAATGCTTACCGGGCTCGAGCTCATCAAAAGAGATACCGCCCGGAGGACCAGCCATATCGATGATTCCGGAAGATGTGAACACTATGCGGATGCTGTTTTTGAGTGCGGATTCTGCTGTGCGAGCGAGTATCGGAAGTAGAAGCTTTGTTAGAAGGAAAGGTCCAAGGCAGTTGACACCCATATGCGTCTCATGGCCTTGGGTTGTAACACTACCAGGGGGTTGACGACTGAGTCCGGCATTGTTGAAAAGAACGTCGAGACGGGACTCATTGGCAAGGAATGTGGAAACACAGGGCGCAATAGAAGATAAATTACCCAGGTTGACAACGAGACTCTTGAGTTGTCCTGCTGTATGGCTCCCAGGTTTCCCTTCTTCTGCCTTGATAGCTTCGATTGCTGCTTCAATTCTACTAGCAGAACGGCTAGCGATATAGACGGTACCACCCTTGGAATAGAGGATCTTGACGAGCTCGAGACCAACACCCGAGTTCCCACCAGTGACGATATAGACCTTACCGTCAAGAGAAGGAGTTTCTGCTTCAGTGAAGTGAGGACGTGGGGGAAATAACTGCGTCCAAGCTCCCATGACGACGACGACGACGATGATGATGATAGAAATGAAATGTTTGCGAAGATAAGGAAGAAGGTTCTCTTGCCCCTGAGCAGATGGGAATAGCGAAATGGAGGAATAGATCTCCCCAACACCACTTATATGTACCAGGATAAAAGATTCACACTACTCATAACCTTATCTAATATGCAGTGATTGGATAATTTTAGAGAAAACACAAGCGTTTGAGGCCCACTATACCCCAAAAAGTTGCATACTCTATGTACAACAACAGAGCTACTTGCTTCGAGCAGATGAACAGGCAGGACTGAAGCGGAAAGGCGGCGGAGCACTAGCGGCGGAATCCACAGAGAGCCAATGAGCGTGCAGAACGGGGCCGAAGATTTGCGGAGGACGAGCGGCGTCGGGCGGCGGCGTGCGGAGGCTAGCTGCTCAAGTTGCAGCAGAGAAGATGAAACTGTGATTCCTGATCGAGTACGTCGACCTTGACTTCAGCCCCACGAGATAATAACAGCTCCAGTGTCTCTAGCGAACCAGAAGTTGTGGCAGAACAGATGATTGATCTCACATCATCAAGATCAATCTCGTGAAGATCGGAAACATAGTCAAGTAGCAGTGTGAGAAAGGATGAATCCTGTATGCTTGCAGCTTTGTGGAGCTTGACAAAAAGTTAGTAATTCGTGGATATCAAGAGTTCAGAGAAATACTTACTAGTTTAATGCGCATAGTCCGATCTTGGAATAAACTTTGCTTATGTCGCTCGAGAAAGCACCTGAAACTTTCAAGTTGCGCTGGCGAGGTTGCTTGGTCGTCCCGAACAAGCATCTCCATTGCAGAGCAGCCATTGCTAGTAACGGCACTCAAGTTTGACCCATACTCAAGAATCAGCTTCATGATCTCTATGTCACCTTTCGCTGCGCCCACGTGAATTGGTGCGCATTCACCATAGGGGTCCGCGTTGTAGATATCGACAGTCGCCCCCATCTCAAGTAGCATTTTGACGACCTGAAAGTCTCCAGTTGCACATGCCATATGAAGTGCTGTGGTGCCATTAGTGCCATCACCCTTCAAAGCATTAACATCGATGTCTTGCGCTGTCGACAGCGCACGCTTTATACCGTCTAAATCTGCAGAAGATACAGCATTGAAGAAGAAGGTATAGGCCGCACTGTGATCTACCCATGTTTTGTTGGACATTATGACGGATGCTGGATGTTGTGTTGACCATATCTAGTAAACAAAAGAAGGAACGATAATACATTCATTGCGAACGTTTGGGCCACAATGCCATCCGGGGCGCATGCTATTCGTGTAACATTGCCGACCGGTGCCCGCTTCGTAGCATTCAGACAGCAGTTGACCCTTTTATTTATGCATTTGTTCACCCGAAGCAACTTCTCGTTCTATTTGAATAGCAGCACTTTTGTAGTCCTCTGGGATGAAAAGAAAGATCCCTAGACGCCAAACAGTCTGTGCAACATGGTTATACGTTGTAGAGTGAATCAAAAGCTACATATAAGAGGATTCTACTTTCCTGCCTATTTTGGTACTAGAACTCGTGGATAATCTACTTGAGCTACCCTCTCCCAGTGCTGTAATACTTCAATAATGTTCAACATACTACGGCACTTGTGGAGGCAAATTGTTAAGGAGATTTTATTGACAATTAGACATCTTCGGACCCATGAGAGTTAGACCTTTACATAAACAATCCCAAAAGATACAGACCAATTGATTCTTGTTTTCCGCCAAACAAAAAGCACGTAGGCTTCTGAATTAGGTGCTCTCAAGTGTACACGTGATGATGACTCCACGTGATGCTATGCATGTTTCTACGTCCCATGCGGCAACGAGCTCGTCTGGACGTTAGAAAGCTATGTGAGTACCGACCGGAGGTCTACTCGGTAAGCGATCATCGGTTGGTAATTAGAATGAAAGTTGCTTTCAGACCGCCGTGATGGAGTACCAGCCACTTAATGCCTCTAGGAATGAGATCCGGCTGCTCTTCCTTAACCGCCCATCTGATACCGACCCATATCCTCATGGTGGTCCGATTTCCTGTTCAATGAAGAATGTCTCGCTCGATGATTATACCGAGGAGTCGCTCCATTTCAAGGGCTCCGCTAATATCCCAATACTCACCAGAGCAGCTTACAGGGAGGCTAAGCAGGCCATGGAAGACGCCATATGTGACATAGGGAGTGACCAAACTTTGAGGCGCTGGACATGGGGAGATTTTGTGGCTCTGTCTTATACATGGGGAAGTATGGAGGCTGCGCGTGACATTATCGTCGATGGCCAGGCTCTATCTTATACATGGGAAGATGCTGGTAACACCCACGACATTATCGTTAACGGGCACAAGATGCAGATTGGTGAGAATCTGAACAGCTTCTTGAGATTCTTGACGACCTACCTGGATGATAGTGACAGCGTCGGAATATGGGTTGACGCCCTCTGCATAAATCAAAATGATTTAGAGGAGCGGAATATAGAGGTGAGGCGGATGGTTGATATCTACAACGGCGCGGCTGGCGTGGTAGCATGGCTAGGTGAAGAGGCCGATGAAAGTTCCAAGGCGGTGGATATGATGAGAACAATTGCAGATGCGGATCCGGAGATGCTTGAGGGACGTGAAGCATTCTTACCAGCATTCAGCGAGGGTCCGGCGCCCTTTGAGCCTGGCTCTTGGGTGGCTCTCTATCATCTTCTAGACCGGTCCTACTGGAGCAGACTATGGATTGTACAAGAAGTTGCACTTAGTGGAAAAGGCTTGGATGTTATCTGCGGTCGTAGCATCATCACCTGGTCTCGAATGCTGAAAGCCATCAGTTTTCTATCTACCCAGCTCGATGTCGTTGTTGAACACTTCCAGAGAGAATGCGATGAAATTGGCATAGGGCTTGACAGATCAGACATTACCGACCGCATAAACCGCATTCAGCAATTGAGGCTATTCAATGATGGTCTACAGGACGAATTGATTCGGCCGCCTCTGACAGAAACTCTTATAACTGCTCGCTATTCGGACCAAGTAGATCCAAAGGACAAGATATATGGTATATTGGGCCTGATTGATCCTCTACTCTCAGAGAGAATTACTGTCAATTATGAAAGGTCACTTTTTGAAGTCTACACAGATTTTGCTAAGGCTTGCATTGAAGTATACGGTAGCCTTGACATCATATGCCAGAGCAGATCCGACCTGCTTGTATCTGAAGAATTTCCATCATGGATCCCTGATTGGAGACGAAGATCGACTGTGAGTCCGGAGATGACACAAAACCTGCCCTACCGAGCCAGTCTCGACACAAAAGCAGAATTTGCATTTCGAGAAAATGATAGACAATTGCGAGTTCGTGGTTTTCGCCTGGACACCATTGATGGGCTTGGGTTCGTGAGAGATATGGATGGAATAGATCATGAAGTCATTCAGCCTAACCATTCTGTTGATGTATCTCCATATGGCAATGAACATGGCATCAAGAGTGCCCTGTGGCGAACCTTCGTCGCGAATCGAAGTAGCTGGGGAGACGTCGCACCGTCGACCTATGATTGTTTAGTTCACATCAACTGGCATGACCGGCAGTCTTCAGTAGGTCTCAAGGGCCACCTCTTCTTCGACCTGCTAGGGGACATACTCAGCTGGAGTGAATTATTGCGAATTGGCAACAAGGCGCTTTGGCAGCTACTGGGCCACCAAGGGCCGCAGTACTTTCCTCCTCCTCACGATACTACTGTAGAAGCTGCGCTGAGAGCATGTTCTGTTATCAGATTTCGTAGACTTGTTGTCACCACAAGGGGCTTTATAGGCGTGACGACGAAAAACGCAAGAAAAGGTGATATTGTTTGCATTCTCTTTGGTTGCAGCACGCCAGTCGTTCTTAGGCCTCGTGATGACGAGACTTTTAACGTAGTGGGCGACTGTTACATCCATGGCTTAATGGAAGGAGAAGCTATGGAGCGGGTCGAGAAGGATAATCACTGCACAGAGTACTTCAAGCTGCTATGAATGCAGGTTCGTTTGCAGGTTGAGCACCAGAGTCGCGCCAGCACTTGGTGCTCAAGATTTGGGGGGAGCAGCGGTGATGAGCCTGCTGCTCTAGAAATTATCGACCAGTCCCCTATCACGTCCATGAACGTAAGAGATATACTCTTCACAAGAAACACAAGAGTTGTGCTACTCAACAAAAGGGGCCGAAACGAAGACGGAGAACCTGGGCCACGAGGAAGGACTCGGAACAACATGCTTCTTCGCGTGAACTACAGCAGGCCGCTGTGGCGGCCTACAGTCGCAGATAACCCGTGGGTTACGCGTTCAGCGAGATGCAAACAATATTGCCTTTCAGAGGGTCGATTTGAGATGTCATGGACCTGTCTGAAAACCCTCGGTCAGGGTTCAGGTACCTGCGTTTGCGACTACAAACCTGATTCCCTGTTCAATAAACGTCGACGTATAACAACAGTGCAATCTTTCGACATCCAGTATGACGTTTCTCATGAGTCAAACGCGCCTGTGAATTGTGTTGTCGTCCTCTCAGCCAACCGCTTCTGGCGCTTTGGGTAGTTTGTGACCCCGACCCTCGCTGAGGTCCCGGCCGCCGTAGGGGTCGCGTAACCGCGTTGGGAAGTAAGTAAACAATCGCGATCCATGTTTACCAGGAGATCTCCACAAGGGCTACTGCAAAAATCCGAAAACTTGTTTTTGTTTGCGTAGTGCTGGGACTTTTCTATTCTCAATCTTGGAAGTTTCTTAAGCTTCTCTGATCATTATCATTGTGGTTGAGTCAACGAAGATTGTCATCGTTGCATTGCTGCTGGCTACCCCGCCAAATACGAAAATGGCAGAACCCCAAGATCATTCGACAATTATTGTCGACGACGAACAACCTATCGCGGTCCGCAGACAACGACGCAGCAGCTTTGGAGCAAATACACAAGGACTAGAAATTTCCGGGGCAAATCCTCGAAACGAGGTATCCCAACGACATGGCATATCAACGCCGCCGGCAACGCCAAAACGAACCAAGAAACGCGTTCGATTCTCCGACCCAGGACCTGAAATCATTCAAACTGAATCAGCATCTTCTGGTCTTACACCATATATTCGAAAAACTTCCATTTCGACACCAACTTCGAGACGCCGTCACTCTACACCTTCAGTACTTTCGAACCGATCTGAATATAGCAATGCACCAATATCAGGCACCCTGCAATTTGCCCCACTTCGACAGGTGCTCGATGGCAGAGTGAAGAGGAGATTGAGACGCAATCGGCTAAGCGAGGAAATCAATCTGATTGAGTTCGACAAGAAGAATGAGGCGAAGAAGCGTAAATCAGAGATTGAAAGACTGAGAGAAGAATTGGCGGCCAAAGATTTGGAGGTCCAAAGCATGAGAGACGAACAAGAAATCGCTAGTCAGATCGAGGGCGAATCCGGACTTTCTATCACCACCAACACCACTCAGAGTACCAAAATTCAGGAGCTCGAGCAAGTAATTACCGATCTGAAAGCTGAGCTTAAACGAAAGAACAGTGAGCCAAGTGAGGATCAAGATTGGACGCTCAACGCGAGGGATCCTTTCGATATTGACGACAATGATGAACATATGATAACGAATTATGATGATGACTTTACTTACAACGACGAAATGGAAACGACACCAACAAAACTAAATACTTCGTTCCCATCACCTCCATCCACGCTACCAAACACGCCTTGCAAATCGGTCTCCTCAATCAGTGAAGGCATTCAAGCCGATCTCCCCGTCGCAGATCCGGAGAAGGAAATGCTCAGGAGTCAACTTGCAGGTCTCAGCTCTCAAGTCTCAAAACTCACGTCTGCCATTGCCTTCAAAGAAGATCATCATGCCCGTCTCACAGACAAGCTAGTAGACTTCATTCCGGTCGACGAATCACATGACCATACCTCCCTCGACGCAGCCTTAGATAGTGTGCTCACTTCACTCGCTCTCTCACAATCCCAGTCACTTGAAAAATCAGCTGCTTTCTCAGCTCTAAGCACTGAGATCTCCGCACTAGGCTTCCCCTCTTCCGGACCTGAGGAAACCCTAGAGATAATCGGCAGGCAATTCCGTCAGGCACGACTCGATCTAGAGTACCTCACTCCAGGTGAAAATGAGGAAGGCTTTGAGAATGATAAGTTACTCGACATGCTGGTCTCTCGGATTAGAGTGTTGTTGGAGAAGGTGAAGGAACAGGATGCTAGTATAGATGAGTATCATGATCAAGAGATCTCACTACGACAACAGCTGAACACACGCGTCAGCGCCATGGATAGCATCCAGAAAGACCTTTCTGCCGCCAACGCCGTCGTGGACATCTTGAAAGGCGAAATTCAAGACAAGGAGACGAGCAATGAGAGGCTGCAGACCGCGCTGGACGGGTACAGAGATGAGGTTAAGGGTCTAGAGAAACTGATTGAGCGCATTGAACGTGATGCACGAGGCAATGAGGAAAATTTGAGAGGCGAGATGAGCGAGCTGCAAGAGCGGCTCCAGCACGAAGCCCTTAGACACGATGCCACACGCGCCAGCGATGAAGGGAAAGACATGATCATCGTCGAGATGGAACGCCGTCTCACTGCCATCATGTCTGCCGGTTCCGAAGTCCAGGATCAGCTCACTGCCATGTCAGCCGATTTATCTTCTAAGGATGCGGTCATTGAGCAGCTCAAGGCTTCGGCTCTGGAGAGAGAGCGACAGCATGGCGACGCCCTTGCGCTCCGCGACGCTCGCGTCTCTGAGCTGAGAGAAGAAGTCGACCGAGTGAACGCTGCGCTGAAGTCTGCTCACGCGACTATCCTTATTTTGCAGAAGGAGAACAGAGGGCTTGAAGCACAGATATCAGGCGAGAAGACGAGAGGCATGCTCGTTGTGCAGAGTATGCGCGACCAATTGACACAAGCACTAGAAACAGGGCTCGGGTATATGAATAGCGAGGGTTCTATTCAAGGACCTGCAAGCAGTCCTGTCTCTGGAGGCGAGGGAAGTAGTGCTCTGCTCGTAGTCAGGAGGGGTAGATTTTTGGATGGAGACATGGCTCGGAGAAGTAGCAAGAAAAGAAGACGATATGATAGCGGGTTGGGTTTTTTGGAGGAAGAAGAAGATGATGGACTAGTGGTTGTCGGTATGGAGAGTGAGATCTAGCCTGTTGAGTCTGTCTTGTATGTTTCATTGTTGGCGTCTTGAGAATTCTAGCGTACCTTCGGTTTGAGTATTATTTGTTATCATGATGAGCTATATTGAGCGAATTCCCTTCGTTCTTCCAAGCAACCTTTGCGTCAAAAGGACATCCAAAGCATTGGAAGATCGACATCTGTGAAGCGTACGAGATGCCCGTCTTCTTAGGTTATATAACAACAAGAAAGTATTATAATGATTTAATCTGAGTAAGCTAAGATGCCGAAATTTGCCAGGTACTTCAAAGATTTGGCAATCCATTTAAGAGGCCTCTCCACAAATTCGCTCTCAACAAGTTCTCCTCGACATCAATATACTCCCTCCGACTCTCATCCTCCACTTTAACTACACACGCATCTCCCCTCACCCCACCCCCAATAAACCTATTTGTCCTCAAGGCACCGCCCCTATACCCAGTCCACAGCACGCAATACAGACCACTACATCCCAATCCAGCACCATCATAAATTGTGACAGCGACGCGGTGGTCGTCCCATCCCTGCTGACCCCAGAAAGACCGCATATCGGGGAGCGAAGACATGTGGAGGTGCTTGGAGGCGGCGAATATGTTAGCTGTGGAGGAGATGGAAATGGTACGTAGGCGGATAATCTGGGGTGAGTCGCCAGACTCAGGAAGAAGAAGGACTTTAAGAGGGGCAGAGACCGGGGCGACGCAGGTGGGAGAGCCACAGAGCCAGGCTAGCAACGCGGAGACGGACATGTTAGAAATTCTGATAGCTGGTATTTGTAGCCGTGGACTCAGGCGCTGAAGCATCCGTCTAATAAGCTTATGCATACTGGACGCTGAAGAATAATACCTCGTTCTCAGAATAATCAAATGGAGCCAGGAGAACAAGTCATGCTGTACGCGCAAGAAAATGCGCCAGAAAAAGGATGCCATATTGCTGGCAACAAGATATAGTGATCCCAAAAGTCGGAAAGGAACAAGTATTGTGACAATGGCTCGGTCTGCCCTTGACAGAATAGCTTCTAGTCGGCGCAAGACAGTAAGACTTGCAGCCAGCTCTGGGGCCACATCCGGATTGCCATTGAGGGGTCGGCCATTTGCTGGATTGCTGTCGGAGAAGTGCCCACTGACGTAAGTTCGACTGTACGGCAGGCCTTGCACTTCATGAGATACAGGCCTTTTTTCTTGCCAGTTAAAATTCAGAGGGATTTTCCTGATTTGACTGTCTTTCGGCTTCGTATATCCATTGACTTTGGCGACGCGCAAGGCCATGTTGATGAGATGGCGGGTAGACTAATGAAATAAATCGACAAGTGTTGTAATCATCAAGTATACGCTCCAGCCTGAAGTCATACTGATTAAGATGGCAGAGCTTTGTGTGAGCCTTCGAGTTGTGGGTGCTCGACAGAGGCAATCTCCGGAGGAAGCGCGAGGAGCCGCGACAGAGGCAGCATTCTTCGCGTTATCTGCATTCTTCACACTGACCTAATAAGCTGTAACACTTTGAAGAGCGATCAGTAATTATCTTAGAGTACCGCATTGAAAGCTACCGAAAATCATATAGTACATCCTGTTGAATTCAGTTGGCTGTGCTGATGCGCATGGGATATCTCGAACATATACCCGAAGTCGAGAAGAGCTCCTGATCGGGTACCCATAGCTTAAATTGAACGCTTTGAACAGAATTTCAAGTGATCCTTCTTTAAGTATTCATATATATTACGCTTCTTTTGGTGTTACCTAGGCTGGTGTTCAAAAATAACATCAGAAGGCAAAGAAGGGCGAAGATCGGGGATAAGGTTAGACAGTCACGTGAGTTGCAATATTTACAGCGAAAGACCCTATCTCCTATCTAAGACCAATTGAAATATTTAAAATAATAAGTTTCACGTCGGCTCCAACTTCATTATGTTTTTCTTACTAATCATTAGGTTAGGCGTGGGGATTTTGGCGTCATGTGAATCGGCTCTCGGGCTCTACCGGCGACGTCTCAGTTGGGCGATGAGGGCATTCTGGTTTATACCACTCCTGCTATCCCAGCACTTCCCTCAAGCAGTAACGCGTACTGACCCATTGGCAGAATGGATCTAGTAGGTCTGAGAGATAGGGAGATCCTACTTCCGGAAACGCTGGACGAGCTGGACGAGACGATAGCAAGGAAGGAAATGGCGGATCCTACCCGTAATTGGAAACGCACAGGGCTGGCCTGGCGAATTCAAAATGCTATGGCTGGAATAGTACCACACTGGAACGATGCTATCACAGCGTCTGATCACGGCTTTAAACGTTTCAGAGAACTTCCATCGGAGATCAGAATCTGTATTTGGGAGTACGTGCAAGCTTCTCCCCGGATCATCGAATTGGAGAAGTCGTCAAAGACATTCTCCCGGTGTTTACCATGGCATCAGTACCGGAACAAATGCGTTCCCCCGCTGCTCCATGCATGCTCGGAATCGCGTGAGGTAGCTCTCAAGTTGTATCGTCGGCATGCTTCTAATGCCGAGGTAGCTGGCTTCAAGCGCGGGAACTGGACTCGATATGCTCAGGATGTCGTCTACATCAAAGACTTAGACTTCAGTGAGCATACAGCTGGATATGCCCTACCAGGATTTCACAGATTCAACTCGCTGGGCCATAGTTATACTCAAGCTGCCAGGGACCGTTGGGACGGCCGGCCAACTATCTTTGAGAACGTCCGAATACTGAGTCTCAATCACAGCGCTTTATTAGAGTCACGAAATAACTATGAATGTGTTCTTCGACATTTTTTCCCGAACCTTTTATTACTGGTAGTATGGGTCGACGCCAAGCTTGATGCGGTAGATCTTCATACTATTCAAGAAGAAATGCTAAAGCGCTTCCGGGATGAGGAGCTCGCATTTCGCCAATATAGCTCACCAATGGTCATATTCAGACTTGCTGGACCAATACCTCAGAGACGGTCAGGAAGGCACAGAGGCCTGCCATTCTTCGAGACGCCAGGGTCATAGAGGCTGCAAGCTTGAGAGACCGGAAGACTTCGTTGGCCACGAGAATGAAACAAGTTCCTTCCTGTGCCGAAACAACATATTGTTCTTGTACTCGGGCTATCCACCACATCTCAGCGTTAAACAATCTTAAATTGTCATTATTCTCCCAGCTGAGTGTTGAGGCACCACTTAGAATCAGAGGAGTGCGCATTTGAATCAATTGTATATGTATGGCTTGCGCCCAGAAGAAATCTATGATATCTGATTTATGTATAGTTTAATGCCTATCTTCCTATGGATTCACGACAAACAGCTTTGACATCTGTCACTGTTAGTGACGTCAAAGTAAGCTCACAAAGGTCAAGTCCACAAATATTGGCCTGTAACTAGCAGTAAATGCTATTGGTCTGAGAGGTAATGACACCAGCATTGATCAGGTCGATGTAACTCCAGTAATCTCTCTGCGTACCCTCACCATCAACTGTCGCCGTTGAGTATGAAATAGCAGTCCAGAAGGTACCGCCAGAGACATACTTCTGCCATGCATAACGTTGGGTGTCAAACAGTGTCTTGCGGTAGGAAAACGTGTTGTTATACATCGTCTGCAGCGACCACTCTCCAACAAAGACCGGGAATGTTGTCTCCTCGGCAAGGTATGCAGCTTGGCCACAGATTGCTGGTGCAACATACTGGGAATAAGTACCGGCTGCGGCAAAGTAGTAGACGTGGGAGTCGAAGACTAGATTACGCGAAGAGTCGAACAATGGCTCCCAAAACGAAGCTCCTTTGAAGCAGTCCTGAAGCATAACAGGAATCCTCTTATCGACCTTCTCAACTCTTTCGAAGACGCCATCCATGTACTTGAGAATCCAGTCCGTAGCATTATTAGAAAGACCCGCCGAAGAACCAAAGCCGGCAAGGTTATCGCTAGCTTCATTGATCGGAGCGATTGTGAACGCATTCATATGTCCGCTGGTCTTGATGAAATTCAGCACGGAGTCGATAGCTTGCCAGCTGTAGTTGAGCAGTGTTGTGTTATAGAACCAGGCGTCGTGGAAAAAACCCTCGCCAATATCAAGATTATCGACCCCACCCGGTAATGAGTGGAGACCAATAATTATATGCATGTTATAATTGTTGATGGCGTATTGAGTGATCTCACGAAGATACTGAAGTTGGTTTCCACGGTACATTTTTGTCTCTAGGTACACGACCCAAGGTGTGTAGGTGGTTGGGATTCGAAGGGTATTGACACCAACACTGGCTAACTTGTCGATAGTCGAGGTGTTGAGGAATGATGCATATCTCGCCTCGAAAATTGGGCCGCAAGACTTGCCTAAAGCTTCACAGAGATCCCACTCATCTGAGGTAGCGGCAGCAGCGTCACCCAAAGATGCCCACCAGATAGGGTCATGTGTTTTCTCCTTCTCGAGCCAGCCCCCCAAGTTCGCACCGTTTGCCTTGAATGTCGACCAGTTAACAAATTGTCCGTTATTTACACCCTTGGGCCAGTTGATTTGATGAGAGTAGCGTGTATTGCTCCAAGATTGGGGCGTGATAGTGAAAGGGTTCTGTGAGTTCCAATTATGGGTAGAGCCATGCTTCGATGCGGATTGATGTACTCTAGCGGCCAGCACAGGACTTGAGCTTCCAGACGAGATCTGTGTTGGAATTGCGGACCCTAATGCGAGGAGAATAGCACCACTGAGGTAGGTAGAGGGATGCATCTCGATAAGACGTCAAGTACCTAAAGACAAAAGAATTGAAGGCGAGGAAAGATACAATGCAAAAGTCAGAGGTCGGGTTTATAACGCTTTACACTTGAATGGATGGGACGCGATCTGAGTATATATGCATCTCAAATTTTTAGGTGTTTACCTATGAGTGCCATTTGTGACAAATATCATGCTCACGACCCTCATCTGATAGAGTAGAACTAGAGGTGATTATTGGCAGACCCAAAATCTAGATAATTTTCAGGTGGACATTTAAAGCAGCGATCGATATCCATCTCTCCCATGTCCAGATATGAACATCAAATTATCGTGACTCGTGAGTATTCAGCCATAGCTTTCAAAGACGTTGCATTCATTTCAAAAGCATAGATCTTTGTGTGATAAAAATTGAATGCAAGGACAACCTCCGAAACCACAACCTATTCACGAAGTTGTTAGTAGATAAGCTACTTTGGGTCAAATGAGCCGTGTCGTAAGGCTAGTAGGTCTTGAAACTGAGAATAGAAGGGGACGCATCACATGATAACGCGAAAAATTCGGTTGAAATGGGATTCTGGTCTTCTGATGCCGCTTTTGAAGCCCACTCTGACATACTCCAGCTTCCGACGATAGTATCAGGACGATCTAGAAGCCATACTACTCCATGTCGATTTTCTAAGAGGCTCCGCTGGTGCACATCAAGCTCTGGTTACAGATAGCCCCCTATAAGACGTGCTCTTCCTAGCGGTTCGGACTTTCAAACATCTCGAACCTCTCATTCGAAATCGTACTACATATCAATCTCTATCCGAGCTCCAACACTACTCAATCAAACTAGTCTTCAATTGGATAATGGGCATTTAAGTAGTTTGTAGAGGAAATTTAAAGATGCTATCTGCCGCGCCTAGTTGCCTGATACAGGTTGATCTCTTCAAGAAGATGTCCTAGGAGCAGCGAACTCCGAAATGAGAAAAAAAAAATCGATTTCGCATTAAGCAATATGACTTGCAAATAAGGTTAGGGGCTCAAACACTGCCTTCAACAGTATTCTTGGCATTCATTAGTCCATGATGGGACGTTGGAAATCAGTACACTAGCCGGAAATTGTCCATTTCTTGGGAGGACTAAACACTAGTAGAAGAGGTCTAAGCATGACCGCCACGCCACAGGAACGTGGCCGCCGGCGGCATAGGCGGACATTTGATCAACTATATCAAGCTACCCCTTTTGAGCAATCTGCAGTTGAAATTCCGGAGCTGTCAGAGAGATCTAACAATGAATTCAGTGTCCCTCACTCCTACCAATTCATCTATGACCCTATAGGAAAATCTAGAGCCGAAGAAGAATTGATTCTGCAAATGACATGTTAGAGATATTTGCTTCAGCAAACACAGCTCCATAATACTTCGTGTGATAATAGCTCAGACATACTACGAGTTCTGGTCACTGAATAACCAATGTTACCGTCTTTTGAGATTTTTTACAGTGAAGTTGATACCTAAGGATTGAAAAGATAAATTAACAGCCTTACGCTAAGTCCTAGACATAGCATAAGACTAGAAGGAACCCCAAGAAACAAAACGGACTAAGAATACGAATGTTTCACATACAATACAAGTTATCTCTATCAGTTTTCATTACCCTTCCGAATATCATAAGTACTTTCTTAAAGCGCCCACGGGCCCTCGCCGGCTAACTTCAAAACCTCTTGATCAAGGTTGACCTCATATGTAAAGTTACTTCCTAAGCCCAACTCGGCAGCCTTGGCTACACGCGCCTGCACATTCGGATCCTCGAACGCCATGTTAGCCGTAGCGAGATCCTCATGTTCTTCCTCTACGGTGGGCCATGGAGTACGTTGATTGATTATTCTTTTAGCATTGACGATACCATACTTGTCCCAGCCTGCAACACGACGGGCGAAGGTGTCGACGAAGGTTTCAAACTCGGCATCCGGGATTGCGCGATTGATCCCTATAGATTTGATTCAGCGACGATTGATAACGAATTCGAGTAGGGAGAGAGGAAGATACGAACAGCCATACAGGGCGGCCGTCTCAGCGTCAAAGTCGTCGCCTCCCAGAATAATCTCAAGGGCTCGATTACGGCCAAGTATTCTTGGTAACAGCCCGATTCCACCGCCACCCGGAAATGTCCCTAAGCTCACTGGTCAGCATCAACTAAGATTGCTATAATCTTAGTAACAGTCTCACCTAGCGCAATCTCATTTTGTGCCAGGACTGCCTTCTCCTTGCTACCAAAGGCCATATCAAAAGCTGTGACAAGTTCAGCTCCGCCACCCCGGGCAATCCCCCTCACGGCAGCAATAGTAAGCACAGGAAGATTGGCCAGCATCGTCAAATTCGCCCAGAGGCCGTTCCTGAGCTCATCTGGAACCTGATGAATAATATCTAGGTGGGCGATATAAAAGTCTGGAGCGCTTGAGTCGAAAACAACTACTTTTACCTCTTCGTCGTGTCCTATTTGATCGATTAATGCGTAGAAGGAAGTGTAGAACTCTGCATCTAGAAGATTAAAGGGCGGGTTGGAGAAGGTAGCACGCCAGTACGAGGGTGTAACTTTTGTGGTAGTAATGCGTGCGGTAGAGTTCGTACGAATTTCAAGTGCAGAGCAAACAGCCGCGGCAAGTATTATTGAAAAGGGAAAGTATAAGGGGAACTTCATTTTGAGTAACTTCTGAGTTTCTGTCTTCGTTCAGTAAAGATAGTTTCACGCAAAGGCGGGATACAATTGTGATTTTTATTGACTTTACGTTCTATATGCTTGGAAGATCATCGTATATTTGGACCGACGCTAGTTGATGGATAATACAAGTCTTGCCGGTTCGTATTCTTTAACTGCTTTAAATCCGAATAGATGCTTTAATTTTGATTCCCTCGACCGGCAAGACAATCTCTCCGGCGGAGAAACAAGTAGCCGATATGCAATTGACTTGCCAAAGGTTGTTAGCCGGCGACGACATGACGGGGGGTTATACGTACATGTCTGAAATCACGTAGATTGACGGCTACACTTCGTCTAAAAGTCAAAGGCAGAGCGGCCGTGCGTAGCGTCCCCTCCCTAGTTGGCGATACTATCCCCCCTTATCGATCACGACTATTCTACGGTCACATGTGTACGTAGGACGTCAGGATGGAAGTATTTCGAATCACCGCTTATATCGATGTGCGCCGTTCTTTATAAGCACTCATCTTTGATGTTGTTGTGCAAATTTATGAAAAACAAAAATCACATATATCTTCAGATTCCACAAAATTTGGAACACTCGGATTTACAGAGAAAGTGAACATTGCCTGCGGGAGCTTCTATGAGCCAATATATGTCTTAAGTGATGTTGATAAAGATTGTAATCGAAATATTGAGATACGAAAGCCCGGAAGCTACAAGGAATGTGGCATGAGACCAGGATGTGTCCAGATAAACAAATAGAGTGAACTCATTGAAGCCTCTCACAATGCACAAGCTCCAGCTAAATGCCCAAAAAAATTATTGACATTTACTTATCTACGGACATTGTAAATTGGGTGCTTCTTTTGAAAAAAAAAAGGAAGACAAGATGATTAAGAACAGAAGAGGTCAAATTGAATAACAAGATGGAATAATCATAAAGGTAGAAGGATCCAGATACGACGATGATTATGGAGACCAGCAGATGGAATAACAGAGAGAAACCTTTTGCATATACCACGTCTCCAGTTCTCCCTCGTTTCCTTCAGTATGGTAGCTTCTTCGCGACTGAGGAGGTCCTTATTTGAAAGCTTTCTGGCCTTCTTCCCTAGGCACAATGGGCTGATCTAGTTTGACATAACTCGGGTACGGAGTATCATCTTGAAGGACCGTGAAAGCAGTCCAATGCTTGTGTAGACCGAAGTGAGTCTCTGCGTCATCGGCAACAGCTCTAGAGAAATCAAGCACAGAGATGCCTTCTAGCCGACCCTCGATATCCTTCGGGTCGTCTTTGTACCACCCCTGATAGTGCTGTGGCCGTGGTCTGTCTGCTAAGGGTAGTGAGTCATATGTAATTGTTATCTTATTCCCGCCGCCACACGGCCGATAGAGAGCAGGCGGCGAAGCGTACGACCAATTCCAGCTTGTATTCCCTTCAAAAAACATCCAAGTGGTCCTGTCGGCTTTGACAAATGTTTGGCTGTAATCTCCCCTGAATGCAGTCTCATAATACTCGCGCATAAATATCTCGTCCTCCTCCGTGGCGGTGCCAGCAAACCATCGTTGTCGTGCGTTGCGAAGTTGCCGGAGCTCAGTGCCCAATGGACCTAGCCTCTCTTCCATATCTTGCACTTGCGACTCGGAATCGGCGAACGCCTGGCGAAACTGTTGAGGACAGTCATTCTCAGAGTTCATCAGTTGCAAGAGGGCACCGACCGCTCGCCAGAAGTGTCCTGATTCGCCAGCCGCTAAGTATGGCTCAATGATAGGGAGCTCTAAGCTCCCCGTTCCTCCAATCATTATGAAATATGATGGAACAGCCAAGCGAGCCCCGCGCACGATCTTCCGGGTAACCTCCACAAAAGGCACTGTAAGTCATGGCTTAGGAACCACTCCTATCTGTACTACAATAAGACAAACCTACTATACTGAAGAGCTGCATGTCCTTGGGAATGTGGACTGAAGCAACTTTTGATTCACAACACTCTAAGCCTTTCTTGCTGGATTAAGAGGAAGCGGACAGCGTCACTCTAGGTACTTACTTTATAATCACATCATAGCCTTTCAAAACATTGATCAGATCTAGGAATCCGCTCTCGACTATGTCGAACTTCTTTGTCGTATATAGCTTGTGTGTGCCCATAGCTTCGGGATTGCGGCTTAGGCCGGTGACATGGTGACCCCTCTTGACAAGTTCAGCGGTAATATATGAGCCACCATGGCCGGTGGGTCCAATTAACAGAATGTTCAAGCTGCGACTCAATTGAACCATTTTTGTGGAAAGATTTTGGGGACATGAACGAAGATTATTTGGCTCGAATATGGTATTAATGGCACTCAGGTCCTTAGAGATGGGTGGAGCTGATCAACCGCACAGGGTCACAGCAGACCCCGCCGGATACCCCATCGGCATCACCACTTCGCCCCGGTGCCTCAGATGTTCGTATGAGCCGTGGTTTACCTGTGTAGTGGGGTGTTCTTCACCTCATCAAAGACCAAGAAGTCCAGCAAGGTATCACGCATTTGACTACGGGGCAGACGCTTCGTGAATGGCCATATACACCTGTCATCGCGAACGCATACATCGGCCAATTCGGTTTCGTGGCGGCACTTGATGCAGGTGCAGATATCGTAATTGCTGGAAGGGCAACAGATGCGAGTAGCACTCAGGCGTTGGCCACATGGTGGTTTGGCTGGCGTCCAGAAGAGTATGACAAACACGCTATGGGACTAGTCGCTGGACACATCATCGAATGCGGAAACTATGTTGTGAGGAACCCCTTTGAATTTATAAGGAGTAGATAGAGAAGTTGACCGTATTTGTTAGACAGGAGGAAACTTTTGTGGCTTCAAGCGCATACAGGCATATTACGACCTATCATATCCCATTGCCGAGCTTTCCAACGACGGGTACTGTTTGATCACGAAACAACCTGGCCAAAATGGCCTCGTAGATGTCAATACGGTTAGAAGCCAGTTGATGTATGAGATTCAAGGTCGGTACTATTACAACCCGGACGTCATAGCAGATCTATCACGCTTGGATGTGACTCAGGAAGCACTGGATTGTGTGCGTGTTAGTGGCTTCAAAGGCTTACCTCCTTCTGAGACTTTGAAAGTAGCCATCCAGGCATACTGTGGGTATCAGGCGGAAATGCTGATTTATGCCATCGGTCTTGACATAGAGGAGAAGGCTCAATCACTTGAGAGGCAAGTGCGAAGATCACTAGCTTTTAGCGATGATGCTTCCAACAGGCTGCGAAGACTTGAGATACAACTTCTTGGCAATTGTGTACCAAATCCCACATCAACCAATGCTGCAACGGCTGTCATTCGCATATTTGTTCAAGCGAAGGATGAAGAATCTTTGACGAAATCTAATTTCGAATATCCTATCATTCAAAATCTGGGTCAAGCCTTCCCTGGTTTTACTCCAAATCTAGAATACTCTCGTACTAGTCAGCCACGTCCAGTTTCAACCTACTTTCCCGCATTAATGCACCGTTCCAAAGTCGACATGGAGGTGCACTGGATCGACTCAGAGGATTCGCTCAGGGTCTCTCATACGAGTGACAGGGTGAGCCCAAATAGCCTAACGCAAGAGAGCTATGAGCCTAGACAGCCTATGAGCTTGGATACCTTTGGACCTACTGTTCAGGTTCCCCTAGGGCATAAGGTCTTTGCACGGTCTGGTGACAAAGGCGCCAATGTTAATGTTGGCTTTTTCGCCCAAGGGAATTCAAAAGATGAATGGGAGTGGCTGCGCTCCTTCCTGAATACTGAGAGGCTGCTTCATCTCTTAGGGGACGACGCTCAAGCGGTATCCAGAGTTGAGCGGGTTGAATTCCCAAACATCAAATGCGTACATTTCGTCCTTTTCGATCTACTTGGTGGTGGTGTTACGGATACATCACGGCCTGATAGTCTAGGCAAGGTAAGAAGCATTTTATATCATATATTTTCAAACACTTTGCACGCTTGATGCTTACCAAGATTTCATCACTCTCAGGGCATTGCAGAATTCATACGAGCAAGACTTGTTGACTATCCAGCAAGATTCTATGTTAGACCATTTATATAATAACCGCATACAAACTTCATGGAAAGCTGAGATCCTCCGTCTCTCTTCCAGCCTTTGAGATGAATGTTTAGCAGCTTTCCTGTAATCAGGGCTTGATTTAAGCTTGTATATGGTCGATTGAAGGTTGAAAAAATGTTCTCAGACTTCAAGGCAGAGGAATAGGAAACTATAGACGTTTTCACAGTGTAGAAGATCTATACAGCCTTTTGGAAAACCTATTAACCGCCAATACCTTCATCAAGATTTTTTTATTCGGAAATTAATGTATTAATTAACAAGCGCTATATCGTATGGAAGCCACACGTCACCTCCTTAATCAGACGCACAAAATATTCATCAAGAACAACATAATCAATTAAATCTCATATATTATCGAATCTATCAAGGATTAGGTGTACAGACCTAGTGTAAACCAACACTAGTCAAAGCTCCTAATAACCTCAAATCACCACTCGTAAAGAATGCTCCAACTATTACGCGCACCTTCCTGAGCCTTACTCAGCCCTACTTCGCTCAAAGAAGTAGATTCAGTAGAGGTGCTCACAAGATCTCGTAGAAAACACAATGCAAGAGCTTCATCATCTATGCCATCATTCCGCATTGAACGACATGCAAATTAATGGAGAGCAAACATGACCTCTCTTCGCGGGTGAACTAAAATAACATAGTCGTATGAGTGTTGGATCGTGATTCTTAGTAACGTGCCGTTCCTGATACCGGATTATAATGCGAGTGTGGCCGATTAGAAGTTGACAGCCATAGTGAGATAAAGAAGGACAGAAAATGGCCTTGATCGTGATATCACCTGCACGTCTGCGGCGAAGCACGAAGAATTTCTTGCCATGTGGCTAAATGTCACGAAAAATATCTTCTTCTCTCAGACTGACACTACCCAACTGAAGAGACTTGAGAGGAAATCGTCTTCGAACTCTAGACTAGTGTTTGCTCATTCGTGGCATCACTTGCCAAATCTAAGCTCTCGAATAAGCTTGGTCACGTGCAAACATCCTATGTCATCGACCTCGGCTTCTAGACATCGTGTACGCATTCATCAATACGTGACTACAAGTTATTCAAAGCCATTCAAATCTACACATGTCAAACTCAGCTCCAACAAGATAATTAAGTGATCTGAACATATCTACGAGATGGTCGCCGCAAGAGTGCTGATACCAATGTCTGACTATGGTCACGACCCAACAGGTGCGTGCGGAATCTTCAGCCTGACATTGAGATGATTTACAAACGGTCGATTAACAGAAACCGCTGTACCATACTTGGCTTTCAAGAAAGCCGGCTTTGAGGTCAAATTCGCAACGGAGAACGGAAAGGCGCCAGCATGCGACAAGAAGATGCTTGAGGGAATCACTCAAAAATTATTGGTGAGCTGCCTGTACTGACTTAATGTGGCATTGACAGCAACCTAAATGCTCAAACAGGGCGCAACGAAAGATGTCGTGGCTGCCTACAAAGAGATGTCCATCACTCCTGAATTCCAACATCCCGATTCTTGGTCTTCACCGGATTTCAGCCTCGAGAGCTACAACCTAGTCTTCCTCCCCGGTGGACACGAGAAGAGTGTCCGACAAATCATTGACTCTCCCATCATCCACAAACATTTGGCAACGTACTTTCCAGCTGCTAGGAAGCCAAGCAGAAAGTCAGTCGCGGCCGTCTGTCATGGCGTCATGGTCCTGTCTGAAACAAAAGGCGCTAATGGGAAGTCTGTCATTCATGATTGCGTAACTACCGCTCTGCCAACAAGAATGGAGCAGGTTGCTTTCTGGGGCACAAGAGCCTTTCTTGGAGATTACTATAAGACTTATGGGGCTGGCAGCGATAATGTTCAGGAGTCTGTGAGTTTGCGATTTTACACCAGCTTATACTTTCGTACTGTACTTGTGTTTTGGTTTTTCCAATCTAGACTAATACTGGAAAATAGGTGACGAAACAATTAGACAGTCCTGCGCAGTTCAAGAACAGTCTAGGCATGAGCCCGTAAGTCCAGATCACTATTCATACTTAAAGTCTGAGGGTTGACCCTAGTCATCAGATTCGTTGTGCAAGACGAGAGTTATAATTATATCAGCGCCCGTTTTCCAGGCGATGCCCAACTTCTTGCGGAAAGGACTGTTGCTTTGGTGCAAAGTGCCGTGACGTGATGATGATGTCTAAGACGATATATTCTCTAGTACATTCTTTCGAACGATTTAATTGTCTTTATTATGAGTAAGCTTTACACGCTTTCATTCTTTCTCGTGTCCGATGCTTGCCAAAAATTCCTATTCGTCTTGCAATGGGAGATAGTAACATCACATTAGAAAGTTTCCCGTACCTTAAGGAAGCTCGCTTGAGGAAGGGAGAATAGCCATCGACAGAGCAGGTTTTCTTGATGCCTGAAGTAGCGGAATATTATATACGTATCAGGAAGCCCGGCCTAGGATTTGTATTTCCGTGGAGTAAAGCATAGTTCTAGTTTCCCTGAATGTTGATTGAATTGATCTTTCATGTCCCTACAGACAGCGATTCCGTCTTCATCCGGAGCAAAATTGATGTTGTATTTCATTACCAGAAGTGCAACAACGGCTCTAATCTGAATAAGCGATAAGGTTTTATCGATGCAGTTATGACGCCCTTTATTCCCGTCGGCCTCTGAACTTCGTTGTTTAGCACAGTAAATGGGTTTTCCAACCTATTGAGAATGGAGAGAAGCCGTCCTTATTCTTGACCATATGTGGCTTGGAATACCATCGCTCAGGTATAAAACCTTGCAGCATCTCATATGAACTTTCCACTGAGATATGAATCAGCTTCAAATAACGAGTACCTCAGCCTCAGCCTCAATTCCTGTCCAGTTGCATGCACCACCACCTCGCAATAGATATGTTTATATATTTATACCTACGGAACAATCACGATCGCGGTCCGAGACATCCTGTACGACAGCAAACAAACATAAACGAGCGCTTAACTTCAAGACTACACCGTCAGTCACACTACAGCAATGTCGCACAACAAATAACCCTTACCCGCCTCCTCCCCCTCCCACCATGGCGTAAAAATTACATTCTTTCTTCCGAGATTATATCGGCCTTGGTAGTAACGAAATGGTAGACAACCCTCTCAACGTCATGATTGTACGTACACCTACCTACCTATCCCGATGCTAAAGCCATAGGTACTCAGCCTACTGCCATTGCCCAGAGAGACTAACTTTCATCGTCAATTGGTGCTGTAGGTCGGAGGTTCTTTGTCAGGGCTTATGCACGGCATTGCGCTCCGCAGCCTCGGCCACAATGTCAGAATTCTTGAATCAAACGCTCTTGCTGCGCAAAACAACCTTGGAGCTGGAATAGCTGCCATGGAAGACGTCCACTCTTTCATGGAGAAATTTGACGCCACAAAAACCCTTACACAGTCGCAAGTCAGAACGTGCAGTTTCTCGACAAAGCGTCCAGAGTCAAAAATAAATGGGATGTTTCCCTGAAAATGGCGAGCTGGAGTTGTTTGTATTTTCTTATGCGGGCCAATTTTGATGGTTTGGCAAGCGATCTTTGCCCCAAGCCGCCGGACAGCACAAGTTCGCGGGGCACGGCTATATACGAACACGGCAAGACTGTGACTGGCATCGAATACATCGATGGCCTTGTCACCCTCACTTTCGAGGACGCCAAGACCAAAGGATCTGGAAGTGTTCATGCCGACCTCGTCATCGCTACTAACGGTACTTCATCCAAAGTCCGCCAGATTTTGGAGCCGAATTTGCAGCGAAAGTATGTTGGATACGTCGCTTGGCGTGGGACTGTTCCTGAACAAGAATTATCAGACACTGCCAGAGACATATTCACAGGCTAGACGACCTTTTTTGTCCTCGGTAAAGGCTATGTCGCTCTGTATGTATGGAATCATTTCCCGCTCGACACATCAAACTCACTCTAATTTTTTAGGTACACTATCCCGGGAGACGACGGGAATACTCATCCCGGTCATCGGAACACCCTGCCCCGCCGGAAAATCAATCCTCAAAATGGGCCCAGCAGAAAGATCGTGATGTGCAACTCCTTCCTGCGCCTTTCGCAGAGCTGGTCAGAAAGACTACGAGCCCGTTCATCTCCGCAATAAGCGACCTGGACATCGGAACGCCGTCTTTCTTCGACGGAAAGCTCCTCTTTGCCGGGGATGCGCTGGCAACTTTTCGCCCTCATGTGGCTTCGAGTACTCAGCAGGCTGCTCTCGATGCTTTATTAGTTGTGCGTTTGATGAGGGGCGATATCAGCATCTCTCAATGGCAGGACAAAGTGCTCTCGTTTGCGTACCTTACTACTCCCAGAAGTAAGCTGTGGGGAGCCTACTTCATGTATGGTCTTGCAACAGTAGTCTTTGTCTCAACTGCTTTACAATACGTCATAGCAGTGGCCTCACAGTGGTTTCGAAAGCATCTGTTGATGGCTGGCTAAGCAGTCTAAAATCGCGCTCGTCTCTATGGGCTTATCATTCGCAGGTATTTCAGTTGAGAGGTTTCTGTTCTTTCTTATTACAGTGAAAGTATTAATGATCTTTTTAACCTCCATGACTATTGAGTTCTAAATTCTAAAATCTAGTTAGCAGAGAGCTATTGATTGTTCTACCACGGGAAAACATAAATAGCCATATGTCGCCCACTTCAAATACAAAACAAAACAAGGAGGTACTAACACGTGACACTCTCAATTACGCCCCGGATCCGCTCCCACCACTACTAGTTCCCACGAATACCACTAATACGGCAGCATAAGTTGCAGTTGCGGTGATGGTATCCTTATTGTCAGTTTCAAAAACCAGTCCAATGACGAAGGCGAAGAGGACAACTGTCACAGAAACAACAATAAGACTCTTTGTCAACGATGGGTGCAGCACCATCAACACCATTGGCACGACTAGAGCGCAGCCGCCTAGGGTCCCAACGATGAAACGGGCTACAGAGTCTAGAAACGGCGAGTATATCTCGGGTATCTCGCCCGCTGCATAATGGGGTCGTTTGACTCTTCGTTCTTGCTCCGTCCAAGATAGCCGGCTTGGCAGAGTCCTGCGTAGAATGTCCCGAATGGGATCGTGCTTCTGTGTTGTTTTTCTTTCTATGGTCCGATAGACTGTGTCATACGGCCGGTTTTTTTCAGCCCCATACGGTTTTGCAAGGTCTGGGAATGCGCCCTCGAGTGATAGGCGTTTATCATTGGCGTAGTTAGGGAGGCTGTTTAATTCGGCAATGAGTTTGTAGTCCCTGATCGCATCCGCTGTATTCACACTTAGTGATGACCCTCTAGATATGCTCTGTAGAGACTGACCATATTTATGTAATGTCTGCTGGAGATAATTCATGCGCTTGGTATCCAATGTCTTTGTGTGGGTTATCTCAGCCTTGATCTGTGCAAGCTGGTTCACCAAATGTGTGATGTTCACCGTATGCAATTTTCCAAAATCTCCAAGAGGTGGGCCTTTCACAATCTGAGCATACTGGACCAACTCCGTCCAATATTGCGGGGAAAAGCCCTCATGCGGCGTTTCGGCGGGGGTATGCGTATTATTACCATTCATCTTGTCCAAAGCCGCGTGCGCCCGCTCTAATTAAGTCTTTCCTATCCTTCAAGTTTTTCTTAATGGTCTTCACCAAGGAGAAACGAATAATTAAGCAATGAATGGACTTGGCATAGGTTCGTTCGAAAGTTTTGAACTTTCAAGGGTTTGCCATTAGTGAGAAATCCAGGCCCAGTAACGTGCCTTTGCGATATCAAGAACCTGAATGTGGAAATATTTGGCGAACTCTGCAGCGAACCCCGAAACCTGAGTGGTAAGATTCCCCCTCCATCATTACCCCATTCGCACTTCAGCTTCAGGCACCCACTGGATCAGTGCCAGCACTTACCATCTGGCTCGCAGAGCCTCATTCTTGTCTTTCATTTCAAGGGCAACTATTCACAACCCTCGGCCTTTATCTACTCTCAATTTTGGCTTTTCAGAATGGCACCGGCAAGTTCTAACATCAAGTACCCTACCCACTTTAGCACTCGCGAATTCTCCTCAAATGCCAATATAACCGGGAACGAGGCCCTTGTCGCGATACTCAATGAGCTAGGCAAAGCCGCAGATCTTGTCGAATCGCTTAGGAACGATTCCAAGACTCGGGTCAGACTGTGCAAAGCAATCGTGGAAGGTGCGAATAAGCTCACTGCGCAATTCAATGAAGCGGCAGCTGTAGCGGCCGACCAGACCAAAAAAACACACTCTCGCCGTGCACAAATTGATCTATATATGGATGAAGCCCGTAGGTTCTACCTTGTAACCGTATATTCGCTCTTTAGTACGAACGTAGAATCAACTAACTCAAATAACAGCCGCCAAACTTGAAAATTATCGCAACAAAATTGTCGCAGACCTTCAAATCCCTTTACAGAACCACGCAGAGGGCAAATGGTCATCTGATGGGATTGTAGACCTCAAATGGTACGAAAAAGCACTGGAAGACATGATAAGTGGAATTCAGGGCGAGCTTGGTTCGTGGCTTAAGACATTTCAATGGCTTCAAAACGCATCACCGCAAGATCCTGCAAGAAAAGGATGCAAAATTCAGTAGTATATTGAACAAAGCGCTAAGAAAGGAGGGCTTGGTGGAGCAATTCATTTACATCTCGCCCTCAGTCACTTTGTCTAATCAAAATGTACCAATAAAATCATTGAGTACTCCAAACCGAAACTGAATTTTAACTCTACTATATAGTTAGACCTGGTTATTCCGGAACTGGTCACATTGGAAACTTCTGTATACAGTGGATATCGGAACGCTGCTACGTCAGCCACAGTTCTGAACCGCCATACAGAACCACCCACATGTCATTCAGCCACACGTTTTATTATGTAAGATAAATCATTTTCGAAAATACAATTCGCTCGCACGGGATTATCTTTAGTTATTTATAAGTTATCGAAAGTAACTGGTGCGTGGGGCGGAATGGAACGAAAGGCTTGTGTAACTACACTCAAGCCTCTCCAGCACAGAATTGGGTAATGAATTATGCAAAAGCAAAATTAGTTTATTCTAACCGTCATAATTTCAGACGACAACCAACATCACCTAAGTCCATTTCCGGCTTTGGACCCGGTTGAGTTGCCGAGATGTTCATTGCCGTAGGAAGGAGTGACTGTTGGAAGACGTTTCGCGACTCCTAGACCTGCCGTATCCGTCTTCCGATTGGGCTGGATCCGCCACACCGGGTCTCTGAGTGCAACGCTACCCAATGGCTCCTTCTCAATTAACGCTGTAACATTGCCCCCCGTATGCAGGAAGGCTGCACATTTCGAGTTTCAAAAATGCTGTTGGGGTGACTCTCAGCCCTTTATCTATGCTGGCGAGGCTCTGTCAAATTTCAATCCTTACTTTTCACTGCCCATTTTATGTTAAGACGACTATCTTTATATCCTGTTCGAATTCGAAAATTGCATATCGAACGCCACCGTTGCTATGCCTTCCCTCTCAAGTCTGAAGAATAGCGTGATCTCAGCCCTAAAGAATCCTCACGAGACTAACAAACCACGATTGAAGCGGCGAGTTATGCCATTTGACGAAGCGCTCGATAATTTGAGAACTTCCCAGACTGGGTTTGTTACCTGTGCCGCTTTCCATTCTTTTGGGAAATGTCGCAAGGAAATTACCTTGGGCGACTCCAATTTTCTTGCTAAACTGGATCAATTGAACTTGACCGATGTTCAGACCCCTATCAAATTGATGCCCCTAATGCTCTGCTCTAACCACTGGGAGAAAACTATTTACTACAATGCTTTGTTTTTGGACTGGTTGTCCGTGTACGGCTCGCAGCACGATAGCCAGTACCTCGAGACCATAGTCATCGATTACCAGTCAGCCATTGCTATCGAGAATGAAGAGGATTCTGTACCACAAAATCCTGTTTCCCCCGTGGCTATAGCAGAACCCGAGAGAGGACCAGCTTCTGCACCATGCAGTCCCACAAGAGGTAAGCTGAGCTTCAGGCTCTGTCAAACATGGAATAGTCAAGGATCTCGTTGCTACTTCATTAGGACTTATAATCACGAAGCTGATTGGTGTCTTTCTAACATTTCGATAGACGGCAGCCATCCGAAAACCCCGCCGCCTAAGGATCAATCGCCAACCTATATCGATCACAGCGAAGCGGGTTCTTTAAACCCCGAGTTTGATCACAGCGAATATCAGCCACAAACTTCAGTTCTTGCGAATATGGAGTCCTATGCCTCGCTTGAATTTGGAGTCGCGAAACTCGAAATCCTATACCAAGAAAAGTTGAGATGTATCGCGATGAATTCGAATGGGTGGCGATGCCCGGAGATCATATCTGAAGAACAACGGCTCAAAGCTTGGGAACTGGTCAGCTCCTCGGCTAAATCAAACGCTGTGCTTGGCATCGAACTCCTGCTAGGGTCTGTTCTCTGTCCTGGACACGCCCTTGGACAACTGCCTCAATTATACTCTGAGAAGTGGGCCAGCTTCTCTAAACAGCGATTGTCTAAGGATGAAGCGATGTCAATATTTGATGCCGATGCCTGGCTATCTGTCGAGTTCTTTCCTAACGAAAAGAGTCGTCAGTCTTCGGCATCCGTGAGAATGAGAAGATCGAGATCAGCTTCCAATATATCTCCACGTCAAAATGGGAAGCACAGCCAAATAAACAAAGAAAGAGTTGGAGGACACTCATTATTGCCTCCCTTCAATGCACCCCTGGATTTTCAAGAGCAGGAATTTCAATTCGGCATCTCTAATCACCCGTCTAGCACCAAATTTACGGCGGCGGCGAGATTATCTAGTTCAGATGAGAACTTGCCTATAATATTGTCAAGTACGTTCCCAAATTAATGGCTTTGCACAATACTAATCTCCGTCAAGAGACAGCTTCAGCGAACCATCAAAGCACCTGGCCTACTAAGCCGGGAACATCGACTACCACTAGCCTGCCAATGCCAGGAGCCGTGGAGCCTCTCTGTGAAAGCAGAAATTTGAAAGAAAATACCAGTACAGTGCCCAATTCACAACACACAGATGCTTCAGCTCATCTGTCAGCGCGTTTAGCCAAGTTAGACGTCACAACATATGAATCTCCACAGCCAGATGCCGATAACTCTTCATCACTCGGATCAGACGCCGAAGAGCTAATGCTATCGAAAAGCCAAGTGTGTGACCGGAATGATCATCTTTCAGAGGTTGCAGATCCCTTTGCATCCAAGAACGCTGACCGACCGTCGACTCAAACCTACTCTCAAGACATCATTGATCATAACCTAGTTATAGAGATCTCATCGATATTTCCACCGCGGGACTGCGTGTACATTGAGAAGTCGCTCGACAAGAATACGGGAAGGACTCTGGTGAAGATTGGCAAGATCACAGATTATCCTGATCTCAAAGATCTCGACAAGGCAGGAACTGATGCTGGATGCCAACTCCAAGCTCTGGTTCCAGTCCTGGTCGATCGTATACATGTCAAAGGTCCCGAACGAACAGTAAGGCTTGTTTATAAGGAATTAGAGAATTTCCGAGCCAAACCAGACTGCCAGCATCGGCAATCTGGAGCGACTAGCTACGTAGTCGAGCAGGAGCATAGCAAATGGTTCGATATCCCTGAAAACGTGGCCATTGATTCGGTTCGGCTGTGGCGCAGTTTTGTCCACGAGGCCTATAACTCCGCAGGTACTATCGAGGATAAGTGGGTACGAATGGCGACTTTGCTGCCGAAGCCAAGCCACGCTGAAATCCAGTCCTTAGAAAACGGTCTTCTAACTGGTGACGAGAAGAGCATTGCGCTACATCATGACCTGCGAAACGGTCGGTACAAGCAATGGATCAGAGATGGGCAGAGCTTGAACGTTTGAACCCAAGCACGTGAGGGGGAAGGGGAATGCACATAGACCGACTACGGCGATAATTACAGCATTAGGATTGAAAGGCTTGCGATCTCACGATGCGCTTAGTGAGGACACGATATTCACAACTCGGCGAGGATGCAGTTCTGTTAGAAGGATGGTTCAACTTCTATGTAATTAATATCTAGAAAAGTAAAACGATTGGTTACGGGCAATCCACGATTCATGAAATGCCATTCGGCTCTTTGCGAAGTCAATGGGGTATTGGCAGCTGGCAGCTATTTGACATGATTGGCCAGTTTAGGAGCTATGAAGCTTACTATAGTATTGTGTCAAAATCCGAATTTATGGCTCGGATTTAAAGTCTACTACCACTTCACACAGTAAATAGGGAGGTGATATGACTGGTTGGTGTTACAGGCCCTGGTCTGGTGGTTGACTAAGGCCAGGTAGCTCGTCACCTAACTCGCCTCCTGCACAAAGCTTCTTTCTTTTGTCTCAACTTAGACTTCCATCCTTAGTGACGTCCTACGTATTTCAATAAGGTGGAACTTGGTGAGTGAGAAATTGATATATTCAAGAACTAAAGACAGAAATCTATAGAGGGACTATTGCTCGATATATATAAGAATTGTACGCTTGCTTAGAGGCAAAGACAGTGGCGCCCACGTGTCGTGTCATATAATATTTCTGCTAAGGGAATTTTCTCCCACCGCAGATATATTCGAGCATAATAGTTGGTGATCAAGAACGATGGACGAAATGGTGACGGACATAGAAATAATACGACAAGCGAGTTCTGCAGTTCAGTACAGCCGTTCGTCAGTTCTGACAGAATTTATTACTTACAAAGTAGTTGCTATTAAAGTCGGAGTCAGAAGTTCAAGTGGTGTTACTGTTTGTCCGGAGGTGAGATAGAGATATTTCCTAGAGAAATAGTGAAATGTAAGGTTTCATATGTTTGCAATATATTTTCTACTATCGAGTATAACTAATTTCATTTCCGAGGCCGACAGAGTTGGACATAGGTGAAAATACATCCAACGAACCTTCACATGATGTTCACCTAGCTTGCTGGCTGAGCCAAATTGGCTTGAATAGATGTCTTATGACTATACTTTAGCTAATTTACTATGCAAAGTCAGAAGTCGAAGATTAGGGCAAAGCATTTCTGGCAATTTCTATGAACTTTGAAATATTAAGTATAACTAAAATCCTTTTTTGGTCATTTTACCTAACCGTATATAACTTTAAATGGAATGCTGATATTTGGTTAATTTCAGTGCTTGAAATCGGAATTAGGATCACTTTCACAAAATCTCTAAGTATGTATACCTTCTTTTGGTAGACGCACGCTATGAATTTAATAATAGGTGAATAAGCCCTCTTGTGATATCCAATACAGTGATCGTAGCAGATCATTTCGTTATCATGGACGGAAAGACATTAAATTTAACAGTGAGAATATCTCGAACTGCTACGAAGGTGTCAAATAGAGATACTTTCTTGCCATGTCATGGCAATAAGACCACGAGAGTACTGATGCGAGAGCTAATCCGAATGTCGAACCAAATGATATACAATTATTAAATCATCCAGCAAAAACAAGAAAGTGACAGACGTCGCATGTTGATACTTCATTCATTTTGATATCATAAATCATTCGGCTTCTCAGCTACGCGATATTATATTCTCAACTGGTCAGAAGCCGAGCCTAGAAATACAGAAACGCCAGCCTTACGGTAGAATTCTCAGCATAAAAGAGCTCACCTGGAGTCTTGTCAACAAGCATATTCAAGACCACCAAAGCAAAGAATAGACAGCCTCTATGGTGCCTGATCTTTCAGCTCTTTCCGAGGTAGAATGTACAACCATTTTGTTCGCCCTGTCCAGATCCCAATTTTCGCCCTCAAACTCAGCCGGCTAAGATGTATGTTGCAGTATGATACATATCCGGAGGGCGCCTGACTCTTTTTCGAAACCCAGAACTTCTCATGTTGTCCGCTTTGGGTGGCGGATATGGCTACTGGATACTGATGAAAAACATGAAAAGTGCTGCAGGTTCGTGAGGGAATCTTTGAGTATATGCCGGCCGGTTCACCTTCGCAATCGTTAATATTGTGCTTATCAGGAAGTAGCATCTTGCAAGCTAAACCTTACCTTTCACAGATTCAAGGCTGCGAGCTTTGAGAGATTGACCTTTCTGATTGTAAATAATTACAGTGCGATATTTATCTCGTTGATGAAACCAGTGCCATGAAGTTTCGGTCGGAGAATCGATTTCCGCCCTGATCCAGGATGGCTGCCACTCCGTTGACGAGGTGGATGATGGAAATGAAGAAACCCGTTGCGACAAGTGCCTATTGTCTGCTCTTATAGACTCAAGGTCATTCTCAAGCTTAGACTTTTCGAGGTGACATTCTCGTAGGGACTTTTGAAAGCCTTGGGCTGTATTTAACAATTCATCATAACCCAAACCACTCAAGCCTTCTGACAGTGCAGTATCATTGTCGGCCATGTCGCGCAATACTGGATGTCTTTATATCAACTGTTACAAGTCGAAACTTGGATGACGCTCATGGGATGGTCTAAGTAATGATCTTTTCGAGGAATTGCTTGAGTGGGCGCAGGGCAGTGCTTTTTATGATAACTCTTAGCCGCGATCAGTCCATCCCTTTTTGGTAATGTGACTATGTTGTCGCACGATCCCATTGGGACGCCCAGTTATGGTGGGTCAGCGGACTATGCAAGTGATCGAACTTTCGTCTGCTGAATTCTGCCTCGCGGGTTTCATTTCCCCAATAAGAAACAGGGCGGGACGAGTGTGTGGTTACACAGAGCCTCTTTCTTTTCAGCTCTATCCCGAAGGGAAAAAGCAACCACACAATTTCTGACCCATCTTCAAATATGATTCAACTCTCTGATAATTCATTTTACCTCGGTAACCATATAAGAGCTCAACATGATCCATTGTATTGCTCTTCTCCTTTCACTTTCATATGAATTGACTAAATCATCTGGTAACATGATCCGATAGTACAAAATAACTGATGCAAACCCCTACCTTCTTCGAAAACAAAGGCGACTGACATCCTTCTTGTGTTACAACACTGGCCGGGCTACGCAATTCGTGGCTTGATTATGTCGCTCGAATATCTCAGCTGTGCTGCGGCACATTCTTGAGCCTTGCGAGGCACCTCTTACCACGAGCATGCCACCTACGTTACTGTGATAGACTAATAGCTATTGTTACATATTGGGAAGCGTATCCTAGCTCAGCTTGCAGCCTCTTTAGAGCCGCATTTTTCAGGGCATCCGCCAGCCCCTTCAATATAAAATTCCTACGGCCTCGCGGCTAGTTGAAGTTGGATTAATAGAATTTTCTCTCCTATTTCTCCTATTTCTCTCCAGCAATTTTATTAATCTTTCAAACAAAAACATCATTCACTTGTGAGAATATCAAAGTTTTAGTCACATAATGGATCCCGATATCCAGCTGATCGATACGAGAGCCCTTTCCGAAGCTGTACAACATGACCCTACTAGACAAACAGGCCACTTGACATCCGTTCCAGTGATTGATGAAGAGAACCCTTGGGGTAAAGATTGTGTTTTGACCTTAGGTATGAGGTTTATACACGTTAAAGAAGTCAAACTCACTATACTAAGATGGAGGAGGAATTCGAGGTTATGCTAGCCTGTGGATGTTAAAGATACTTATGGATACTGTCAAAGACATCGAAAATAACTATCACCATGACTCGCATGACTCCAGCTTTGAGCCATCCATCAAAAAACTTCATCCAGAGAATGGAACGGCAGAAGCTTCAAACGGGCAGGAGACAGAGCTTGCTACTCCTGAAAAGCCAAGGGCAAACTCGTCAATTGGTAGCATGTTCAAGCGTAAGACAACAAGCAGACAAGGATCGCCAGACACTGAGACAACCAACAATCCAAAGTCCACTAGTAACAACAAGGGTTCCAAGGCCTTTTTGCCTTGTCATTACTTTGACTACATCAGCGGGACCAGTACCGGAGGGTGGGTCAACATCGTCCCCTACTTTTAGCATCTGCTTAATAGTATATAGTTTGAATGCAATCATGCTAGGACGGCTTCGAATGTCTGTAGAGGAATGCCTAGAACGATATCCAGTCATCGCAGAAAACGTCTTTACAGGCAAAAAGAGATCCGTGGCTAAAAGATTCTTTAAGGGTACAACCACAAAGTACGATTTTATCCCTCTTCAAAGACAGATCGAGAACATTGTTCAGTCCAGAACACCACTAGATTACAGCCCTAGACAGGAAGGATACCAATTTAGCGAATATCCTTCTCCGCAAGACTTATGCAAAACGTGAGAGACTGTTTCCCAGTTGTCGTACCGGGCCATTTCAATCAGCTTACAAGATTCTAGACTAGTTATTGCAAATGAGCTTTCTCACCTAGACGGAGGCACAGTCGATAAACCGCATCGCTTCCGAACCTATCCTGTACCAGTTGATGATATTCGGGCCGATAAAGACGAGATCTCGCAGGTAGCTCGAGCAACTTCTGCTGCTGATACATACTTTGATCCGATCCTGATTAATGATAAGGAATATTCAGATGGGGGTGTTGGAAACAACAATCCGGTCCTTGAGACTCTCCGAGATGTCAACGCAATGCGAAACACAATAACTTTTGATAAAGCGGTGTGTGTGCTTCTTAGTATTGGAACAGGGCAAAAGCCAACCATCAGGGCAAAGGTGAAAAACAAACTTCCGCCCATAATTGCAAATAGGACAGCGGTCAGACAGGTCTCAAAGGTCATACGAAAACTAATCGATAGATCTACAAATACCGAGGAAGCGCATAAACATATCCTTGAATTGGCAAGTCATCTCAGCTTTAATCAATACTATCGATGGTCTGGAGGTGTGGAAGTCGGGGGCCTTGCTTTAGATGACTGGCAGCCGAAGCAGAAAGGACATAAACAAGCGACAGCCGAGTTCATTGAGCGGAATGTTAAGAGCTTCATGCAACAACCAGTGATTGATGCAGAAGTGAAAAGATGCGCGCAGGCATTGGTTAGCCAACGCCGAGCTCGCATTCGTCACGAACCGGAGAAATGGAGACGGCATACTTATTGCACTGTCTTCCGTTGTCCCATATGCGGTGGAAATAATGATGACAAATTTCTAGAGACGAGAGAGTCTCTTAAAAGTCACATACTGAGATGTCATGCGGGAATCGCTGAAGGTGAATTAGACGGGCTGGTACGTCATCTCCCCGAGATAGAGCCACGGTATCCAGGAGGTCCCTTTTGAAGATTGGGAATCGAGCTGTGCAATACATATTGTACACTTACTTCCACCTATACACACTTGAAGTTTTAGATGGCATGGTGTTATTGGGAGCTTGCAAGTAGTTCATTAGAGCATGTCAAAATGTATATATTCTGTAGAATCATAATTTCAACGACTATGTAAAAGACAAAGCTTTTCCTCAAATCCAAGATCTGTTATATTTCTTTATAGAAGAATCGCATGTTCTATTCGTTTGTGATGATGCTCATACGTGTAGAGGAGAGAGGAGAGTGAAGAAGAGCAATTAGGTTCATCAGCCTCGTACAGCCTTGCCCCGCTGCCTGTCGGAGGATATTAAGCCGAAGATCAACGCCAAACATCTCTTAACCCCACTATGAGATCAGGCTGAATTCGCAATACTTTCTAATACATCACCTCTTCTCATGTTCAACTACCTGTCCTTTGCTTCTTGTACATAGTTTGATCTCATCTTCTTCCTTCTGCCAACAGCAGCCACCAACACAAAATACGAGAACCTAGGGCTACCCCACCATGGCCGCCCCAGCACCATTCCAGTTTCTGCCCCTCGGCGCGATAATCCAGGCATTCATTGTTGGCAAAACCAACATCGTGCAAGGCTTTCCAAAGCAAGCAGATTACGTCGCACACAATAATCCGTTTTTTGGAGAGACAGTAGGGCGGATCGCAAACCGCGTCAAAGGCGCGAAAATCGATTCGCTCAATGGCAAGAGCTACTCTCTAGCCCAGAACAATGGACCGAATAGTTTACATGGTGGTGTCGTTGGCTGGGGGAAACGGGTATGGGCTGGCCCTACGCCTACTGGGATTCGAAGGGTAGAGGGGCTGGGAGGGGAGACGTTGGAGGGAGAAAGTGTGAGTTTCACCTTGAAGGATAAGGATGGCGAGGAGGGGTTTCCAGGAACGGTGGAGGCGAGTGTGGTGTATACTGCTGTGGAGGGCAAGGATGGAAAGAAAGTTTTGGATATGGAGTATGAAGTCAAGCTTGTTGAAGATGGTAGTGAGGTGGAGGAGACGGCAGTGAATGTTACGAACCATTCGTAAGTCCAATACCCTTTCAATTTTTTGCAATTAATCGATTTTGACTGGGGGATACTGATGGTTGGATAGATATTTCAATCTGTCCGGTAATCCTACTATCGAAGGCACCGAAGTGAGTCTGTGCACGAATGACTACCTACCAGTTGATGATGGCGGGATCCCCACTGGAGGACCAAAGCCATACGCAGGAGTTGAGGCGAACAAGGCATTTACTCTTGGACTTGAGGAGCCTGATATTGATGACTGTTTCATCGTTGATCCCTCTACTGCGTCCTCAATTCCCCTCGACACGCGGACAAGCCCGTTGACAAAGCTTGTTACGGCATACCACCCTCAGACCAAGATTCATCTAGAGGTTTATAGTACAGATCCAGCCTTCCAGTTCTACACGGGAAAGTACATCGATGTGCCGGCGGTGGAGGGACAGGCCGCGAGGGGGAAGAGGAGCGGCTTCTGTGTGGAGCCAAGTAGATATGTTAATGCAATTAATGTACCGGAGTGGAAGGGGCAGGTTGTATTGAAGAAGGGCGAGGTATACGGTAGCAGGATTCTGTATAGAGGATGGAGTGATGAGTAGATGTACATTACTAAATTATCGGACCGTGGAACAGGTCTCAGACAAAGTGGTCCAAATGAACCTGAGAACCAGGTATTGACAGTAAACCTGGGATTTCTGAAGTATTATGAGTTAAACAACAAGATGAGCTGCTAAAACTATCATAGGTACAAGAGTATTTGCCCTACCATGATTTGTTCCTAGATGCATCTATATCTCTGTCCTAGGATAACTAGCACCGCCCGAATACTTGCGAGAACAGCCTGTATCAATCAGATCATGGTAGCAATACAGTCCAGCTTAACAAGCCAACTAGACACTAAAATCGTATATGACTATAATAACCGCAACAAATGTTTTTGACAGATATTCCGACAGCTCGCATTGCAAGATGGAAATATACTTTGACTAAGTACCGGATATACATTTCACCGGTGCTGACATCGGCAATGACTCTGAAAATTTTGGACCTACTGGAAATAGTGTACCATATAATTGAGGTGAATAGCGCAGCAGGACTAAATTTGGTAGTCTCAATACATGAGCTTTCTGTGGTGAGTGGAGGATGGGAGAGCCAGAAGTTCTCATCGTTCACTCGCATACGTGAACAATTGTCCCACATCAGACCGCGCACCTCACCAGAGAAAGGGTTTCTCACGAGTTCGACTCCATTGTTACCTTGTGGCAATAGCTGTAAAATGAAGTCTAGACGCAGAATTGCTTCTTCGGAATGGATAACGTCACCTCGTCGGACTTTTCGTTGATCGCACAAAGCGTCGTCTGCGCCTATTCTATCAGCGACATCTACGCACCGACGCCGCGATATCTCTACTATGCGCTCCTTGCTCTGACCTTCCTATTTCCTGGGCACGGATGGCTGTCCAAAGTCTGCCTTGGGGCAGTCACAGCATATGCCAGCACAGCCGCAATCAACGCTTTCATTCTGGTGGGAAATCCATCGTCCGTACAGAGACCACAGCAAGTATCGATTCCTATCATTACCGACCCTTCGCTTTCGTCACTTCCAGAAATAGTGTGGGGCGGGGAAGTGGTCGCTATCCAACCAGATGCTCTCGAGCTTGATCTAGATGCGATCGTGGCCATTGTTGTGACGGCGTCTTTGACGGGCCTGCCGCTCCAAGCTTGGTCACGTACTGCGAGATCAAGCCGAATAGTCCATTATATGGTATTGGCGTGGAATGCCATCATGCTGGCAGCCACCATAGCGGCCTTGGTTGCTTGGCCATATAACAATGCCGCCGCACCACAGTATAGATTCTGCTATTCAGAATTCCTAGATACGTCACCTCAATCGTACAGTGATTGGGGAGATATTCCTTGGCAGGGCTCTTGGAACTCGACCGTCAATTATGTATTTGGCAATATCAGTGCCTGGTCAGATTTGACAACTAATTGTCTCTATCCGTGTTTCAACACAAGTCAAGTCATTCGCCAACGAAGTTCCCTGAAAGCTTCAGTCCCCAGCAACGGGACTAAACTTGCTGGCCTGCACGATCCCACGAGATATGCGAGTGACGGGTTTCAATACCTGATTTATATAGCCTTGATTATTTTCGTCGGAGCCCAAGTTTTCCTCCTTGCCGTTGCCAGGTTGAGGTGGTGCTCGCGTCACGTACCGATATACGAACCAGTCCGGCTCTGGGTAGATAGGAGATCGATACGGCAACATTTTGTGTGCTCGTTTAAGAAGAGCTGGAAGATTCTTGGCCGCGCAGCGCAATGGCCGACCCAGTATCTCTGTCTACGGCAACGGAATGTCTCACGAAGTAGCATAGCGAGACCTCAAGTCTCAGACCTGCTTTCACTTGTTAGGCTGGCCATCGACTTGTGGACTGTCGCTCTCCTCGTTGCTAGCATCTCCCTCTTCCCAACAATTACTGCTGGATTCATATGCTGGATAGAATGGTATATCAGGAACGATGGAACTTTCGGCGATACACCTCGCCAGGTCGGGCAGTGGTCTTCAATCATTGCTGTCGTTGTAGTACTACTTGCTGTCCTACTCATGAAGCTAAGACAAAGAGTAGCCTCGAGACAAGAATTGATGGTTGATGTGGAGATAAAGCTGAAGCAATTGGATGAGGTGCGCGGAGAGCTGAGAAGGCGTGATCTGGAAGTTCTTGGAGATGTTGGTGACTTATCTGGCCAGAGAGAGCGAATTTTTCGTGATATGGCTGCACATACGGCGTGTTCGAAGAGCAACAAGCGCTGATATTTGTTCCAGGCCAGGTTTGTGTATAATCATTAATATGCTTGCCATTTATGTAATATGAAAGTAATTTTCTTTTTATAGTATGAGGTCATTATAGTGATGTACGAATAACTTCTCATAATAGCACGTTATGATCTATAGGCAGTGATATCGTTTTTAGCATTTTTAGACTTGAGGCCAGCAATTTTCTTTCGAAAATCTAGGTAGTAATATATACCAGCAGACGACCGGAGACAACGACTGGTTGCATGGCTTCGTGTAGCACCCGTATCTGGGCCGTGTTCACGGGGCCAGGGTCTTCTCATGCAGATTGTGTGAAGATCAAAATATTGTAGTCCACATTAGTGCATGTCGCATTTCAAGTTCCCGGAGAAAAGACGCTATCACCTAAAATCATAACAACCGAATACTACAGCACTGTATCGGCACAACTCTACCCTTCCAAGACCACACTTGCAATTGCTTTAATAAATGGCAATTAGCGATCTAGTGATGTATGAAAAGGGAAGAGGGTCTAAAGTGCGTTGGAAGAATGCCTTTTATACACATTAGACCATAATCCGGGCACCGTCATCACATCCTCATATACTTACATATCATACTTCCGGTTCAACAGCGGCTTTCTTGTCATAAGCCGCTGATATTTCTGTATCGGTGTGGTCGCCTGATTATCGAAGATAGAGATATAGTGGCCAAAAAAAATTGAAATATGTGCCAATCAAAACTGCATCAATACAGATGAGGCTCAGAGGCGAGGCATATTTGATGAAAATGCAATGCAATGTTTTCCAAACATCACGACCACTAATGGTCGTGCGGGCACGAAGCCAAGTGGACAGTGATGCAGTTTGGGTCGAACTGCCAGCTTAAAAATCGCAAGGGACCTTGATTTCAAGATCAGCCTTTTTGAGATGGGGCTGGTGATCTCTGAGGTGTCAGAGGTGATACAAGTGATTTTTTGCGACAGAAGCAATCGACTCAAGTCAACTCTGGCTTCATAAAAGAAGGATTGTAGTCGACCACAGACTTCCAGTCCATAAGTCGCATTCCGAATACACAGCTTGACAGAACGTAAGAAACGACGCTACTCAAGCCTAAAGCACCGGGTCCACCAGCGGCCTCGACAATATGTGCGGCTCCCAATACATGCTGTGAAGCCATGAGAATATTGCCCAGCATTATCTGAGCCACTATCAATCACTGATTTTCTTTTCGAAGTGGTTTCGATGCCAGGTGTAAGACTCACCTCATCAAAGGCCAGAACCAAAGCGTTTGTCACTGCTCGAGGATGCAACGGCAGATTTTGTGCAGAAACATCCTTCCGGAGATCTTGGATAAACTGAAGCTTGTACTGAAGAGCTAACTCCGTATACTCTCCGTTCATGCAAACAATCGCAAGATGACGGCAGGCTGCAAGGAGGAAGCCCCTTAAGAAGTCGATGTTCGTGGAACACCTAAGGACCCAGTTGCTCCTTGTAGAACTGGGATATTGACCGAGGTGCGTCTCGTATGGACAGTGGTAATCCATATAGGGAGTCACTACTGTTACATCTTCGATAGCGTTAGCTTATTGATGCAACGACTAGCTCATGTTGACTGTGCAATTGCCTATACTTATCACCGAACGCATTCGAGATCATCAAACTGGATATAAAACAACTTACAATGATTGAAGATGAAACACTCACGAGCTGTAAGTGACCTAAGGAATTTTGCTAAAGGCTCTGGTATGGGATTAAGAAGCGTATCTTGAGCCGGTGGCACCACTTGATCGTAACTTAGTAAAGTTATATTATTCCGTCGAATAGCCTGAGCCTTTGAGATTGTGACTGATTTTTCACTATCTAATGAACCAATCTCGATTTCGCTCGCGATACTTTTCTGGTGTTCTTCTATGTGGGATCTCCTTGTGCGGGCATGTGCTACACGAGCGGAATACGAACGAGCTTTTCGTTTCGAGTCGGTCGAGGCGCGTTGGCCCGGATGATGCACAACTGGAATAAACTGCATTTTCTTCGCCAGTAAACGGTGTGGTGACAAGTAAACTTTTCACTGTGCAATCAATAGTGGCCATGCTCGGGGTTTTATATGCTACCATTGTATACATCAAAACAGGAGGGAGGTGCCCATGAAGCGTCTGGTGCGTAGAGAGGTCCACATTTGTCAGCCACGTTATCCACCGCCAAGACTTGATCCTGCTATATCCGGCTTAGTAGCCCAATTTGCACTTCGTGCTAATCCTTTGCAAAATAGTACAAAATCGCGTCGCCAGTCTCCTTGTAAATAGCCTCTAAAGCTGATACGACCTCGCTAGGTAGTGGACCCGCCTCAATCATGTCGATGTTGGACTCGAGTTGCTCTTTAGTAGAAGCACCGATAAGGATAGAGTCTCCGTATTCTTTCTTGAGAGCACTATGGTACGTGGTCCACCGGAGTGCAGCAGCATGACCATCGATCCCATGCTTCGAAGCTAGGTCGATGGCCCTGTCTGTAGCGTCCATAATCGATTGCTTCAAGTAAAAGCTTGAGTAGAGACCTCCCAAGAACAGCTTTACAGAAAGCCAACAAGTCAGTCTCAATATCGCCCATAAACATACATCTGAATGGGGTAAATACGTACAGACTGGTCGAATCGTCCTCCGGCCTGGACTTTCTTATAATTGCCAGCAAAGAAACCAGCCCCAGCCGGGCTGTAGGCATAGAAAGCGATCCCATTCCGGCGCAGAAGAGGAAAGAGCTCTTTCTCACCGCCTCTCACGATTGGGTTATACTGTCCTTGGTAAAATGTGGGTTTGACAAAGCCATTGTCCTCACAAATATGGAGAAAGGTCTGGACTTCCTGAGCTGTATGATTTGATATACCCCAGTGCTTGATCTTGCCTTCTTCATGTGCAATATTCATGGCTTCGCAAGCTTCCTTGAAGTCGGTATTCCGGTCAGGAATATGCAGATACTCAATATTGATTTGATTGATCTTCAAAGCTTCAAGAGAGGCGTCAATGTCCTTAAGGATGTTTGTTTTGGAATGACCTCCTGCTTGGAGGGAATCGACCTTCGTATCGACAACGAATCTACTTCCGGCAACCGAACCAATCCTAGGCTCCGAGCTTCCAGGCGCATGACCTGAGTAGATACGGGCAGTATCAAGATGGGAATATCCGCGTTTGGCGAAGGTTTCCAGAAAGCCGTTCACATCTTCCGGGCTGTCGAAGCGTACCATGGGATCAGTCTTAGCATCTCCGATCTATTACCGGAAAGGAAAACAGGTTCAGCTTAGATCTATGATGTCTGAACACTCTGGCTAGAAAGACTCACGTTTGCTGTTCCAAGAACAACGTTGATAGGTGATTTTCCCGAGGCTGACATTGTAAGGTCTGCTAGATAGGTACGAGTGAACATAGAACGGCCGCCAAACAATAGAGTGAATAGAAAGACGTAGTATAAATCGGCTGTCTGAATTGATGTTATGTGGGAAAGTATTGCTGCGGTCGGTCTCGTCCTTTATGCTTCACTGGGCGACGCGAATCTCATTTTGATGTGCTTCTGTCCCGTCTCTTGCCAAGGCCTGATCCTGCCCTTTAGGGAATCACAACGAAGTCTAACTGAGAACACTTTCCAACCAAGTATCTTGGTTCTCGCTTCTTTTCTTCTGACAAGATTGTAAAGTATCATGATTCCAGAACGGCAGTTGCGATGGTTTGAGACCACCTATGTGGATCAATCGCCAAAGAATGATCCTACTCTTTCTGGTCATTACGGGTTCAATCCATTGGCTGGAGAGGCCATCAGGACGCTTCAACAATAGCGAGAACGGCAATGTTCAGAGGCAGCTTCTTATAACCCAAGCAAATCTACCAGACCTAATGTCCATCCAGTACGCTGTCTCAGAGTCCGGGGCAACTGTCACGTAGCCATACATCCTTCCCTCAGCAGATGACGGGATTATAATGGGACCACCTATGAAAGAGGAATGGGATGCATGCCTAGCAACGCTCGGGGGCCATAACAATCACAGAAGGTCAGTAGTCTGATGGTCAGCGTCTCGCGTCGGGGTCATCAGATAAGATGGTCAAGATATGGGACCCCCAAATAAAAATCAATCAAGCCTAGATGGTTTTTGAGGCGAAAAACATTACTGCACGTTCTCTATTCATCCGTGAAGTCTGAATCCCCCGCTCTGGCAACAATGATCGCTTGCGGTAGTGATATCTCTAGCTCCTCGAACAGTAATGAGTTGCTTGGATTTCTTACTGCGCTGTTCTATGCTGGTGCAACTAGTGTTGTATCGACTTTGTGGCCTATCTTGGATGATGATGGTGCAGATTTCGGGACGGCCTTTTATAAGGCGATCCGGGACCAACGGAAGCGTATCGGGGACGAAGAAATTCAAGACAAGGATATAGATGGCATCAAGTTTGGGACTCTCGTCAATTTGGCACAGGCTCTGCAGACCGCTATTCTAGACATGAGGGAAAATCTCCAAGCAAAAGGTAATTTGCTGCCATACCACTGGGCGGCATTTACTTTGAGTGGTTTTTGGTTTTTGGAACAGGGGATTGTTGTTGGTGATCCCGAGACTCAGGAAGGTACGAAGTGACGAAGTGGAGGTTCAATAGTTGACATTCTCTCAGTAGACTTTTAAGACAAAATAAAAGACAGGGTAAAGTTGAGCGACTTACATGGCCTTATCTGACAGAGTTAATGTCACAATTTGACAAGGTGGTCTAATCTCATCTCCCTCAGTCGAGAGACCACCGCCGCCTCTCCGTCCTCCTAGGCCCACCAACTAAATCTCACCCCGCCCCTCGATGGCCAAAAAATAATACTATTCAACAGCAAGTATTCGCTTCCGGGTACCCATTAAACTACTAGTCTGTCATCTACGGCTTATGTGGGCAGAGCGAACGGGATGCCTAGAGTTTCTTAATCTATGGTCGTATGTAACAAAATTATCGGCTTATGATCTACTACGAGGAGCAATTGGGACTGTCGCAATGCGAAAGTATTGTCATCCAGGTAAGTGCACGTCGGACTTCAAGAACTATACCTTTGTCCTCTGACATACTAACTGCATCCAGCCAATACCGGTACATGTTTTGATTTTCGTGTTCCCAAGTGTTGTGGAATGCAGACGGGAGTCTGTCCCGATGCGGCAATCATGCAAAGGGGGCTGAATCACATGATATGAACCTCGGCATTTCCTCAGCTCGGTCTTGGCGGTGCGCAGCCATCGTCATCACTCGAAACTGAGCGGAACCCCATGTCTTCACATGCAAAACATGGCGTGAAATTGCACGAAAATGGACGCTCGGCCAATGAAACCGGCCGGAATAATAAGATTTCGTAGCACATGACAATATATCGTGTCTGTTCCTGACGGCAGCTGATAATTAAATCCGGGGATGCTGGGGCTGACCGAAGGACACGACGGGGTACAAAGCGTGGTCTGAATGTGGAGTGAGGTTGGACATGGACATGGCATGTGAAAGCGGAAACGCCGACTACTGCTTTATATTCGTGCCATTCACCTCCACATTACCTTAGATACCCTTTCTCCTTTCTCCTTTCTCATACAATTAGATTTAATCAATTACGCAGCCATCCAAGATGTCGCAGACCTTTACACAGGCCGACGTTGCGTCGCATAACAAGCCAGATAACCTGTACATCGTCGTTGACGAGGACGTCTACGACCTCACCACATTCCAAGATGAGCACCCAGGTATATTCTCCCATCCACCTCGTTCCTCATACGTATGACTTAAGACAAGAGCTGACGCATTCCATGTGCAGGCGGAAAGAAGATTCTCAGCCGCGTAGCGGGCAAAGACGCTAGCAAGCAATTTTGGAAATACCACAACGACGGCATCCTCAAGAAGTTCAAGCCCAAGCTGCAAGTCGGCTCTCTAGACACCAAGAAGGTCGAAGCACCACCGACACCGCCTGCGACTCCAGAGAAGGAGATTGTGAAGCCACAAGCTGAGAGTGGGACTGTGGCGCCTGTGCCGGCGGTGGAGGAGGTGGAGGCGCTGGAACCCTATGGGGACTTGATTCCATTCGCGGATCCACCATGGTATCAAGGCGTATGCACCCAACATCCAGACCCCATAGTCGCATAAAGAAGCTAATACAAGGTGATTGCAGTTCCACTCACCCTACTTCAACGAGACGCACGCCGCGCTGCGCCACGAGATCCGCGAATGGGTAGATGAGAAGGTCGCGCCCTTCGTTGGGGAATGGGACGAGGCCAAGAGAGTTCCCGAGGAGATCTACAAGGAGATGGGCACACGAGGATATTTGAGTGGGTTGATGGGCATGCATTTCCCAACCGAGTACACACAAAATACAATCAAGAGCGTGCCGCCCGAGAAGTGGGATCTCTTCCACGAGATGCTGCTCACAGACGAGCTCTCCCGCGCTGCATCTGGTGGATTTGTATGGAACGTAATTGGCGGTTTTGGTATCGGATGCCCGCCCATGGTGAAGTTCGGAAAGCCTGAGCTGGTGAAGAGGATTCTTCCTAGTATCTTGAACGGCGATAAGAGGATCTGTCTGGCGGTCACCGAGCCAGATGCAGGAAGCGATGTGGCAAATGTGACGTGCGAGGCGAAGCTGAGTGAAGACGGAAAACATTATATCGTGAATGGCGAGAAGAAGTGGATCACGAACGGTATCTGGTGCGATTACTTCACTACGGTCGTGAGGACTGGAACGCCGGAGAGCGGCATGAACGGTGTCAGTGTCCTGCTCATCGAGCGAGATTTCGGTGGTGTGAGCACACGGAGAATGGACTGCCAGGGTGTATGGAGCTCCGGGACCACCTATATCACATTTGAAGATGTGAAGGTCCCAGTCGAGAACCTGATTGGGAAGGAGAATAAGGGTTTCAAGGGTAAATTCCTCTCATTGCCTCATCACGAGTCGTACTTTTGCTGATGTTTATGCAGTTGTCATGACAAATTTCAACCACGAACGTATCGGTATCATCATTCAATGCATCCGCTTCTCTCGCGTTTGCTTCGAGGAGTGCGTGAAGTACGCCAACAAGCGCCGCACATTCGGCACAAAGCTCATCAACCATGCCGTGATCCGCCTCAAGCTCGCACATATGGCTAGGCAAATCGAAGCTTCCTACTCCTGGCTGGAGTCTATCATCAATCAAGTCGGCCACATGCCTGAGGACCTTGCTATGTTGCGTCTAGGTGGTGCAATTGCCGCTCTCAAGGCTCAAAGTACCGTCACATTCGAGTTCTGTGCCAGAGAAGCTAGTCAAATTTTCGGCGGTCTATCGTATAGCAGAGGTGGACAGGGAGGAAAGATTGAGAGGCTCTATAGAGATGTGAGGGCGTACGCTATTCCTGGAGGAAGTGAGGAGATCATGTTGGATCTGAGTATCAGACAGAGCTTGAAGGTGGGACAGGTCATGGGAATGAAGTTATAGATAATGTGGAGCGGCAGAGCTTGGGTGATTGTATATTAAACTGATAGTTGGCGGCTGGTGGGTAAGGTGAGAGAGGAGCGAGGCATTTTGCATATATTTTGTATAGTCTCAGCATTGCGGATTAGATACAAATGCATCATCTCATATTCATCAACCGGAAAGACATCGCCCTAGTTTTGGTCTACATGATCTTTGTTGCTTTCTAGATTAGTATGACTTCTGAAGTCTTCACTACCATCCTCTTGCCTTCCAGTCCTTTCCTAAGGTATAGGTAATGTCATTCTACGTGCTCGAGGTTGAAAGCAACGTTCCGCTTCGAAAGGAAGCTGGCTCATCATGTGACATACTCCGCAGCTACTGTACCTCGGTACCGTTCTCACCTCAGCTCATCTTCTCGACTTACGATCTTAAAGAAATGAGTAGAAGTATGAATCTCCAACCATAATCATATATACGAACTCATAATTATATACTATAACTTATACCTATAGCATCCGAGAATGCCAGACTCAGACCCCGCCCCCTCATCCGCAACCACCGGTTTCTTCCAACCTAAACCTCAGCTCCTTCCCCAATACCAAGAAGATATTACCTTTCAGCGCGCAGTCTCATTCTTCTTACCCACATTAATTCAATCACAAACAGACTCGGAATTCTCATCATGGAGCCACAAGGTGATATCGCCCGAAGTTCTGGCCTGGATCGTCAACGCGGAAGAACACCCGCCAACACTCCGATACGGAGATACGTTTGGCAATCCCAGGGTCCAGCTAAATACCAGCGAGGGATGGAGAAATCTCCAGGCCTTAGGGATTCGAGAAGGGATCGTAGCCAGGGGCTATGAAAATAAATTCGGGCCACATGATCGCGTGGTACAGATGCTGAGGCTGGTGGTCTGGGCTTCAAGCTGTGCACTCGTAGGTTGCCCGAGCGCTATGCATGACGGTGCCACTGCCCTTTTGAAGAAGTATCTAGCTGAGCAAACGGGACTTGCGGAGCGGGAGAGGAAACTGTACGAGGGTGTACTGGAAAGACTGTTGAGTCGGGATCCGGCGGTGGCGTGGACGAGTGGGCAGTGGATGACCGAGCGGACTGGAGGCTCTGATGTGCGCGGCACGGAGACGCGAGCTACGAAGGCCGTGAAAGTGGATGAGAAGAATCTCAGAGATGCTACTGGGGCGGAGCTGGGGGACTGGAGTATTGATGGCTTCAAATGGTTTTCTTCTGCCACAGACGCCGATATGGCGGTATTACTAGCCAAGATGCCGAATTCGGATGATTTGAGTGTATTTTTTGCGCCGATGAAGCGTCAGCGGTTCATGAACGGACAGTGGGTTGAAGAATTCAATGGCGTGGTGCCGCAGCGGCTGAAGAATAAGATGGGGACGAAAGCTTTACCAACAGCTGAACTGGAATTGAAAGGGATGAGGGCGCACATGCTGGGGGAGCAGGGCCTTGGCGTGAAGATGATTAGTACTGTCTTGACGCTCACGAGGATATATACTGCCGTCACCTCGGCTGGGTATCTGGGGCGCGGTTTGGCTATCTCGAGAGCTTTTGCGAAGGTCAGGAGAGTTGCAGGTGGGAGGTTACTGGCCGACGTACCTGTTCATGTGAGAGGAATGGCGAGTGAACACGTAGAGTATAGGGCCAATATGATGTTGGGGCTATTTACCAGCACTTTGTTGGGCATCACAGAACACTCAAGCTCTAGGGGACCGTCTTCGCTTGTTTCATCTGTGGAACAGGCTCGGCTTCTACTACGACTATTGACACCCATAGCTAAGGCTCAAGTATCACTAGCCTCAGTTCACGGTCTTCGAGCTTGCATGGAGAGCTTGGGAGGTGTTGGGTACCTTGAGAACAACGACGACCCGGAACTGAATATTGCTAGGATCTTTAGAGATGCGAATGTGGGTTGTATCTGGGAAGGGACTTCGAATATCATGGCAGATGACACGATACGCGTCCTTGCTGGTCGAGAAGGACCAGCTGTCTTGAATGCGCTTGAGAGCTGGTGTAAGACGTTCACCGGCAAGACTGATGTTATTAGCAATCAGCCACTGCTCCAAGAGCTGAAACGGGTGGAGGGCCAGTTCACGACCTCAGATAAATCCGAGCTCGCATTTCGGAGTCCCGAAATCATGGAGAGTCTTGGATGGATTGTTTGTGGATCTTTGCTCATTCAAGATGCAGTTAGAGATAATGATGCAGCTGCTCATGAAGTCGCTCTGAGGTGGCTGAGTAAGAGAGATGATGGTAGTCGGCAAATTCTACAGAGGAGGTCGTGGAAAGACGCTGTGAAGCTCGATAAGGAAATTGTCTTTGGCAAAATGGAGTTGACAATGTCGAAACTCTAACGCGCTCCGCAGTTCTCCCTCAAGCTCAAATTTGATTAGCTTTCGCGAACTTCACTTCCCCAGAAAGCTTATTTGTGCTGTGGAGCCAATGAGCTTGAATATACTCAAATTTCAAGATCTTAGCTGCATCCTATGTATGAGCATAGAAACTTTATGTCAAACAAGCGGGGTGCGGGGAAGGCTGCATGTCGAGATTGTGGGACCCTCCCTTTTTGTATCTTTTCTCCCCTAATAGTAAGTGGGACGACAGGGGATGTATTCCGCCTCATAAAACCTATAATCCGGGCTTGGGTATTTGCAGGACCGAATTCAATACAAATTGAGTTCGTATGATAGATCGAAAGTTCCATCTTCAGCTTCCTCCAGTGCATGATGACAGATCTTGAAGAAAGGCACTTTCAGACTGACCTCGAAAATGCTATCTCAGCTACCTCCAAGAAGTCCAGCATGCGTCCAGCTTCTGTTTCCACTCATGATATCACAAGAGAATCATGGAAGGACAACAAGAAGGGTATCATGATATGTTTCATTATCAACATGGCAATGTTTGAATTTGGCTTAGATCAAGGCATGGTGAACGGGTTCCAAGCCATGCCTGGCTTCCTGCACGACTTTGGCTATCAGAATCCTCACTTGCCAGGAGGGTACGGAATCTCGACTAATGCACAACAACTCATCACGAGCCTTGTCTCGGCCGGCATGTTCGTCTCGACTTTTGTATCAGGCTGGCTTAGTAACAAGATAGGCCGCAAAGGAGGTCTTTGGGTAGCTCTAATTTTGATGATGCTCAGCGTCACGATTCAAATTGCCGTCATCAAATTCGGTGCTTTGTATGCAGGTCGTATCTTGCTAGGCTTCTCCAATGGACTGCTCCTCGTTTGTGCGCAGTTGTACGTGCAAGAGACCATTCCATCCAACCTACGCTCTCTTGCCTACACTTTCTATCAATTCTGGATCAGCTTTGGCGCATTGCTCGGAACGATAGTCAATAATGAGACTTCAAAAAGACTCGATAGATCATCCTTTCGCATCCCTTTAGGAGTCCTCTACATTATCCCAGTGTTGCTCGCCATCGCACTGATCTTCTTGCCCGAGACGCCGCGTCATTTGGCGGCTCAAGGCCGATACGATGAAGCAATGCGCGCACTTCGCTTTCTACGCGACGCTGCCTATACGGACCTTCAGTGTGAGGAGGAAATGGCAGAGATAAAGCATGCCATCGAACTTGATAAGGAGATGATTGCTACCGTCGGCTATCACGAAATTTTCCATCAAGCTACCATCAAGCGCACGTTGACGTCCTTAGGCCTAGCTCTTTTCTCTGCGGCAAATGGTGTGCCCTTCGTCACTCAGTATGGTGTCTACTTTTTCATGTTGTCTGGAGAGAAGCAGCCCTTCCGCGACGGCGTCATTCTCGGCTGTGTTGGCCTTGCTGGTGTTTTAGCGACCCCATTCTTCACTGGAAGAGTGGGTAAGAGGCCAATATTGATGACTGGTGGTTTAGTACAAGCATTGGCTATGCTGGGCATGGGAATCTCGTATTCGATCCGGGGCATCGATGGGCTTAGTGGAAAAGTTATTATTGCCATGTGCTCCATATTCTTATTTACTGCTTCTGCCACGACGTCGCCGTACTCGTGGCAGGTGGCCGGGGAAGTTCCTACGCAGCAGCTCCGCGGTCACACGTTTGGGTTTGCCTCATCTGTGACTTACCTCTTCGGATGGTCTATCACATTTACGATTCCATACTTCATCAACCCGACAGCGTTGAACTGGGGTGCAAGCTACGCATATATCTGGGCTGCGAGCAATCTTCTGATTTGCGCCTTCACTTTCTTTGTTGTGCCAGAGACGAATAAGCGAACTCTCGAGGAAATCGATGAGTGTTATATCCAAAAAGTTCCGATCCGAGAGTTTCCTGCTTACAAATGTGTTGGCACTTTGAACTCACGACTCAAAGTCGTGCAGCAAGTCAAGAGGGAGCCGTAATGCATCAGGACAGACAATATCAAGCTACAAGACGAATGGAAGGCCATTTCGCTTTATATCTGGACCTGAACAATTACTGCGATAGACAGATTTGTGTTCTGGGCTTCTAGTGTCTGCACGTGGATCGTTTCGTGCCATAAGAATTCTGGACAATACTCAGTCACTCACTGCAAACTCGAGGAGCCACGAGACCGTAGCAGATCGGCACATACTCGAGAAGATTAAAAGGTAGACATATCTTGTCAAGTCCCCAAGATCTGGCTTGGCGGTTGAAATAAGCTTTTGCCGCTGCTTCTCAAGTGGTCCTCGGTAGTTGCGGCAAAATGAGTAGGATATATACCTGAACCTCTTAAACGATGGTAGGATATAAAGTGGGGTTCTAGAGATTCTACAGGTCAGGTTGATATTGTCAATCAACACAGGTTAGCATAGCCAATAGACATATGATATCGATGGGTCGGCACTTGAACGGACGGTACTGAGGAGGATCAATGCTGCCGTTTCCATTAGGTCTTTTAAACGGTGTGATAGTCAGGATCTACTCAATTATGATTCTGCAACATTACCCTGCGCTCGTAATTTTGACATATTGACGAATTTCACGATGCGTTTCTCCCTTCTCGCCGTTGCAGCGGTCGTCCACGCGTTGCCAAACGCAGGAGGTGGTGGTAGTCTTGTTAGATTTCCATGCTCCCAGACGGTCATCGATCGTATTGACCCGTGAGTTCAGTGCTCGAGAAGTTATGATCAATAAAGTAACCTTGTTCGTCATTCTCTAGTCTCGTCAATCCTGGCCAAATCCCCTCCCCTCATATCCACCAGGTATGCATCTAGAACCAAGTGAATACAGATACACAGGACGACTGACTTTCTGTAGGTTATCGGAGGAGTATGATCGTGATGCTAAGCCTCTAATTCCATATGCTTATTGCTCATAGAATGCCTTCAACGCAACAATTGCATCGGCAGATGTCTCCAATATCGCTACCTGTACCACATGCAGTTTCGCAGAGGACCTGTCTAATTACTGGACGGCGAATCTGTATTTCAAGGCTCGCAATGGAAGCTACAAACGAGTACCACAGATCCCCAACAGAGGAAACACAGGGGAGGTAGGCGGCGTTACTGTGTATTACACCTCCCCAGGAGCCGGTACGACAACGGCTTTCAAGCCAGTGAGTTATTCAGACCGCATTGTTTGTTAGGTCACATGAGTCAATACTCTCTCTAGGGATTTCGAATGCTTGTCGGTGATGTAATGCGTCGAGAAGCATCTGTCAGCCCATCGATGAAGATGCAGAGCTGCTTCCGCTGCTACACTGGGGCAAACTTCCAGGGAGACAATCTCTCTCCCTGCGCCGACCCTACTGTAGATACTGAGGGATTTCCCACTAAGATGTGTAGTGGAATAAGAACCAATCTTCACTTCCCAACGTAGGTCATGGCCCAGTATGCCTTTGGAGGAGAACGCTAATCGTATATGCAGGTGCTGGGACGGCAAGAATCTCGACAGTCCCGATCATAAATCTCATATCGCTTACCCGACAGCTGGGCCAGCCAGTTTCCATACCGACGGCGGGGCCTGCCCGTCGACTCATCCTGTCAAGATACCCCAGCTGATGCTTGAGGTACGTCCAATAAGCTCTGGTTGTCAGAATTGCTTTTGGAACAATCACCTAGCAATTAACACACGAAACTATACTAATCCTATATCGTGATAGATTGTCTGGGACACTACACAATTCAATGACAAAAGCCTCTGGCCGGAAGATGGCTCTCAGCCCTTCGTCTTCAGCACTGGAGACACGTAAAAACCCCTTTTTTTGTATCGAGCCACTGTAGAATTCATCATTGACATGCACTCTAGTACCGGATATGGTCAGCACGGCGATTACGTTTTTGGATGGAAGGGCACTGCTCTCCAGAAAGCTATGGATAATGCCTGCTTCGGCGCTACCTGCACTGGCCTCAAGACACAGACTATGGCTACAGCGAATAAGTGTGCCGTAGCTAAGGTTGTCAAGGAGGATACTGATGGATGTTGGTTACCTTGCATCTGAAGTTGTTTCACACACATGCTGACAATAATATAGGGATGGATAAGCTTCCTGGAGATGGGAGTTAAGCCTGACAGTAAGGCTTTTGAGCGATACAAGAGTGAAGCTAACAGTATTGACCAAGTCATATTATTATTCAGGTAGTTTTTATAGTCGAAGATATCTTATTTACATCGCAATCCTTTCCCTTTGTATCTTCTGGTTCATTCGTGGACGTCTGTTCTCAATACCAACTTGCCCGGCACGCCAGAGTGATAATCTTGAACAAGCTCGTTGAGTTTTCCAAAGGGATACTCTGACTTCTTAGCTCGTACGCCATGTTTGCTGCAAAAGTCGAACATATCACTCATGGCCTGATTTGATCCAATCAGCGTGCCCTCGAGCCTGATCCTTCTGAAAACAATGTCTAGTGCTGAAACATGAAAGCCATCCGCAGGAAATGATACAACAACTACTCTTCCACCGTCGCGGACAAGCTCAACACCGTAGTCGAATGCCTTTTGCGTGTCAGGCAAGATAAATACTGCATCTAAACCCATCTCAGAGGGTAATTTCCAGCCATCTTCTTCGCCCATCTTTTGCTTAGCTTCCTTGGCCGTGACTTTCGAGGCGTCAATGATTGTAGCACCTGTCCGGAGTTCCTCTGCAAGCTGTAGCGCGCGGGGTGCTACATCAACTCCTGTCGTCTTCAGGCCCATCTTAGAGGCAAACTGTAGACCCAAATGTCCCAGGCCGCCACCACAGCCCATGATTCCTACTCGTTGCCCAGCTCTAAGCTCACACTTCGCTAGTGCGGAGAAGATCGTGAGCCCTGCACACATGAGCGGCGCAACTTCCATAGCTGTGAGTACTGCAGGTATTGATGTAACCTGCCTTCCATCAACAACGGCATACTCTCGAAATCCGCCCCACTGTTGACACCCCAGACCTGCACCGGAATGAGGGCAGAAGACTGAGAACCCCGGTGGATCAGGCAAAGGACCTGATGGGCTTTGGCACTCACGGCACTGTCCACAGACATGATATCCGCGTCCTGGCACAGCAACGCGATCACCTAAATGATAGCCATGGCAATCATCATCCTTCTCTTTTCCGGGAGGCAACCCAACCACCGTACCCGCGAACTCATGACAGCCAATATGTGGGAGTTTAGGGGGAGTGATAATGCCTTCAGCTATGACAGCATCGGTATGGCAGTATGAGCAAGCGTCTACATGGATCAGGAGGTCGTTTGGATCTTGAATGACGGGAAGAGGGAGATCGCGTAGTCGGTAGGGGGTATTAAATTCTTCAAGGACCCAAGCTTTCATTGTCTCAGGGAGCCGTGGTGTAGCCATAGTTATGGTGTAGGAGAAATTATAGTTCCTATTTGATTCATCTGCTAGAAGATTTTATGTCTAATTCGTAGAATCTCTAGACAATAGGGGAGCCAGTCTTGTAAGTGTGTGGTAATGCGGGGGCGGGGCCAGACATGGGGACTTGGTGGACCCGCGACATGCATATGCACAGCTACATAAACGAATGTGGGGACACTAGGGATAACCTTGACACTGGTGAGAGGGCCTTCATCACCAGCATAAAGTATTTAAATTTTAGTTGCTAGTGAGTAGAAGAGCCAGAGAATAATTATCTTTAGGAATCAGGATGTCCTATCTAACGAATTTGAGAACGTCCCTGAATGACAAGCTTCAGCAAATCGAATCAGAACTGTCAAGCAGCTCTGTTGATGGCTCCCCACATTTAATGGCAGCACATCAGTATCTGGGACTTGACGATGCAGACAATTTGCCTTCAAGAAAAGTCTTCGATTTAATTGAGCAAATTCGCATGGATCTCAAAGCGGTCGAATCTCTGATTACCCCGACAAGGTTTAAGTTGGTCGAGATAGGAACTCTGCATTATAAGTCTGCAGCCTTAAATGCGGCCGTATCGCTGAATATTGCAGACGTCATTGAATTGTGTGGAGGCGAAGTGACTCTCGAAGTTTTGGCCAAGAAAGTCGACGTTAACGCGCATAAGCTTGGTAAATCTACATCGATTAAGTATCACGTCGTCTTTGCTAATGAAGTCAAGGCAGAATCCTGCGCATGTTGACCGGAGAATTCATCTTCCAGGAAACCTCCCATGATGTCTTCAAGAACACGAGGCATAGTATCGCACTAGTTGGCTCACACGGAGCGCGCTCATTCCTGTCCTTCATGTAAGTCGTCTGTTAGTGCTATCACATCATTTGAGCTCCATTCACAGGTTCCCAGTACAGACTTAGGCATGAAGTGTTCAAGTGGCATACCTGCAGACATGTCTAGCCCAGATACTAAGCATTCCTTTGCCGAGACCACTGCACCGTTTTGCAAAGTTGTGTCGAAGAGCAATCAGACATTCGCTCAGTATATGGGCAATCCAGACAATTCGGAGATGGCTGAACTGGGAACAGAGGGAATCGTTGGATGGCTGAATGTGCGTTCTGACGGAGTAGAAATTTGATTAACTTGACTGACTACCTCTTGGAGTAGAAGCTGACAAGAGCGGCGCTACTCTATGATTATCCATGGGCACAACTGGGACGCGCTAGAGTAGTTGATCTCGGATGTGGCATGGGAGACGCTGGTATGGACGTGATGCGGAGATTTCCTCAACTCAGTTGGATATATCAAGATCTTGAGCCAGTCATAGAAAGTCTGAAGAAGGTGAGTAAGAGGATTCAAATGTATATATTGAAAACGTACGCTTATGTCTCATAAGGGATTTCCCGAAGATCTGAAAGACCGAGTCGACGATGGCAGGATATCCTTCGTTGTACAAGATTATTCCCAGCACAATGCAAGTAATGGCGATGTGTGGTTCATGAGAGGCGTTTTGTAAGATACCCCTCCATAATATGAAGACACGATCCTGCTCATTAATCTATACAAATGCAGGCATGAGTACGATGATGACCAAGTTCTCATAATCCTCGATCATCTCATCACAGCAATGCGAAAGACACCTGATACCAAGCTGATCATCAACGAGGTCTTAAACTCCAGTCCGATAATTGTGCCACAATCTTCAACGTCAACGTCACCGTCAGGATATATCCCTGGTTCTCAGTCAGCGATGGCTAGCATTGCCAACACCATGACTTGGAGCACTTTCACACTATTTGGAGGGAAGGAGAGATCTTATCAAGAATATGAGAGCCTACTCAACGCAGCTGGTTTGAGAATATCCAAGCTTTTTCAGTTTCGGACTTTCACAGTCATGCTCGAATGCACGCTTGCATGATGTTGGAATACTAGCAACATTGCTACACAAGTACAGTACTTAATGGAATTCATTTTACGCTTTTGAGACATTATATCCTTGTTTTTCAATTTGTACCTACTGTCTCATCTGCTCAAGCTGCTCTCGCACCTTCTGAGACGTCCCCTCCCAACCGTCCTCAACCTCTTTCTCAGCATCGTGCACCCACAAATGGTAACTATCCAATACTCCCTTGGATGTATCCAGTTCGTTTACCATTTTAAGAGTCTTTTTATCATGCAAATTGTGCCATTTGTCCCTTTGAGTAATTCCAACCTGCTGTGCTGCCTTGACGTGTTCATACCTGATGGCAAAATATGTGTGCAGTGCCAACGGAACATTGCCCTTCCCAGCTTTTGCTAAACATAAAGCGATAGTAGCTCCATCTTCTACCGCTTGACTAGCACCTTGGGTTGATGTGGGGAGGAAGGGGTGTGCGGCGTCGCCCATTATTGCAATCAGGCCAGACTTGGATACCCACTGATCTAAGCATGGCCTATATACGAGTTTCCAGTCGATTATGTTCTCAATCTTTTCCCAGACACGCACAAACATAGGGTCCCAGCCTTTAATGGCTTCAAGAATATCTTTGCGATACCCGGGAAAATTCCAGCCTTCAGAGACGTCATCCTCGTCTTTATGTGTTAGAACCGCATTGATTTCTGTGCAATCGCGGAGTACAGTCACAAAGCCGTGGAGGTCAGGACCGATCCATAGCTGTGTTGTATCTACCATTTGTTTGTCAGTGGAGTTTCACAAAAGTGCGCATCATCTATACCAACAATTACGTACCCTTCTTGAGTATGGGCGAGACAAGCTCGTCGTCCTTGAACATGTCCGCGTCCGAGTAAGCTCTCCAAACAGCGTATCCACTATGAACGGGCTTGTCCTCGTATCCAAGGACCTGAGTTCTACCTGTACTCTTTACGCCATCACTGGCAATCACCACATCTGCGACAATCTCTTCACCAGATTGGAGGAAAATACTGGGCTTGCTCGTATCATACTTGTCTATCTTTTCACCCATTCTCACCTCAACCCCATTTTTCTTACAATGTTCAATGAAGATTGCATGGTAATGGCCTCTATGTCCAATCAGCCCTCTATGTCCATATACCTCTTCTGCCTTTCCCAATGTCTCATCTACAGCAATGATGCCTCCATCGTAATTCCTCATCACCGTCTCCTTAGCGCGCGAAGAAACTGTCCATAGATCGTCGTAGAGGCCCCAACGCTTAAATAGTTTAGAAGTGTTCGAACCGAAGCCAACGGAGTCACCCAGAGGGAAGAATTCAGCTACTTGGTCGTAGAGCGTGACGCGCATGCCCTGCCGTGCGCAGGCTATGGCACAAGAACAACCTCCAAGACCAGCACCGACGACGATTACACGAAGACTAGATTCTATATTGGGTTGGGCCATCCTGAGCTAGAGATAGTAGAATGTCAAATGCGTCAAGTCAATGTTTAAACTGGATGATGCTCGGCATCTGTCTCCAGGTTGCTACGGCAGTAGCATGAGCGAGATTTGAGTTAGTGGGGTGAGGATCACGTTGTACCTGCTTGTTTTCAGGGATGCACTCTTAAACGACATCTCCAGAATCTAGGCATAGTGAACTCTGTTTGATGATGCATGTGGGGCTTTGAGGCAGTTCAAGCACGCCTCGAACGAGGCCGTGACACTAAATGGCGATGTCACAAGCAAATTGGACAAAATTCCCAAAAGATCGATTGCATAATAAATAACAATCTGCAAATGAATAATCTGCTCATCTCCGTTCTTAAATGCAAGCCATGTGCCGGAAGCTGGGCAGGCTTATTAGCCAGACTGCGCTCAGGGACACCTTTTGCGACCCACGTCGCTGTGGAAACAATCATCACTCTTCATCTTCTAATTGAAGATGTCATAGACGCCCAACATCTAACAGCTATGTCTATCATCCATCAAAGTACCAACAGGATTCAACTAATTAACATTTGCTAGCCTCTTTTCTCATGACTTTCGGGTGATTGAGGTCCGATCGACAGCCAGAAGACGGAGCGAGGTTTCCATGATGAATTTATCCTTATGATCACATTAAATTGGGACTACTGCAACTGATAGACCAAAGCAACTCACCTTTCTCACATAGTTGTATTTTTGAATGCAATCTTGACACCATTTTGGCTTTCAACTGACGGCGAGATTCTCTGTACATACTCGAAAACAGGATCACAGTTTTCGATACGCTCAAATCGTTGAGCCAGCCTTACAATGAGATAAATGGCATTTGTCAAGACCTGTTGCTGAGCTGGACAAATCCGAGGACCTCCCCAAAATGGAACAAACTCCCACAAGGGCTTACGACCTACCCAACGTTCTGGTCTGAATTCATTCGCATCATCGCCCCAAGTCTCTTTGTCGTGGTTCATCGCCCACGTTCCTGAGACTACTGGAGTGCCACAAGCAACAAAGATAGGGCTCTTCTGATCCAGCCCTCCACCGACGGGCAGAACTGTATCCTTCACCACCATCCGCCAGACTCGAGCTGCCGGACCAATAGTACGTACTGTCTCATGAAAGACATGTCTGAATTCCACTAGTGATTTGAGTTTCTCGAAGGTCAGAGGCGTATCTCCTAGTTCTAATGCCTGTTCTCGAAGTCTTGCCCAGATATGAGGATGTCGTGCCAATTGGAAAAGCATGTTATTCACCCCAATCCCTGCTGAATCACGAGCAGGAAGGAAAACACTCAGGACGTGATATCTTAACTGTATAGGATCAGGAACTTGTTTCGCCATTTCGTCTAGTAGGGCATAGCGTTTTCGCACTGGATTGTCGGACTCGGACTTGTCATCACCATCGGCTTCCCGGAGGGCTCTCGTGACTTGTCCATCAACATATTTGTGGGCTATAGTGTATGCCTCCTTGAAAGCCTTGTCTTCTCTGAAACGAGAGAGATGAAATTGCAGCCATCCTGCGTCCTGGCGCTTGATAGAATACGCGTTTGCTTTCAAAAATGCGTCATAAAACTCAGCCGCTTCCGGAGGCACTTCAGATTCCAAGAACCCTAATGGCTTCCCAAACAAAAAATCCATAGAATAATCCAGGAACTTCATTTACATCAACTTCACGCTCCCAGCGTCAGGAGAGGGAATGCTTACTAAGCGACGGACCAGAGGCTGCACATCGATAGTCCTTCCATCTTTTGGAAGAAGGTTCATAAAATGATCTGCAAATGTCGTGAAGTGCTCAACGTCCGATATCTCAGCCCTTGAGAATACGGGCTTCACCATCTCCCTCGCATGCCTCCAAACCGCTCCGTCAGAAGCGATCCCGGGGCCAAGGAACGGCCACTGCGCGACTGCTCTCTCTGGGTCTTTGCCAAAGTCCTCGAATCCCGTAGCTGCAATTTTCTGAACGTTCAAGGGCTCGATCGTGTTGATTAGAGGTCTGCCTCCCACGTCTTGCCATACTCTTCAAATTGAGCAGCATATAGCTCAAAGAACCTACCCTCTTTCAAAGCCTGCGTACGGATGCGAACCATATCTGAACCCCAGCCTTTATCTTCATGGGGGTATCTCATTGGCTCTTGACATCTGTGTCGTCGCTTCATTGAACTAATATCCGCTTGCCTTTGCCATATTCGAAACAAGATAGCAATGGCAGGGGCTAGTAAAGTGCAGACGATGAAGAAAACTGCCTTTTCTCGGAACGAAGAATTCTCCATAATCATCTCAGTGGTAGCTCGAATGAATCAGTCATGAGCTTTGTGGCACGATAAGGTCAAGGCGGCGCAGAATAGATGACGGGAAGAGGCTTTGGCTGTCTCCTCAAGAAGAGCTGGTGCAGGTTGTTACCAACTGCGGGCTTAGTACTGGTGGCAAACGGCCCAGGTAATGCACCCTCCGACTAAATTTGTGCGCAAGCCACTGTTGGTTGGTGTGGCAATGTCACCAACGGAATGTTACTGTACGACTCTCACCGCAGCATGGCTGTCCAACAGCTCCTAGACCGCTAGAATTTTCGCTGATCTCCGATAAAGAAATATGTTGCAGCACATCCGTATGTCAATGTGCTTATTTGATGTTGAGGCTGCTGGAAATACTGCTTTGGGAAGATGATGCTAATGCTCTGCGAACGATATGCTATATAATCCACCATTACAACGACGATGCGCCAGAAGCTCCCGACACCCCAAACAGGTGGTTGTGATTGCTATAATGACCGACAAAATACGATCTCAAGATTACTCTCAGACACGCACATACTTCTTCGGAGTAGCTGAAGCCCTAAAAACGACCCCCTTGGTGGAATAGATATGGGATACCTTCTAGCTACTGCCTTCAATATTCGATGACAATGACATGTTCGTGGGCGCGGTCCCTGGACCTTACGCTTGAGTATATAATTACTAGATCTTACTTGGATATACCCAAGGATGAAATCATCAGCCAAATTCTGCCTTTTGAAAAAACTATCCGTAAAATGAACACTTCCAGTCTCCCAACCGATCAATCTGCCACTAAACTTCCCTCGATCTCTTAGGAGAGCGAAGAAACTCAAATGCGTGCAGAAAATATAAAAGTCCGTCCCTGCGTGCCGAGAACGCAACCCCCGTCGCGAGAGAACAAACTATAAAATACTTTGAAGTTAAAGTAAATTCTAAAATCTATGAAACGCCTTGAAAATTTCCGTGCCTATCCGTGCTCAAATATATTTGTATAATACCCTTCCCCGATATCCCCGACCCCGTTTCCTTCGAAAGGCTATAATCGACGTCGCCGCCGCCCCCCCCTTGATCTACGAAGGAAGGGCCTTCTTTTATGGACCATGATCGCATTATCATCGAGCACCTTTTCACTTTTTTCAAATTTATAGGACGGTTAGGTACTAGCTGGCACAGACCAAAGAGGTTTGGCAAAAAAATTGGCTGACACAATAACTGTAAACATGCGAAATTGGTGTTACACCTAAAGTCGAAATCGGTTGTCGTGGTCGTGTTTGCTCTCTCTCTGCGCAACGAGAAAACATTCCCTGCATGTCAAGGATGACGACAGCGCTACACCTCATCCGGGATAGGATAGTCTAGGAATATACGGTAGTATGCATAAACCAGAACTCAGCTATCCTGTCCTGCTCTATCAGGCTCACGTTGTAATGGGATTTATCTTGTGGTTTTTATGATGGAGTTGATTTGTCTTTTCCTAGCTGGTGCTCAGCTAAATGAGAGCTCTCCAGATCACGTGGTACTCATCACGTGTTGTGTTAGCCTCCTAAATCAAAAGCAAGCTTGGTACTGTGGCAGCTATTACTGATGAGGGTAGAGGATGCAGTACATTCCGACATGATCCTCACCCTTCAACTCATCTTGGAAATAACTATCCTGGAAGTATCTAGTGAAAAAGCTCGTCTCTGCTGCCCATTCCGGCACAAGCAGTGCCACTCAAGGCTCCTCCGAAACAGCAATTTCCATCTACTCATCGTCGTTGATGTTGATGACCGTCTGCTTCCATTTGCGAGCCTGGACACGACGGTTGAACAAAATGTCGATCTCACGGAAGGACCTGTGCTTCATCTCTGGAATCCAGACCCAAGCCAAGGCGGTGCAGATAAAGGCAGTGCCAGCCCAGACGTAGCCGCTCTTGCCGCCCAGGTTCCACTTGTCAGTGTTGAGCATGTAGCTGGCGAGGAAGATGCAAGGAATATTGACCAAGTAGTAGGCACCTCGTCCGATACCGGTTGTCAGTGGCCTGAGACGAACGGAAGGTGTCTCGCCGATGATGACCCATGAGGCAGGGGCGGGTCCCAAGCAGAACAGGACGGAGACGATCAAGCCAAGTGACGCTTGCGCATTGCTAGCTGCCTTACCACCGCCAACGGAAGCCGCAATACCGAGCGCGATCAAGAATGCACAGTTGATGAATTGACCGTAGACATAGATGGTGCGTCGGCCAAGGTATGTGGTGAGGATCCAAGAGATCATGACCATAATCCACTGGAGGGCAGAAGTGATGAGACCAAGTGCGAATGCGGTGTTGTCTGCCATGCCGGCCTCTGAGCTGGTGTTAGTCTGCTATGAGGTTGCGGGAAAATGGTTGAACTCGCGTTTGAAAAAAAAGACCGCTTGGTTAGCGATCAGATTGCCCGTCAGATTCTGAGACGCGTACACACCGCACACAATCAATGTGCGGTAGAGATCGGTACCTTTCCAGAGTTCAACGAGATTGGGCTTCCTCTCGGTCTTCTCAAGCTCGATCGTGCGACGCATCATTGCAACTGCGTCAGCGGGATTATCAGTTGCACTCCTGCGTCCAAGGCGTCTGACAGCCTTCTCTGCCTCAGCCAGACGGCCCTTTCGTACAAGCCACCAGGGTGATTCAGGCGCAATGAAGAGTAGGATAGCGAGAGGGGTAGGAAACATCCACTGGAGTGCAATGGGAATTCTGGTATGGCTGTCAGTACAGTGCTCCTCGATGGCATCTATGGGAGCGGACGAACCTGTACGCTGTGGCGTTCGCCTTGGATTGGTAGTGGTAAGTGATACCGCCGACAATGATCGACCCAATAGCCCAGAACATCTGCAACATTTGCGTCGCTGGAGCTCTCAATCTCAGTGGCACGATTTCGGCACAGTAGGCGGGTGCATTGGCGATGAACACGCCCCACGGGATGCCTTCCAGGATCTGGGCCGCGAGAAACATACCCTGGCTGTTGCCAAAATAGAAGATGAAGATGAAGGCATTCAAGAACATGAGACCGCCAATGGTTGCCCATCGATACCCAATCCAACTGGTAATGGGACCTGCGATGAAGACACCGATGAAGGCACCGACTGGTCCGGCACACTGGAGTGCTGACTGCCATGAAGCTTCGATGATATTTTTCCCAGTTTTTTCGCTGTATACACCAAAATCCTTGGTGAATTGATCTGTGGCTATGAACTGTCCCACCAAGAAAACACAGTATGACTCCATGATCTATCGCAGCGTTAGAGAAAGGATCTGCCTCTTCATCATGGGCCCGAGCTTACAATGGTGCATGACATGACGAATGCCCACCAACTGGCCGCGGGATAGGCCTTGACAGCCTGGAGCACCGTCATATCATGTTCGATCTTCTCGGCATCGATGGCGCCCGTTCGGTCGTAGTCGACCTTCGCGTCGACATCGTAGACAGGACCGCGCGTGGAGGCGGGGTGCGCCTCGACCTCCTCCAACGCTGCGGTCGGCTTCTCTTCGTAGGCGTTGTTCATGTTGATTGACGATTGACGATTGACGATTGCTGAGAGTAAACGTGAGAAGGAAAGAGAGGCAGGAGCAGGAGCAGGAGCAGGCACGACTGGGTTCTTTAAGCTGTAGCTGTATCCCTGCGACCACACGCTCGTGATGGGAATCCCGATCTTGGCTCACCTGAGTGTAGCTTGCTCCGCACCCTGACCTGCACCACCCAACCTCTCCACTCATTCGTGCGGCAGCGTCGTATTCGCAACGTCACATCGCCTGGCCATCTCATCGATCCAGCTGTCTGATTGGCTGCAGGCGACATCGGTGCATCTTCTCCCGAGTCGTCGCAGGGCCTGCGCGCAACGGTGCAATGTGACTGGTGGCCTCTTGTCGGTCGAATGTCCGCGCGACTGTGGAGGAGGAACTAGAAGAACGTGAAGAACTTGGAGAACTTGGGGCACCCAGTGCGGGGTCGTTAGCGCGCCATGGCTGAGCGGCTCTATAGCCGTCCCATACACATACATACGGAGTACAGTAGTGACTCCTGGAGTTCACGCGATTGGGGCGCATATAAAAGAATGGAGCGGAACTTGAGGCGTCGTCCGTGAGCACGCAGCTACGGAATGTTCGAGAAAGAAACCTAACTATAAATAGGATGGGCACCTCTCTGAGACTCGTGGCTGGTGCTGGTGTACATTAACAAGTACTTGATCCTAAAGCTAAAACACGTGGCGTTCACACCGGAGAAACTCCCGGACCAATATTTTTCCACTTTTGAGTATCTTCAAAATTTAGAGCCGTATTCTTCTTCTTCTAATATGAAACCTTCCCTCAAGCGCTCCGAATTCTAAAGAGACTCTAATATTCGTGATCAAGCAAAGGGGAACAGCAAAAACGGCAATCGATAACATGAGTCAAATCGTAAATCACATGACTAATTATAACCATTTTCGTGGTCTTCTCAGGGACAGATAATCAAGGAAACTGATACATTGATGATAACTCCGTAGAATTCCCAAGAAAGTTTGTGATTTTAAAATTACAAGTTTGTCTCGTGACAGGGTGCGTCTCGGGACGCAGGGGCCAGACATTACCATATATTGCAATCTGTGACTGCGGCTGGGGCAGCCAACGCCCAGACTGCGCACCTGGGTCGGTCACCCCACTGGGAACCCGACCCATGGGTCCAATAGGTGGTTCCTTTCTCTCTAAAGGACCCATGCCCATGGGGCCCCATAAGTCCTCATGGGACGGGTCCAGGTTTTCAATAATACCTACGGGTCCCCATTAAGAACTAATAGGGACCCGATGCGCAGTCTACCAACGCTTTTTGAGGCGTGCAGAAAAAGATTCAATTCGGTTACAGTACCACTGATACCGCTTGACTAACCCTCTATCGAGAATCATTGGTGATATGAAAGGAAAGTAGATACATGCACATACAAAACGTACAACAAGTAGCTGTGATCATGAAGAGCCGAATCGCTACCAACCAGACTAGATGAGATAAAACAAGAAAGTCGGCGTCTGTATCGACTGCGAACGAAAACAATGACTCTGCTACCCCCTTGCAGATACCAGCACAGTAAATACACAGATGGACGGAACTAGCTCCTATTCTATACCTCAGAGATGGATGCAGACCAAAGTACAGTGTGGGGACTAGCTTGGGGAGGAAGGAAGGGGGGGGGGGCAATGTCTCTGTGACCATAGCTGAGATTCTTTACCATCATAGATAGTTGCAAATACAGAAACTCAATATCTTTTTTTCCCTTATTTCTGCTCCGCTCCATCAATCTTCGGGAGCCAACCAGGTCGTCGGTGAGTATAGTACTCAACAGCCGGTCTCTCCTCCGAGACATTCCCCGCAAACACACCCTCCTGCTCCCCACGTATTAGCTCAACACCCCCTCCTACACAATCCACTTCCACCATGCTTTTTCAAAAAAAATCTACATTTTAGCTCACCTTCAAAATCTTCACTTCCTACACACATCCATCCATCTTACATTAGCGAACTTTTTTTCTTCATCCAAAAGGGATCAGATCTACTAATTACAATATACATACATACATACCGGATGAGTAGACACCTGCCTGAACAGCGTCGTGCCGCACGTCTCGCAGAAGTGCGAGGTGATGTCATTCCCAGCATCAGTCTTCTTGGTGTATTGTCTCAGGCCGGTGGTCGTCGGCGACACGCTGAGAGCATCGGAGTCGACGAAGAGATTCGTGCTGAAGATCGAGCCGCTGACTCGGCGGCAGTCGGTGCAGTGGCAGAGATACTGTAGTTCGTGTTTTGTAAGCTTTTGGGTTGTGTTTCAGGCTGTAATAATATGTGCTTTTGTGTGATTTCAAGAAGAAGAAGAAGAAGAAGAAGAAGAAGAAGAAGATGATGATGATTTTACTTTGAGATTTGGAGCACCGCTGAGGGTGATTTCGTATTTACCGCAGACTGGTTGGTTTTTTGGGAGCTTAGTTAGGAACGTGAAGGTAACAGGGGGCCCACATGGTGCTTACGGCAGGCTCCTGTAGGCATTTTTTTTTTTGGCGGGCGTGAGAGCTGGTGGAGTGTTTGGAAGAACCAGAGTACCTTGGTGAGCGTCTGAGTTCCTCTGCGCGTTTTTCGATCAAAGATTATTTACATGATTTTGTAATCATCGTTCGTGACATCACGTGGAGAAGGGCTGAGTCTAAAGTCCGATCGGATGAGGAGCTTCGGTTCGGTACTTAAACAGATAGCTGGACTAGCTGGCTTGCGCCTAAATATTCTCGGGCTTGGGCTTCGCTTAAGCCCCTGAGGTGCGCATCGTCCTTTACTCTGCTTGCTCCAGTACATTGTATGCGCCCCCGACATCAGTGCTTGCCCTCCACCAGTATCTCTGACACTTGGTTTTGGGCAGCTTCCCGTTCTAGCTTCTTGTCTCCCAATGTGACTCCAATCTCTTTAACCACCAACCACCCAGGTAGCAGAGCGATAGCCCAGATGCCAAAGTTCAGGTACACGCCGCCGACATCCGCGAAGATCGGAATACTGTTCAAGCCATACTTGGAAGGGCGATTGATTAGTTTTGAGTCGTGAAATGGGGAGTTGAAGACATACGCTGACAGCTTGCACCGCTGACTCGGTTCCTCTAAGTAGCCCGGCTATTCTGATTACCTCAGCGTCAGAGCCAGCAAGCTCGCCCACAACGAAGTATCTGTGATATCAGTCAACAAAGTCCTCACATCAACCAAGAAAGGAGCCTCACAGATATAGGTAATTAAGTTGGAATCCAGCGACCCAGAAGATGAACAACGCGAATCCCTTTCCGAATCCATTGTCCGCCCAATCATAAGTTGGCCTGCTCTTTCTGAAGTCGGTCACGAGCACGGTTGCCCAAACCCACCACACACCTTGTAATCCTAGTATGACGAAGAAAGAAGCTCTAGCTCTGACCTTAAGACGAATTCTCGTCCAGTCCAAGAAGGCACCGAGGATATTGCCGGCGATCAGGGCCACGATGCCGGAGAGGAAAGATCCCAGAGCACGGGCTCGGACAGAGAACCAGAGTGATTCGAAAGTATACATAACCGCCTCGCTATACACACCCTGAGCAATAAGCGGGATGATCAGCAAGAAGTTCTTCGAGAAGAACAATTTGGTCACAGCTTTGATCTCCGACCAATTGCCACCTGTGATACCCAATTTCACCGCCACACCATCAGTTCTCTGTACCTTCTCCGGACGGTTCAAGAACAAGCCTGCGAACGGTCCTAATGCTTGCAGCGCAATGAACGCAAGGTAAACATTGTATGAGACCTTGCCGGCATGGTTGTTATTGGCGTTGAGTCCAAGATTGATAGCCCCGCCTAGGATATTGCCACCGACTCGGAAGCTAAGCCAGAAACCCAGGAAACGTCCCTGGTTATATGGTTCCGGATAGCTCAACGCAATCGCCGCTTCAGCCATCCAGAACACGCCGGCGCTGATACCACACTACTGACATGTCAGCATATCCGAGCACCAACAGTCTCTGAAGAGCAAATTTTTACTCGTGGAAAGAGAGATACATCAACATAGGGGGTTAACGAATGCTCGAAAACCTACCAGTGCAGCACCCAGAAGCACAAACCACTCATTCCCAAACCGATTATTCGTGTACAATCCTGCAGCAAATGGCGCATAGCCCATCGTGCCAAAGATCAACGCCCACTTGATACCCACCATCCTGACCAGAATGGGGCTGAAGAAGCAGGACACGACCATGAGGCAGAACGTCAGAGCATTGGCGGCGTTGACGAGGTAGGGCTTCTCCTCACCACCTGCGCCGAGACTGTTCATCGCACCCCAGATGCCGGGTGCGAGGAGGTTGCAGATGCCGAGGATGAGGGCGTTGTAGAAGGTGCTGCGGTACCATTTTGCTGTAACTTTCTCGTTAGACAAATTGCATTTGCTCAATTTCGAGAAATGGGGATGTTTGAGGCAGGCGAGACTCACGTTTGATGTGCGTGCGACGGGGAATTGATTGAGACTCATTGTCTGAAGTGAGTTCTGAGCCGGCTTTGGGCTCAGGAGGTGCTACGGCTGCCACCTCCATCGTTTCGCGGGCGGCGATTGGACGAGGCGAGGGTGAAGCACGTGACTAGATCAATCTAAGGTTGGAGAGAAGAGACCTATGGGGATGGGAGGGTCGTATTGATTGTTGTATCGGGATATAAAATCCAGGGTCCTAGTAGGACTATATCTACATTCTCTATGTCTCTAGCTGTTATCTCTTTTCTCTCTCTTTCTCTCTTGTGGCGTCCGTGTACAAGTACCGGTCGAGGACTGAATGCCGATGGCGTGCGAGATGCTGCGAGCACGGAATTGGCACCCTGCAATCACGTTGCGCTGGGCGACCCACAGTCGAGCGTAGTCCAACCCTTTGATAGCAACGTTCTTTTCGTCTCATCTTCTACACATAGCTACATAGGTACAGTGCATAAGTATACGTACATGACTCGTTGCCAAGTAGGTAGGAAAGTCTCGGCCTCTCTGCTCACGAAAAGCTAATGACTGAGTGGTCGAAGAGTAGAAGAGAGGGCTTAGACTGAGAGAAGGCCCAGTTCCTGTGGCTTGACAGTTCGCAGCGTAGAATCAGCTACGGAGGCTTGAGGGAAAAACTTTTCTTCATCTACTTCTGGGATTACATAAAGTCCTACTGCAAGGTACCGTTGACAGTTTCCTTGGCGTATGCCGGTTGCTCTTCACCAGCCTTCCAGAAATACTTAGCTCCGGGATGCGTTTCAGACAGTCTAGTGCTGCCTTTTACGCCCAGGTAGTTCTCCCTGAGTGTTCCGCCTGGAACCGCGTAATCATCCCAGAACAGACCCCTGCTCCTCAATTCTGGAACGAGGTACTCGATTATGTCGTCGAAAGTCTCGGGTATACTTGCGTAGCTGAAGTTGAAGCCATCGACATCAGCAACTTCGGCCCATCTCTCCAGCTCATCAGCAACCTTCTTAGGATTGCCAACGATCTTTGCTCCATTGCCGCCAAGAATCAAGTGTTCTGCAATGGTCTTCTTGTTCCACTTGGTTCCTTCGGGAGAAGTTGACGCCCAGTGGTTGACCATGCTCCTGACAGCTGGCGGCGCATTTTCCAAGAACCTGAAATCCTCATCGTCGCCGTACTTGCCCAGATCGTAGCCACTCCAGCCTCCAAAGAGAGCGAGTGCGCCTTCTCTATCACCATAACTTGCCAAAAGCTCATATTTCTCTTGGGCCTTCTCATCTGTCTCGGCCACAATAACTAGCAGTCCTGCCACGATTTTGATACTCTGCGGATCTCGTCCTAGCTCTTTGGCCTGGGCTCTGATGGAGTCTACGCTTGGTCTGACTAATTCCGCGGTATGTCCGTTCAAGAAGATGGCCTCGGCATGCGTGGCTGCGAACTTCTTCCCCGCGCTGCTCGTTCCAGCCTGGAACAGAAACGGTGTCCTTTGAGGACTAGGCTCGCAAATATGAGGCCCAGGAACCTCGAAATATTTCCCTTTGTGGTTGATTTGCCTGACGCCTTTCGGATCCGCGTAGTATCCCTTTGGCGCAGCAGTCACTGCATCGTCCCTCCACGAACCCTCCCACAGCTTGTACGCGACATCTAGGTACTCGTGCGCTATCCGATATCTTTCGTCATGTTCGACTTGAGTGTTGAGTCCGAAATTGCGAGCTGCAGAGTCGAGATAGGATGTCACAATGTTCCATGCGACTCTCCCTTTAGCTAATTGATCAACTGTGGAGAACTTCCTCGCGAGGGAATAGGGTGATTCGTATGTTGTAGATGCAGTCACACCAAAACCGATGCTGTTCGTCGCCGCCGCCATGGCGGGGATGCTGTATAGAGGATCATTGATTGGGAACTGCGCTCCAGCAGGAATCGTAGGCTCTAGATTCGCAGGACCTTTGTAGACATCGTAGCCACCAAGTACGTCTGCAAAGAAGATGGCGTGGAATTTTGCGGCTTCGAGTTTCTGCGCGACGGACATCCAATGCTTGATGTCGTTATACTTCGAGCCCTGGTCGGCGGGGTACTTGAACAAGCCAGGGTTCAGATGGCCGGGCGCCTGCATGGCGAAGGCATTGATAATAAGCTGCTTCTTTGGTTGAGACATGATGGTAGAAAGTTAGGACGCGTAGGAGAATTACAGAAAGTGAAACCTTTCGACGGGTCTCTAACGGTGGGAAATCAATGAAGCTGTTAGGAAATAAATTCTAAATTCAAATGAGCTCACCTCGCACGCAGCGTAACATTACCCCTCCACTAGGCCGGGCATGGCATTCCGCGAGTTGGAACTACCAAGACCCGCGACAGGTCTTGAGGCTTGGTGGCCGGTGTCAATGTCGTGCATCTTTCTGTAGCATGGGTCGCTAGAGGTGATGCTGATTGAACGACGATGGCGTTTTGATCCCTGGCTCTGGCGCAAAACAACGGCGCGCCGCTATTCCTCCACTTTTCAGTCTTAGCGACTAAGTTTATCTCGACTTCACATGCGCAAGGCTGGTGCTGGTTCGGATTCGAGATTTCGTAAATGGGGGTAGTGGTCCTTCGTACGAGCAAACTATGGGCAGCAAGGTCATACAACGCGTTGGATGATGGATTTGTGGGTGCTAGTGTCGAACAGGTATCCCGGCACTGCCCTTAGGTCTAGGAATTAAGGGTTTCTCGTCTCCTTTTTAACTGCTTCGTGTATGAATTATCGGCGGGGTCACGCGAGGCATGTTAGATCCAGCAGTATGGAGACGGCCAATTCCTAGTCTTTTCTTATCGTCTACTTGACTCGATTAGTAGCACGCAATCGAGGTATTATCTTTGGTCCAATCTCCGTCAAGTTGATGGAAACTCCCAATGTTGCCATAGATCTCTTTCATAACGACATGTATTTCTGGCCAGGCTGAGCCTTGCAAGAGTGGGAGGAGATGTGAGAGGCGATGTCAGAGGCACCTTCTCAAGTAATTGACATCGCTAAGCCGTAGACTCGTTGCATTACTCTTGTATTCTCCGTTCAGCAAAAACACATGTAGTTTCATTCCAACCTCTCACCACTATGTCTGTCGCAACACCCACAGGTGACGCTCCAGATACAAAGGCGGAGTTTCAGAACCATAAGGACTCCGTGGTTGTTGACGTAGTTCCAGTTGCTGATATAAGACCGGTTTCTGAGGCGTCTACATCAGATAGCCTAACACAGCCAGAGAATCAGTCCCAATTCGAGCTCGAAGAACACGCAATCGATGTACCAACAAAGATTCGAGTAAGCACATATAGTTCAATCTCGATAAACTCTGCATATCTAATTAATTGTAGGTTGCAGTCATAGGCGCGGGCCTTTCCGGGATCACAGCCGGCGTACTCCTTCCCGTCAAGGTTCCTGGCATCGAGTTGACCATCTTCGAAAAGAACGCAGACGTAGGGGGCACTTGGTACGAAAATACGTACCCTGGTGTACGGTGTGATATCGTGGCTAATGTATATCAATCGACCTTCGAGCCTAAGACACAATGGACGGAGGAGTATGCCCAGGGACACGAGATTCGAGATTATTGGCAAGGTCTTGCCCGAAAGCATGATGTTTACAAGTACCTAAAGTTGAGACACAAGGTGATTGGCACGAAATGGGAGCATGACAAAGGAACATGGACGGTTAGTGTTGAAAACGTGGAGACTCGGGAACAAAGGGAAGAAGTCTTTGATGTGTTGATTACTGCCATCGGACGCTTCAACGCTTGGAAATTACCAGACTACCCTGGTATCAAAGAGTATAAAGGACATCTTCGGCACGCATCAGCTTGGGATCCTACGTTCGATCCTGCTGGCAAGATCGTAGCAGTGATCGGAAATGGCGCGTCTGGCATACAACTAGTCCCTAATCTCCAGAAGGTAGTCAAACATCTGGATCATTATGCTCGGAGTAAGACGTGGATTGCAGGATCATTTGGTGGCGAAGGTCCTGGCCGCAGATTAGAGCCTAATTATTACGCCCCGGAGCTTCTCAAAACGTTCGAGGATCCCGAAGTCTATCACAAATTTCGCAAAGAGCTCGAGTCGAAATTCTACAGACGTTTTGCGTCAATTTTCAAAGATTCCAAAGAGAATGTAGCCTTAAGGGAAGATTTTATCAAGTTGATGACCGAGCGTGTGAGTAAGAAGCCGGAGCTCATCGATCATCTTATCCCGGACTTCTCCCCCAATTGTCGAAGACTCACGCCCGGACCCGGGTACATCGAAGCCTTGACCGAGGACAACGTCTCCTTCATTCGCGACCCAATCTCGCACTTCACATCTGAAGGAATAGTCACTAAAGATGGAGTCGAGCGCAAAGTCGACGCTGTGATATGCGCAACGGGCGCGAATATCGACATGATCCCCCCTTTCCCTATCATCGCGAACGGCAAATACCTTAGCGACTTGTGGCAGCCCGATCCAATCAGTTATTTTGGACTCGCCACACCCGGATTTCCGAATCTTCTGTTCATTCAAGGCCCCAATGCGACTGGACAGAGTGGCACGGTGCCGTGTCAGACTGAGACACAGATCACGTACCTTGCGCGCCTGCTGAGAAAAGTGAGCACGCAGGGCATCAGATCATTCGCGCCTTCCCAAGAAGCAACCGACGACTTCATCGAATACAGCGACAAGTTCTTCGCAAAAACAGTCTTCAGCGGTGATTGCAGTAGTTGGGCAAATGGAGGACGGCCTGGAGGCAAGATCCATGGACATTGGCCCGGCAGTGCGACTCATGCAAATATAGTGAGACAGAGTCCGCGATGGGAGGACTGGGAGTGGAACTACAAGTCGAAGAGTGGAAACCGGTTTGCGTACTTTGGAAATGGGTGGACGGTGAAGGAGGAAACTGGAGAGGGAGACTTGACACCGTATCTAAAGGTTGCAGGAACAGTTGATCTGAGAAGCTATCACGAGGAGTGGTTCGAGGGATCATGAGGTGAGAGCAGTGTATTCAGATCATGAGCTAAACTAGGTGTTTATACAGCTGAGAGGATCTATCAAAGCAAAGCAAATGGGTAATTCGGATCATGAGCTAAAGTAGATCGATGCCTACAGCTGAGAGGATCCATCAAATCAAATCAATTGTGCCGTACCAAACCTTCCGTGTCCTTTGTGCCGTGTGCAAACCAATTCTAACAGCGGAAACCAAGCATTCAATACCCTGAGACACAAATTTCGCGATATATACTCGATTTCGAAGAAAGTATTCCGATGTCTTGCGCCTGCTGTAGACCATCAACAGTCGAAATTTTGTGTAAGCTTCAAGTCCAGAATTCAACATCCTTGCGGACTAGGACAATCTCTGGGATGGGACCCTTCGCGACAGAACGTCTCTCCCCCTTCAGATGCCGTTTCACTTCGTCCAAAGCTTGTTTGATATGAGCAGAGGGATCAGCGAGGTCGCCCGGGAAGTACTTCAAGCTCCAACAATCACGCTCACCCCAACGCAAACAAAGAGTTTGCAATCGCGGAAAGCGAACTACTAGCAGCTGGTACACAAATATCTCCTCCTCGAATTCGATGACATAATAGTTTCGGCGTAGAGGGTGGTACCAAAAGTCGTAAGAAGAGATCTCGAGCTTCTTGACTTTATTCAACGTGGAGTTAAAGCCCAGATAAGTAAAAAAGGTCCAGGTCTCTTGTCCTTCCAAGCAGCCCCATTTGAGCAGGGAGGTCCAGCGCAGGCATAGTATATCTTTTTTTGGGTCGAAACAGAAGAGTTTAGTATTTTCGCCCTGCTCCGAAAAGTGCACAAAGTAGTGCTTAAGAGTTTCAGTGCGGGACTCCGCATTAATGTGCAGAGTGATAGGTAGCAGCTTGCTGACTGGACAGAGATTCGGGGTGCCTAGCTGCATTGAGGTCCATGAAATACATTCTTCGTCCCTTGTATCATGTTCAATCGGATCGATATCGACCTTTCGAGCCGGGGGAAAGGCTTCACGCCAGATTTGCAGTCTAAGCTCAAAAGGCAGCTTGCCAAAGAGAGTAAACTTAGTGAGAGATCTCCACTGTTCGATGTAGAGATTCTGCTCAGAATCAGGTAGGCTGAGGAAAAGGTTTATATGCTTCATGGCCTCTTCTTCTGGAGTAGGAGTCTTCACCATCTTCTCAAAGATCTAGGTCAGTGACAGTTCTGAGCAATTCAATGAATCAAAGGAAAATTGGGTAATACCTTCTCAAGAGATCCGTCCGCTCCATCTCCCAGGTTAAGATTGGAGAGATTAGCAAGGGCACGTTCGTGGGCCTTCTATAGCGGTGAAACCTCGTTAGCTCCCGTGTTCGTCGACCTGACTTTTGTGAATGAGATACTTACGTCGAGTTGACTTTGCTTGTGAGCCTTCACCTTGGCACTTCGTGAAAGGAGCCTACGTTCGAACATCTTTAGGAACGGCGGGTCAGGCATAATGGAAAGATTGCAGGCGAATCTGTTGATACAGAGAGGGATTGAGATAGAAAATCGTGGAGAAGTACGAGTTGTGTGGAGGGGAGAAGAGGGAAATGGGTGAAGTTGGAGAGCAACGCGTGAAACCAGGGCGGCGCGAGTCAAAATACAATTGAATGTCTTCCTCGAGGCGGTATCAATATCCTACAGCAATCATTCGCTTCCGGGCTGCTGAGAATCATGACTTGTGAAATGATATCGCGTAACTACACAGCCATAACACTTTTCTAGGCCTCAAAACTATCTGACCTTCTGATAACACTTGCAATAACTGAAAAGAATGCAATGATCGCAGACTCAGCGCTTCTTACCTCGTGGAAGAGACGCGCTTGACGTTCACACGACATCTTGTATTCATTTGTGGCCTCCAAATATCTTTCCATGCATAGAACGAACTTACCATTCTAGCATGCAATCTATGCTCTCACTGGCCTCCAGATCCGACAGAAGTGTAGAATACACTTAGAACTTCATCCTCTGCTCGAGTTCCGGCAGGAACGAGGTTATAGTAAGACATCTTCGTGAAATGAGCTGCTTAAGGACTCTCGAGTACCTTATGGAGTACGCGAGAAGCCTAGGTGCCCTATGTTCACGATAATGACCTTGTGCCTCTTCACAAGCCTATCCTTTGCAGCATGGCACAGCCGTGAAGACAGGAGCGACCCAAACAACAAGCGCACCTGCACCTCACCATTGTCTTCGCTGGTATCTTCGCATGAAAATCGTAGCAATATCGAGATGGATAGCGTGCCAGCTGGGAGGCTGCTCGAGATTCGACGGAATGGGTCGTTTTATCGAGATACATTCATACAGTTAATATTCCTGGAGGACACACGTAACTAAATTTCTTCTAAAGCTGCCATCCCCGCTCTACTCGACCACTTTGGTATCAAGCATGTCTCCATAGGAGAAGGTAGCACCTACAAACCTCACAGATTCATTGCCGACGCGTCTGCTAATAACTTGGGAAGTTCTCCTGCCGCAATCGAATCTTGATGTAGCGCGTCGACATTCCTCACGGTCCACGGGACAACAAATCGAATTCCTCCCCCTCGAAACGACCAAGGCTCGAACGTCTATCGATGATGTACTCTTACTACTCTTCCGACACGCGTACATATGGTGTAAGACGGAGCAGAATACTTTTACAACAACCTACGGGTGGACATGTCGGTACAAGATCTATTGGCCTGCTCGGGAACTCTGCGCACTGATTGGTTGATGTTGTCGCATACCCCCACCATGATCCTCCCTAATATCCCTCATATACTTTTGACACTATCCACGGACTCTTATGGACATACGGAGTGGAGTTAGACGGAGATGTGCCCGATCGAAGATACCTTATGTCAAATATGATCCATGAATGGACAGCGAGCTGTCCATTCATGGATCTTGGCGGAAGCGCGGAGTTCTATAAAGTCGATGCTTTTCCACCTTGCGACAGCACGAAAGGAACCTCAATTTGAGATCTTTCTACTATTCAAGAAGTGATATAACTTCTCGACTCTCAAGATGTCCTCCCGACTCCACCAATTGGGCAAAAATGGTCCCAAAATACCCGCTCTAGGCTTTGGCCTGATGAACCTGTCACATCTTACATACGGAGCCATTCCTGGTGATGAGGAAAGATTCAAGATTCTTGATCGAGCTCTGGAGCTAGGTGACACATTTTGGGATACTGCCGAGTTAGATTCTCCCTGAAATCTCGCTATGAATACCTTTACTGATCAATATGAAGTTTGTACAACGATGGCGAAGAGCTTTTGGCGAAATGGTTCAAACGCACAGGCAAGCGGGACAAGATATTTCTGGCAACAAAGTTTGGATTTGTAGACCACAGCAAGACATTCGAGACCGATAGCTCTGCCGCATACTGCAAAGAAGCTTGTGGGAAGAGCCTGAAGCGTCTCGAGATCGATTCGATTGATCTCTGTGAGTACCTGCTTGCTTTTCATACTTCCTACCTAGACGAGAGAGCTTCTCGATATGTCTGGCACACATACTATGAACTAGATGCGCCATATTAGATTGTACCTCTTGTCACTAACGCTGAAACCTCGCAGACTGGCTTCACAATGCGAACCCTGAGACCCCTATCGAGGAGACCATGAGGGCTATGCTAGAGCTACAGGCGTAAGTCTTCACAGCTTCGCTAGACCTAGAACTTCCATACAGCTGCTCATAGGATATAGGGAGGACAAGATAAAGCACATTGGGTTATCGTCAATCTCTTCTGCCACACTTCGCCGCGCATGCAAAGTTGGGACGGTAGCGGCGGTCCAGACAGAGTAGTAAGTCTCACACTTGCACAGCAAGAGTCTCTTTCATGTGTGGGGATCTAAATCTACTGGGAGATAATCTGGCCTCAGATACCGCTCTCAATAACAGAACTTACTCTCTAAATACTGAGCTGCAGCAGGCTAACAGTCAAACAGCTCAGTGTTCACGCGTGACATTGAAGGCTCAGCTGGGACTAACCTCCTGGCTACGTGTCGAGAGCTTGGAGTTGCTATTGTGGTTGCTGCGCCCCTTGGACGAGGCATCATTACTTCAAACTTTAGTAGCGGCGAGATTGGGGGTGATGACGCTGATCGTCGCCCGCAGGTTATGCCTCGCTTTCAGAAAGAAAATCGGGATCACAACGTCAAGGCTGTCAACAAGTTCAAGGAACTTGCTGACAAGAAAGGCTGCACCGTATCCCAGCTCTCTCTCGCATGGCTGTTGAAACAGGGTGACGACATCTTCCCGATTCCTGGCACGAGGACACTCAAATACGTGGAGGAGAACTGGGGAGCTCTTGATGTGTCTCTATCTGACGAAGAGAATGCGGAAATCAGGGCCTTTTCCGACGCTAATCAACTTGCTGGCTTTAATAACCCTCCACAGTTTGCACATTATCTCTTCCGGGATACTAAGGAAGAGTCTACCTAGGCTTACTAGATATGGGTCCGACCTATAACAAGTGTTATAAACATGTCTCTTTCGATTGATACTTGACGTGAAGGGCTGGTGGAGGTCTCATAATTTCGTACAGTATGACAAAAACTCAAACAAAATTGCTCTACTAAAATCGAAGCGACTTTACTATGCCTGGCACTATATTTTGGCTCTTGCTTTCAGTTTCTTGTGAGGTGAATTAAGATGCAGCTCTCGACAAAAACATTGACTACGCCATTAGACATACTGCTCTGGCGTATTCTTTAGTGAGAATTTGATTTAGAGTCACTTCAGGGAAGATCAAGCCACCTTTTGTTCCTAACGCAGAAGTCATTGTTCCTCTATTGATACGATAGGCTGTGTGAAGTCGCAGGAGCCATGCTTTTATTCTCACAATATCGTATACATGCTGAATAATGTCCTTGGAGGGGATACCGCTGTGCTCCTCAAACAACCGACGGATCTGGCAAATATCCATGAGTTACTAGGTAGCGTAGGAATTCTTGCAATTGAGGCCTTCCTGTGAATAAGTAGGCCTAATTAGGTATAGTGCCTATTCGCATTACAAATGGGATAAACATACCATAGTGTATTCAATAGGAACAATATTACCAATTAAACCTCATCTCGTTGGATCCATCTAGGACTAGGTGAATAACCTGTTGTAAACAAAAAGTATCGATAGAAGACAAAAGTCGCGGATCCCGCCATTTTGCAAACACGCGCAGATCTGCTAGTGAAAGAGTTCAAGAACGAATGAATCAAATAGAAATAAGCATCGTATTCTCAAACGTGTCTAAGAGACACCCTATTTGCTGGGCGGGAAGCCTGACTTTATGGAACGCAGATTCCAGGCAATTCCTCGTATAAAGAGACTTTCGCATGCTCGTCTTCCTAGGTTAGAAATAGCCCCCTGGTGTTAAACTAGTTAGTTGTACCTAGACTTGATGCTACTGATCCCTAATCCGTTGAAAGTTAGGCCGCGGCGCACGGCAATTTTCTCATGCTCGCGTTTTTGGCGCATTCGCGTATTCGCGTATTCTCGTACTTTTTGCATTCGTCACAGCCAGTGCTTTCGGGTCTTCGCATTCTTGACTCGGGAGCCCTCGGGTTTTTGGGTACGTGGGGTCAACGTGCCGAGCCAAGCTAAGAGGGAGATCTGCATCTTCCCGACTCGTGTAGTCAGGGCCTTTATGTGTGATCCAATCAAGAAAGTTGTGTTATTTTTGATTAGACTAATCCACAAAATCAAAAAGAAGTCGTGGGCAGAAGAAACCCATGCTCTCCAGGTCTCATTACTATCCAGACTGCCAACAGCCTCAACAGACTTACCTCAAGAGATCAGAATAATATGGACATGCTTCGTGGATTCGCGAACAACATACGAAGCTTTTTTACAGGCTCTTATTTCGATATCTACCACAAGAAGAAAGTCTATATTGCGCAACTTGGGATTCGTCGTCATCGTGGTGTTGATCTTCATCTCAGTCAGGCTACTGTGCCAACGGTCGAGCCCACGTGGAATCCATGTTCGGCTTCTATCTCTATGGGACATTATGCAGCCCTGTACATGTACCGTGACCCGATTTACTGATGGCTGATCTAATCACTACATAGGAAACAAGGCTGCCAATCGATTCAGGGGGCGTTGTTAATCCTCCACATGCAACGTGACCTGCTCCATGCACCGTATTGACTTACTATCCTCCTCCCTAATAAAAGTCAACTGATATCAATACCCGTATTTCTACATGGCGAGAAATATGGGTAAACACCGTAGGCTTGCTCAATAAAAGTATATATGTCACTCAAGTGAAGTTCGTCTGGAAGGTGCCTTCTGGATACTTAGAGACTCTGGTCGACTGGCCACGAGATTATCTGGCAATCTGGATGTCATTGACACCAGTACCTCACACTCTATGGAAGGAGTTTCCCCGCCGGACGTTTCATGATTTGTTCCTACGCAGTGACTTGGCAGTCTCAAACCGCATTGTTCAATCAAAACATGTGCAAATATTGGTGTCGCCTTCACCAATCTTACCCACGGGCCTCTCCACCTGAATATAATAAAGGCAGGAACCAGCTGCAGCTGCCTAGCATTTCTTCAGAGACCGGGGACAGCGATGAACCCAATACGTCTCAAACAGATGAAGGACTCATATACTCAGGCACCCAACCTATCTCTTCAATGGGCCATCTGATCCAAAATCTATAGATGCCACTGAGCCGAGAGTATATCTTCTCGATCAGATGGAGCCCCCAACCTTCCATCCACCACAAGAAGTCCAAACGCCGCATCAGGACGCAAAAATATGCAAGCACACAGAGAGCCTCGCTATTTCCTTCATTTATCAGGGCTATGAATGAAAAATTGATTTTAAAGAGCCAGATAAAGATCCCCCGGACCTTATCATCGTCTGTCTGGGCTTTCACTTGGGCGCCCTCATAAACAATCGCATAGCTCCGCTTCAGAGCATCCATCGCGGCCATCAATGCATCTAAGTGTTCTGGCTGATCTTGCATGGTAACCCGTATGTTCGCTTCTAATGCTCTAAAGGCTTCGTTCTCGAATGTATGCGAGATCCAGTATTCATGTATTGCGGCGCCCGTCTCGAAGAAAGCCGCTACGGGAGAATGGCGTATGGCAGCGTCCTCTGCTTCCATAACGGCACGAACACCGCGAAATAGCGCCAACCAATCGGGTAGCGCCCCATGGCTAGCGAGAAGAAGACTGTCCGATTCTTTTGGCCTCCCAAATGCGAAATAGTTCGTAATGGTGCTAAATAAGAAAAGCTGTACGCAATTCTCTACAGTGATGTTCAGAATAATTCCGGACACCATACTCAAAGCTGCGTTATGCTGCTGGAGAGCCTCAGTAATGTAGAATTCCCTGCGTGCCGGTCTAAATTTCGCCAGATGTAGAGCAGAGAGAGAAAGCAGGCCCTTCAGGATGTACGGCGTGTTGAATCCTATCTGGGGAGCGTTTACTCGCCAGAAGTTGCGTACCATCGGATCTGTCGAAAAAGTGAGACCTGCCGACGTTGTGTAATGATGAAGCAGTTCAAGGTCGTTAACTGTGAACCCTGCAGATCCGTGATTGCAATTGCACAGGTCCAACCGGTGTGAAGGGCTTGACAAAACCGAGTTGCTTTGTGCTGGTACGATCAAATCACACTCAACGCCATGCTTTACACAGTTTCGGCATGCAGGCCGGCCTTCGTCGCACTACCAGCAGAGCATCAGTAATTAGCTCATCCGTCAGCTAGTTGACTATCATTGAGGAGTCACACCTTGACCTTCCTCTTCTTACAGGTTCGGCACCCAGTTTTGGACTTGGGGAGCCTCCTCTTGCTTCTTTCTACAGGTAGGGGGGATTGAGACATGATCTAAGGCGATGCAATATTGGGTGGTAGATGGCCTCGAGATTCGGATTCCTTCGCATTTTGTGTTGCTGAGCGCTAGACTTTTTCGCAGAAATTCGCGTTCCTCCGAAGTGGCCCGTGCGCACGCGCCCCAGTCGAGGAGCTTAATCTGAGCCCATCATTTCAACTAGCAAAATAGCAACGCGAGATAAGGATATGACGAAACGAAGGCTATGAATTAATGTATCGGGTCATATATCTCGCCGAGACCTCATAAGCACGCTCCACAGCCACTGGCATTTTGGACCACCCAGTGGTCGGGGTGTGGGGATGCGGACATAGCATCCAATAAGCATTGACTGTTTGACATGCGAGAGAGAGACCGAAAACGAGAGCGAGTACGAAAACAGATAGTTAGAGATTCGTACCACATCCGACACAGAGTGTCAACACAAAATTATCTGGTTCTTAATTAAGACAGCACTGGAGCCGTTGTATGACGAGGACTTTCAGGGTTTGAATTTGGAGTGTCCCGGTCTCAAAATTTTTTTTTGAACTCTTTTTTTTCCTTCCAAGCCTTTTTACATTTACTAGGCAAAGCTTCTAGTTCGAGACATGAGTTTTGCGTTAGAGTAACCTAGCTGGATGGAACTCGGACTACTGAGCGTGAGTCTAAATAGTGTCGGGTCAGGAGAGGTGGGTCAGTCGACTGGAAGCGCCCCCCTCGGAATGTTCCATGCATGATTCTAAGCCACGAAAAGCTTACGTCTCATGTTAATATTGAAGCCAAGCAAACTGCGTGGGCCATAGTATCAGAATATAAAGTAAATGGTTACTTCGATCTTTTATGTTGAGCTGATATCACTATTCTTTCTCCGCACAATCAAAAACTGACTTAAACATCTCACTTCTTACCAAATTCTTCCGCACTTGCCTTCTTGTAAGTGACGCTCCCCAGTATCTCATCCAGGTGCATGTGATCCTGTGTATGTTGGCTGACATAACCAAGCTTAGAGGATCAATTCCAATTAGATAGATACACAAACAACTACCACTCAACTTTCTCTGGGCATTATCTCGATGTCGTCCAGCGGCACCAATAATGTTTACGACTTCAAATTCTACCATTACAATCCTTCCGAAGCCGCAGCCATAATATTTGTTGTCCTTTTCGCATCATCAGCCCTTGTCCATTTCTTCCAGCTCTTTCGATGGCGCACCTGGTATTTCATTCCATTCGCTCTCGGTTGTATAAGTAAGCCTGCCAGGTTTCTTGAAAATTGTTTATTATTTTGAAATGCCAGCCTTCTACTTTTCTCCCCTTTTTTTATAGGAAAAAGAATTAGGAAGAAAGATCAGAGAGGTGAGAACATCGAGGCTAACGCACTATATACAGTGGAAGCAGTAGGCTACGTGGGCCGCGTTCTTTCCGCCACCGAAACCCCGAACTGGACAACAGGCGCTTATGTCATTCAATCGCTCCTTATACTCATTGCTCCAGCTTTCTTCGCTGCTTCTATCTACATGATACTGGGACGTATCATCCTCTTGGTCGATGGTGAAACACATTCTGTCATTCGCGCGCGGTGGCTTACCAAGATCTTCGTGTTCGGAGATGTGCTCTCTTTTCTTGCCCAATCAAGTGGTGGAGGCATGCTATCAAAGGCGAAAACGAAAAGCGACGTGACTCGAGGTGAATATATTATCACTGGAGGGTTGGGAATTCAGATCCTGTTCTTCAGTCTGTTTATCATCGTTGCTGGTATGTGATATTTCCATCTCAATTTACAATCCTGGTTTTGTTATTCTCCTAAAATCTTGTCACAAACATCAATGCCATAGCTGATAATGTATTGAAATAGGTGTTTTCCATTATCGTATCAATCGTACCCCCACAGCTCGCTCGATGAGCATCGCAATCCCGTGGGAAAGATACCTATACATACTTTACTCGGCCTCATGCTTGATCCTCATCCGAAGCGTCTTCAGAGTAATCGAATATGTGATGGGACAGGATGGCGTGTTACTAGATCATGAGATCTACCTTTACATTTTCGACGCTACCTTGATGTTTCTAGTTACACTTATCTTTAATATTTTCCATCCAAGTCAGATCATCACGAAAAAGTCCCTTCAGAGAAATAGCGAGGAATACAACTTGGCTTGAAGACAATTTGATACAACATTGGACGCCAATCTTCTCGAAGGGATAGAATTCGTGGAATGGGATTAAAATACTGATCAATGATAGCACTGATTTTCGACCTTGTATGATGGATTTGTACTGGTCTAGCTTTTCTTATTCAATTCCCCTATATCTAATTCCGAGGCTTTATCTGCATCTGATGTCTATTTATTGATGCAAAAAGCTGCCGGATTACTGTGATCAATTCCTCTTCTATCTAGCGTTTATAGACTCAAATATACTGTTTCTAGCTTTCTATGCACATATCCAATTTAAAATGTCCGCTTTGAGACTTGCTGCATATTGCTTCAATCTTGAGAGCACCGAATGGTGACACGCAGCAAATACAAAGCTTTGATAGACCATCGATTCGGCCAAATACAAATGATATTTGTGTATTAATATTTCTTTGTTATATGCCAGAAATCTCTATTTATTATCATGTTCGCGTCTGGCGGGTATTTATCAATTTCAGTCGGATTGATTTACTCTTCGACTTTCGAGCGGCAAGAATTTGAATTTGTTTCTATATTTTGTTTGACATGGACTTAAAGAGAAGGTCGTCCAATGATTCTACCAGTTTCATCAAAGTAGAGCTTCTTTCCCGTCCTTAGGGCCTCTTGAAGGTACGAGCCAATTTCCACCGCGCGCAAGGCACCTGAAAGTTTCAAAGGCAGCTTAGTGTTATCTAAGCAAGCCGTCGTCCATTCATTAGACTCTTGGACAAAGGCATGTTCAAATCGACCATAATAATGAGGTGGAACCTCACGGTTAATTCCCGTTGATGTGTAAGTGTTCACGAAGTTTGCTTGTGGGTTCATGTTGACGGCGAGCTTGCCTTCCGTACCAATGATTTCTGTCGTATCTTCTTGACCGTGTGCCATCATCCTCGAACAAAAGAAGTATGCCACTTTACCGCCAAAGAACTCCACTATGCCGACGGCATTGTCGTAATCACCGTGTTTCTTGAGCGCGGGTGCAACGGCCACTACCCCGGAGGCTGCCACAGACTTGACGATAGAATCTTCACCGAAGAACCAGAGAGCAAGATCAATATCATGGACTGTAGATGACTGACGTTAGTGCGTGTAAATTAGAACTGACTGGCAACGGACCTGACATGTCGACAAAACATCCCCCCGAGAACTTGGCGTACTCCACAAAGAAACCTCCCGGGTCGTGCTTATCACAGGTCTGTGATCGAATGATCGACGGACGCCCAATTATACCACTATCTACTTTCTCAAAAGCATCCCGATATGAGGCGTCAAATCGTCGCGAAAAGCCGCACATGATCTTGAGATATGGCTTCTTGCGCGCAGCCTCAACAACTTGACGGGACTATATGCCCCAGCCATCAGCATATGAATTCTATACATGCTATACATCTTCAGAGGTGAGCTTACGATTTCTACGCTGGTAGATAGTGGCTTCTCGCAGAGCACGTGCATGTCTTTTTCAATGGCCTTGATCGTCTCTTCAGCATGGACAGTCGTTACTGTAGCAATACAGACAGCCTGTAGGCCTTCGATCTTGAGCATTTCATCATAGTCTGTGAATAGTTGAACACCGAAAGGCTCGAGGTTGCTGCGTCCCCAGGCTATCTCTGACAGATCTGGCGTGAACGCGGCGATAAGCTCGGCGCGGGGTGTGCGTGCAAGCAAATGCATTGCATGGCGCTTTCCCATACGACCAAGGCCTACAACGGCGACTTTGAGTTTTGAGATGGCCATCGTCGTACCTGTATGTTGCCTTGCGGTGATAGACCGGAAGCTTTTAGATGTGAGATTGATTCGAGCGATGGCCAAAGTGCTTATCACACTCTGCATCAGAGCATGATGGCTTTATATTGAGAACCTTCATATCTTGTCCGGGATTCCGAAACTGGGGGGAATACTCGTTGAAAATTTGTGGGAAGCCTTCGTCGTTGCGCACAGCTCGTCCTGCATGCGTGATGTGAGAAGAGGTAATTTCCTCCGCTATCGATTACTCGAAAACTTTTCGGTGCTGGTACTTCATTCAGGGGATAAGTTGCTCTTGTTTGGTGCCAAGACTGATGAACTGAAACAGAGCTACTAAGTGCGGAGAGAATTACCAAGTACAGAGAGGTCTTCGCGCGCGGCTTATGAGAAAGATCAGTAACGCAAAGGTAATTGACTCATTAGGCGGTGGGCCTACCTGCCAATTAGCATACTGGTATCCTCAGCCCATGTAATAGGCCCGAGTTCCACTTATTTCTTTATTTCAAGGCTACCCCACAAACGCGGGGAATCTAGTCCAGAATCTGTCTGCGCCCCAGATTTGAAAACAGTTCTATCTCATCCCGATATCAAGTCATTCCTCCCTTGTAGCATATCCTTGGATGTTGGCTCAGACTTTCTCAATTGCCTTACAACTCATTGGAATGATGCTTTTTGCGTATCTTTCCCCGAAACTCTATCCGAGTTCCCCTCCAAGTTTTGCCGCTTCTCTCTCATCCACCATATACAACCATGGTTTTCCTCTAGAAGAGTCTCTGAACCAACTACTTCGGACACAATTTCACCTCAGTCCAAGTTGATACATCACGTTCAATTCATCTCTTTTTTCTCTTCGTGCACTATTTTTGCCCCACGTTCAGGATGACGATAAACGCACAAGCAGTCCACATGAGTGATAAAACGCTCCTAGCATCAAAGCTCAATGACTTGGGCGATGTCAATCATATTGAATTGGTCAACGCCTCGACTGATGACGGCGATTCCATCGAGCTGACAGACACTGGAAATGTGACATGGCTCATATCCGCCACCGTCTCACTTGGTGGTTTCCTTTTTGGTAGAGCGACCCCTTCTTTGACTTCCTGTCCATGCGCTTTCCGTCAACTGTAAATGTGAGCGCACTCGACTAACATTTTGAGCTTCTCATCTCTTCCTCATGCTCATTTGCTTCTTTCCTTTCTTGTCCCTTTCAATTTAAACTGGCGATGTTTTGCAACTCCGGATCTCACGAGTTTGAGGACCATTTTCTTCGTCTCATTTTTCGGAGTTGTAGAGGAAAATTGATTTGTGATCAGATATTCGCATTGACTGAAATATGTATAACTACGTCTTCACTGACCTGGAAATATTGCCTCTCTTTTTGAAGAGTCCCAAGATATCCAGTGTATCAGAGCACCAAGGACAGCAAGCTCATTCTTAAATAATCATATCTCGTTAATTGTTGTTCCTGTTGTATGTTAGATGCAACCTTTTTTTATAATTTATTCTTTTCTGTTTCCCGGTTTTCTTTACGAAGATAATTAGAATAGAAGTGTCGGAATAGTTCAAGTCGCTTACAACAAAGCAGGTTATGATACTGGCGTGATATCTGCTGTCCTTATCTCCCTGAAGAGTGATCTTGGCCACAATTTATCAGCATCTGAACAGGAGCTCATCACGTCTATCACCTCAGGGGGTGCCTTGATCGGTGCTATCATTGCCGGATTGTTCGCAGATCGCTTCGGGCGCAAACTCCCTCTCTACTTGGGGTGCGCTTTATTTAGTATCGGTGCCATCCTTCAAGCAGTTTCGTACGGTCTGGTACAGATGACCATTGGACGTTTTATCGTTGGTCTGGGTGTTGGAAGTGCAGCTATGGTCATTCCACTTTACATAGGAGAGCTTGCTCCGGCAAAATACAGGGGCCGCATGATCGCTTTCGACAATATGAGTGTCACGCTTGGACAACTAGTCTCTTATGCTCTTGGTTCTGGGTTCTCTGAAGTTTCCCAAGGGTGGCGCTACATGGTTGGCCTTGGAGTTCTACCTGCACTTATACTTGCAGCCCTTTTACCTATGTGTCCGGAGTCTCCGCGCCAATTACTATTGCACGGGAAAACAGACCAGGCGCAAGAAGTTCTGCAAAGAACATATCCTAATGCATCCGGAGATCAAGTTGCTGGTAAACTGAACTTGATCAACCACTCGATCACTGAGATGCAGTTGGCAACTGGGGACAAGAATATGTGGTGGACATTCATAACGCTTTTCACCAATGCACCAAGTCGCCGTGCTCTAGTCTGTGCCTGCACTGTTATGGCAATATCGCAGCTTGGTGGCTTTAATACTCTTATGTATTATTCAGGCACACTGTTCTCTCTGGTTGGGTTTAACAGACCTGCTGCTGTTTCTATTGTTGTTGGTGCTACAAACTTCATCTTCACTTTCATCAACATGATTATTATCGATCGAGTGGGTCGACGACGTATCCTTCTCTGGACCATCGCTGGAATGGTAAGCCTAACTGTATCTAAGAATTGGTTACCCGATATACTGACTCGACGTAGACCATCAGTCTTGTTGTCGCCGCTTCGGCATTTCATTACATCCCGATCAATCGCGAGCTAGTTCTGGAAGCTACAGGCGTTAACTGGGCAGGAATCCTCATTCTCATTACTATTATCTTCTACGTGGCATTCTTTGCATCGGGTGTCGCCACCATCGCTTGGGTAGGCACTGAGCTTCTCCCCCAGCCAGTCCGTGCTTTGGGTACTATGGTGAACACAGTCACTTGCTGGGGCTGCAAGTATGTATACAACATATACTCTGATTCTATAGAAGTGCAAAGCTGACTATATTCTCCTAGCATCATCATCGCCTCTACATTCCTGTCCATGATGAAAGGCATGACCCCAAGTGGTGCCTTCGGCTTCTACGCCGGTATCTGTGGTGTTGGTTGGTTCTTCGTACTTTTGGCTTATCCCGAGGTCAAGAACATGCCGCTTGAATCGGTTCAAGAGGTCTTTCAACACGGATTCGGCGTTAAGTATGCGGCTAAGTTACAGAACGAGGTCAAGGCCGAGGCCAAGGACAATGCGGTATAGATACAGATCTCAAGCCTTGCGATACATCACAGGGTTATCAGTATCAGTGGAGGTGTATAACACTTTACCAGTTGTGTTATATACTTGCAGACTCATCGACCTGTGAATGGCATGATATGGGAGCGAATATTGGAAGTATAATGCCCTCCGTAGGCGAACTCTCATATTTACTAACACGTAATCATTTTGAACCACGCATTTTCTGTTCTGCCATCTACAAAAGAGATCACTTCTTTCCGTCAGCTCGTCATATATGTCGGTGGTAAAGAGTAACAGAATAGACATCAAGATCTTTTATGTTCGTCGCCTACTTACTTTCTGTGCATAAAATTCATCAATCAACTACATATATAGTCAAGCGGGTCAGCTTGTCAGCAAGTAATCTAGAATAGAAGTAAAACATTAGGGACTAACCTTCAATCACCTCACATATTTTTAATTTTCACATTTATGAATATCAAAAGAAAAATAATAGAATAAATAATAAATCAATTTTCAACCGTACCCCGTACCCCACTGAGACTCGGAGGCTGCTGCAGAGAGCAATTTTGGGCATTTGCATGACGCTTGAACGAGCATTGACTATCGAGTCTCCCCACGCCAAGGGCAGTGAGTGTGGTGGTACTGCTTCGGCACAACAAGATAGGAATAGTATGCATGGAGCCTGGTTCGCTCGGGGCCGCAAGTATCGAGAACAGTAAGTTGCCCCGCACAACTCTTAGGTGACCCAACCGTTATCCACCTTACTCTGCGACCAGCTTGGCATACATGGCCGAATGCGGCAATTAAACAAATTATGAATTGCGATGGAAGAATTCAGGTCCACTCAGCTCATGTTGAATCAGATATTACTTAGCCCATCCGCACTTCCCAGTCATGACAAACTTATACAATTTCTGACTATTATTTTCCAACTTATATGGTCGGGATTGGAGTTGTTTGCACAACTTTCACGGTGCAAAGATGTCTATAGCTCTCGATGACGGCCTTGGCCTTCTGGTAGTTCTTGTAGCGAGTATTGTCTACATCTCACGAGGACATTTTTGGAACAAGAAAGAGCCTCTCTACCACCTCTGGTTTGAAAAGCCTCAAGGAAATTTGGGTGAGAAGGGTGTGCATGACTCGAACCGAAACATCGCCACTAAGCTTGAGGAAAATGTAAGAAAAGCCGTAGTATGAGGGTAGTGAGTGATTCTGAAGTCCTTGATAAAAACAGGACAAAGAAATTGTTATTTTTTGGGGGTCTCAATCTGGCACTGCAGAGCGTTTGGCGGTTCAAATGTCAAGGGAACTTCTCAGGAGATTCGGCGTGGAAGCCATTCTCGCTGATTTGTCCGATTATGACCCTGCCTCTATCACACAAATCCCAGTTACGAGGATCGCGATCTTCATATTATCAACCTACGGCGAAGGCGATCCTCCCGATAACGTCAATGAGCTATGGTCCTGGATTGCGAAAAACAGAGACGTCTCTCTGCGGAGTCTACGGTATGCAGGCTTTGGCCTTGGGAACAGCAATTACAACGCTTATAACAGGGTCATCGATTTTGTGACTGACGCTTTCGATAATCTAGGTGCACAACGGCTGTTGAGTATTGGGAAGGCGGATGATTCACGGGGCTCCACGGTCGAAGACTTTCTGTCATGGCAGGACGAACTCTTTGATGTTCTAACGACAACAATGCATTACCAGAAGCAAGATTTCGGCTACCAATCAACATTATCTACTACCTATAGTGAGTCGACGGATATCATAGAGTCTCATCATGGAGAATCTTTTCGACCATGGCAAGCGAAGCATAGAGACACTGGGCGCTCCAAGATTCATATGTTGGCACTCAAAGAGTCTCGCGAGCTGTTTTCCAACTCAGAGCGGAGTTGCCTTCATATCGAGTTCGATTTAAGTCCGCATAGCTACTTGAAGTACAAAACGGGTGATCATCTTGTCGTATGGCCTCAGAATCCCGATGAGGAGGTCGAACGTCTTCTTACGGTGCTGGGTCTACAAAATCAACGAAGCCTCCCCCTTCTGATCTCAGTCGTCAGACCCGGAACGGAATTGCAATATCCCACACCATCAACTCTGAACTTTCTGTTGAAGCATTACCTCGATATATGCGGTCCAATCTCAAGAGACCTTCTGGCATCTCTGGTCCAGTTTGCACCTTCCGAATCTTCAAAAGAATTGTTGAAGAAATTGTCATCCAATGGGGTGGCCTGCTCGCATTATTTGACTTCCAAATATAGGAATATCGGCCGCGTGCTCGATGATCTAGATAAAGGGAAAACATGGGCTTCACTCCCCCTATCATTCCTCCTTGAATACTTACCACCCATGAAACCCCGCTACTACTCCATATCTTCGTCCTCCGTCGTTCAACCTCAAACCATTGCTATCACAGCTGTCATATCAAATGCACCTATCAACGGCAACATGAACAACCAAGTTCCAGGTCTTGCGACAAATTATATGGCAGGTCTTTCTCCAGGAAATAAGCTCCATGCTCAGGTTCAACGCTCTCAGTTTAAATTACCTATTAGCACGACTACTCCGCTTGTTCTCATAGCCGCTGGTACGGGCATCGCCCCTTTTCGCGCCTCTCTCGCAGAACGACTGCGCCTGCGCCGCATGAACCGCCCCATAGGCCAGATCCTGCTCTTCTACGGGGCAAGAAGCGCCCATAGCGAGTTCCTCTACGCCAATGAGCTAGCGCAAGCTCGTTCTGAGCTTGACCCCGCGCTTGCTAAAATTGTGACTGCGTTCTCGAGAGATGAGGTCGAAGGGCGTCATAGCTTGAGCACAAGTAAATATTACGTTCAAGACCGGGTGAGGGAGCGATTTACCGATGTTGCGAGTTTGGTCCTTGAGGAGAATGCGTGGATATTTGTCTGTGGATCTGCAGGAATGGGGCAGGGGGTCGGCAGAGTGATGGAGGAGTGTTTTCAGGGGACAATGGGGTGGGAGGCTGGGAGGTATCGGGAATGGGCTACGCAGATGAAAAAGTCGCGGAAGTGGCAGGAGGATGTCTGGGGTTGAAAGTCGTCATCATGAGTTACAAATATGTTCTTCACTGATAGTTCGGACAACCGTCATATGATAAGACGACTAATATGTTCATCCGCTCTTGTAGATAAGTGAACCGCAAAGACACAATGCCTGTCCGTTGGACATCCGAAGACGGTAGAGGGTGCGGAATATGACATGCAGTCTTGCAGTCTATATCATACGTCGTTACTTCAAGAATCTATGTGCTAACATGCTTTGAATCACCTTGCACAAGTTTATCTAAAGCAGCCCACTGCTGTTCAAGCTGAGATGCAACCATCTGGGATTTCCACCCCATCGTCTTTTGCATATCTTTCAAAAATTGGAGTGCCACTTGCCGTTCCTCTGAACGGCGCAGGTAGCAGCCATCTGCCGATGAGACATGTCAGAGACGAGCCTTCTTCGGTTAAAAAGTGAAACTGCAACTTACATGCAGATAGAGTGTGGCAAGTTGTGAACCATCCATTCTGCACTTTTGGGTTCCCAAGAGCCAGGCCCATAATAGTACCTGTGCTTGCATTGATGAAGTTCTACTAAATATCAGCTAGTATATCTATTATATCTTGATGGGCACTTACCTCCCGCTCTCGACTAGATTCTAAGAATTCGAATCCTGTTCTAGTCATGACCGGCCTGTAGTCTTTAATCAATTGTCTTGCGAAATGATAGTATTGGAGGCCGACAACTTGATGGTTGAATGTGTCAGATGAGTTAGTTTTTGAATGAGGGCGCTCACCATGCGATCCACCAAGCATCCATATCTCCGGGAACGCTTCCTGTTTGGCAAAGGCACCTTCATGCACACTCAACGGGCTAAATGTATCTGGTTTGGAGGTGTTCCATTCCTCAATTGCAGCCTCTAATTGTTCCCAGTCCTCTCCAGTGATATTTTCTTGAGGTGTGAATACGACGGAAAGAACTCTGGCAAATAGTAGCACTATTATGTTCGTCCAGGAATAGTCATCTTGCTTTAGGAATGAGTGAGACTGCTCATAGTTCTCTAGCTTGATAGACACGGGTTCCTTAGATACCAGAGAGATGTAGATGGCTTGCCGAAGAATTACCCAGCTAGCTGCTTCTCCTAGGCCTCCGGATGATGAAAATCTGGTTATAGAGTTGAGTAGTCTTGTGCTTCCAAGGAGATGGCACCTCTCATCCTCAACTGGAAGCAATTAGTTAGGCGTCTAAACATCCCGGACGAAAATTAACACATGCCACTCATCTCTTCATACAATCGCAGAATGACTGTTGCAGCAAGAACGTTCTCATCACAGTCCTCCTCTATTCGAGAGATTGTGGGAATTAGAAGAGATATGCATTTGTTGTAGTAATGTGGCCCTTCCATCTCATTATACGTGGATACAAGGCTCTTGTGCTTGGCAGATATGGCGAACATGGCATTCAAGAGGATAGGGTGTTGCATAGCTCGCTGAGGAACTATGCTTCCAAAATGACTCAGCGGATCTCCAGCATCTGCCTAAATTATGTGGTTAAGGCCAGGCTTTGCAGGAACAACATAATTGGGGTGATTCCTTACCCACAGTGACACATTTTCGATGAAGTTACGAAAAAGATCTGCTTCTTGGCTTGTCAATTGCACATTCAAGGACCCATTCGGCGTAGGTGTCTGGCTCGTAGGCGAGTGGGAAGGGGAACTGGAACTATTTATTATGTCGATCTGAGAGCTGCCTGGTAAATTGGGCTGAGAAATGGTAAGATCTTGGTTGGGACGAGAAGCACCTTCAAAGTCTCCTATTCCGGGTGATTCCAAGTGACGACTGGCAGCGTCTTCAGTGTTGGATACCAGATTGTTGAAGCCAATTGGACCTGAGATTGCGACCTCATTCCGGATAGAAGTCTCAGATAAGGTGTTACTGTGAAATTTGGGAACTCCAAGGTATGCAAGAGCGGTACACGGAAGAGGAGATACTGTCGTGGTCGATAGAGAAGAGGCTGGTGAAGATACCACGCTTTCGGCATCCTCTTCCAAGCCACACGGATCGGCAATGAAATCAACTATATAGTAGAGAGTTTAATCAAGGAATATAGATGATGTATGTGGAAAACCTACCAGCGGCGGGTATAGGGACCCAAGTCTGTGTAGGGCTATACCTGAAGAAGATCCTGCTTGTGTCCCTGTGCCTTCGCTGCGGCACCGAGTGAACTAGTTTGAACTTAATGTTCCCAGTGCGGGTACATTCACGCTTTTGCTTCATGCACGGCTCGCAAGACTCTGCGCCCTTTTTAGTAATGCCTATTTGGTCCAAGTAGTATCAGCAAACTGCCACATTCGTCTCCCGACCAGGAAGGGGACGAGCTTGAGCCCCGAGAAGCAAAGTACTGACATCGTAGATGACGAAAACGACATCTTTGACTGTTCGGAGTTAGTGATAGTAATACATGGAGCTCGGGCACAAAGAAACAAACCAGCCGGACCTGGGCGCCGTCGACATGCTCCACGAAGTGCATGTAGTGGGGCAGCATCAGAGCGTTCGCAGTTCGTAAGCGACAAGAAATAGCAATAGAAAGAATAAACATTCAAGTTTCTTACCATGTTGAGCGGACGAGAACGAGCCAGTATATCCACCTGTACTGGTGTGGATGTCTTGAATCATGAATCAGGGGCTACTTGCTAGAGTGCGGGGAAAATGGGGGGACGTGCGGAGAATATTGCCAAAACCAGTACAACTCTCAACGATCCACATTCGTTCCGACAAGATGCGCACAAAGTTACCAAAGCTGTGCCGTATTAGAACTTTCTCAAAAGACGGCCAGTACAGTTATAAAGCACAGATAAGAAATTTCTTCTGCTATCCTGCGAATTGGCGTGTCTGCAATCAACTCTTCTCCCCTTGCCTGACATCACACAACATTTCCCCACTACATTCTAACCAGGATGCTCTCCCAGATAGGAATTGCTAGGGGTGGCAGCTTGGCTAAGTGGTTGTTTCTTATGCTTTATATCACCCAAGTTTACCTCTGAAAGAAAACTAAATGTGGTCCCCGGGTTTTCAACTGGAACTTCATATATAGCATATTCCGATCAGTTCCATCTGTTGAAGTACTAAGACAACTTCAGAGATTTTTGCTCTCATCTGATAAGCATCATGTTAGGGTATGCTATACTTGCTCTATTAGCGGTCTATGTTGCCGTTGAATTCTTTTTCATACCCTTTTTTCAATATCTTCGTGATCCAAAAGGTTTAAGACGCTTCCCAACACTCGACTGCTTTGCTGGCTTCACAAATGTCTCATTCATGATTGAAGCCCATCGAGGGTTTCGCTCTAAGAAGCTACAAAGTCTACATCAAAGACACCCTGTGATTCGAACTGGGCCCAACTCACTATCTTTTGGAGATGCACGGGCCATAAAGGTTTGTTACAATCTGATCGGTTTTGAAAGTATTAATTAAAATAGGAAATCTATGGCCATAATACTCCCTGTGTGAAAGATGGCCAGTATAGCGTCACGGCTGGGACACACTATCACCTCGCCGACGTTATTGACCGACATGACCACGGTCGCAAGCGCAAGGTCCTGTCATCCGCTTACGCGCTCAAGAACCTTGAGGAATGGGAGTTCAAGGTTGCCAACAAGGTTTCCCGCTTGATCAAACACTTCGACATCGTGGCATGTGTTCCAGGGAGTACGGTTAACTACCGAGAGTGGACGAACTTCTTCTCTCTTGATGCCATCGCTGACATCGGGCTAAGCCATCGCCTTGGTTTCCTTGATGCTGGCAACGATCGTTGCATATCAGAACGTCTGGATGGCACTATTAAGGAAGTCAACTTTCGTGACTGCTTGTATTCAGTTGCTCGCGCACAGTCCGGCATTGTGTGGTCATATGACTGGTACAAAACTCTGATTAAAGTCACTAGACTTGTCTCTCCATATTATCGCAATCTTTGGCAACTAAGCGATAGTTGGGACGGAATTGTTTTGCATCTCGCCCGGGAGCGTCTCAAACTTTACCAGGCGGGCGAGAAGCTTGAGGACTTCTTCATGTCGCTAATGGAGGACAAGGGAGGACAGATGCAATTGCTGGATTGGGGCGAGATTGTTGCTGAGGTGAACATCATGATGAATGCCGGGTCGACGACGACAGCTATCGCTATGGCGAATGTCATGTTTCAGCTGCTCAAAAACCCTCGCTGTCTCGTCGACCTAAGGGAAGAGATAGACGCAGTTGTTGACGAAGACGAGACCGTCGTCTCATACGACAAGGTCCGACATCTTCCCTACCTTCGCGCATGTCTTGACGAGAGTATGAGACTCTTCCCGCCTACGGCACATGGGCTGCCACGTTCAACACCTGGAGAAGGGCTGCACATCAATGGGGACTTCATTCCAGGGGGTACTACTGTGTCGATGAGTGCCTATGTCGCCCATCGCGATGAGAAAATCTTTCCCGAGCCGGAAAAGTACAAGCCAGAGCGTTGGCTAGGTGAGGAGGGCAAATCACTTCAACCATACTTCGTGGCATTCTCTGCTGGAGCGCGAGGTTGCATCGGGAGGAACATCTCTTATTTGGAGCAGACAGTATTGTTGGCAAGTGTGCTGAGGCGGTATGAATTTGAGCTCCCACATCTAGGATGGGAACCCGAGAGAAGAGAGACTATGAATTTGCATCTAGGACCGCTCCCCTTGAGATTGTGGAGGAGAAAAGCAGAGAATAGGCAAGAATGACCAAGGAAGGAGTCCTGGTAAGGTTGCTTATTGGAACTATGTCATATATCATGTCTACTTTTAGAATATTTAAGCTTTTTGACACATCAAAATCGCTTTGGCTTTTGTAGGTTATTTAGCTTGCTATATGTTAAGGGGAGCAGAGCTCACATACGGTTGAGTTGCGCACGACTGCTATGCTTACCAAATGTAGTTATCTATGTACTAAGGTATATTAAGGTGGTCTCAAAGTCTAAGTTAGCAACAAGAGAAGAAAGGTTTCCAACTCATTTTGTATGGTAACCTTCAGGAAACCCAGGCAATCACTCTTCCAATCAAGACATGACTCAATAACTGCAAACGCCACTTCTACATCACCAGTCTATGATCTCCGAGACCTGCGTGAATTCTTGAGAGTCTCCGACTGACAAACCTGTATTTCCAGAGATGAATGTCACCTCAGCCTCACGCTCTCCCCTCCCAAACCTCACATTTACACCCGCAACTCTCCTGCACTTACTAGTCTGCTCCATACTCTCTTCTTCGGCTTCAGAGCCTCCGCCCTCGATCTCGATAATTCTTTCTGCGACCCGAGCCAGCAGAAGTGAGTTCCATATTCCCTCTTGTCTCTCGTCGGCCGTGAGTAGAGCGATGGCTCGGTTACGCGTTGTAGGCCGTCTACTTTTAGTAGCTATGAAAAAGAGCGGGTAGAGGTATGAGTTATGGAGAGTAAAGAGGTGTCTATGCTGTCTAGCTCTAGGCTTCAGAATGATTTCCGCATCGTCCAACATGGCATCGACCTGAGGCCCGAAGCTAGCCCATTGTGTTTCATCTTCGAGTCGCCCATCGGAGATGCTCAGGCAGACTTGGGTGAATGTTGAATTTAATTTTAGGACGCGGTAAGCTGATTTTTGGCGGTATTTAGTATCGAGACGAGCGAAGGCTTGGTTCCAAAGGCTTAGTCTGGCTAGAGCAGCATTGGTCAAGAATGATAAATTCAGTTTTGCAGTGGCAGGGGAACCATTCAACTCGATACAGCCGTTCGATCGGAGGATGTCTGCTGCTCCGGTCATGAAAGAGGAGCAGATATTGTAGAATTCTCTGTACGCATCCATCAGATTTGTGAAGCGTTGTGGTACTGGTATATTTGAGGAATGTGTGGTGAGACAGTCATTTGACTCGTCTTGATCGCCTGGGTCGGACAAATGACGAGGCCGGCCAAAGTCAATCAGACTTGCTTGTGCATCGAATCGGGCGAATATTGCGTGGAAGATAGACATCGGAGCGTATGGCCTACGTGAAGAAGTGAGAACTTTGCCGTCGCTCACAAGGGGTGCAGGCGTGTCGCCCTGATGTTCACTTATTATCTTTGCTCCTGCGTCAACATGTGAGAGCGCTGACCCATGATGCCCGCGGAGGACCTAATATGATAAGCAAAAGTGGTCCACTGTTGAGAGTGGTAGATGATGGAGTCTGGGAATTGCGTAACACTACACACTTACATCGAAACAGACGAATAAAATGCAAGTCATCAGCACAACATCTAGATCAATTCCATTCCCATTCCTTGGACCAGACTCAACCAAAATACTGATTGCCTGTGCATATTGCTTGAGAGCAAAATCTTTTACACCGCCTTCTACCGTCTCTAGCTCGAAAACTTCATGCAACGCGCCTATAGCAACAATAGCATGTTTGACTGCAGGTTCGTGGTGGGCAGTCCGTAATAGCAGCGTATCCCAGAATTCACGTGTAGGCTCTACAATTGAAAATGATCCCACAAGTTGAGGAGCGGTGCGTTCAACGAAGAAATTAAAGCTTCGCTGCTCTTGCGGATCGTCTATGATAGACGTAGAAAGGGATGTTGTTGGGGATGATCCCGCTGCATCTGTGTTTGGTGAGCTCGCATTTGAAGGTGTAGATGATTCCTGCAACGCCTGAGCAAAATCGCAGCCCCAGCCGCTCCGAATACAATTGAAACAAAATGGCTTTTGCTCGTCGCATTTGATACGCCTCTGCCTAGACGAGTCATTTTAGATCTTATAACTATAAATAGAGATGGAGAGGGAACAACCTGCAAGTTCTACATCCGCTTTTAGTTTTTGGCTTAAACGCTTTCTTGCGACGTCGAGGTAAGCTTAAGCTCTGGCTACACATACTGTCGCTTAAAATCATCTAAAGGGTTCTCTTTAGATAATTGCCAAACTGGTTGAACAGAATGGCTGCTCAGGAAGACAAAGTCTCATGACGCTCTGTAAACGAACCGACGAATCTTCTCAACCTGAGGAGGAGCATTCTTATTGAGCGGAATTGTGGCGCAAATGATCTGCGTCGTGCCGTTCCACGATTCGAATAGCCGGCGTGGTCGGCAATTAGTAGATATAGATGGACTAAAGAAGCCCCAGCTCCATTTTAGACTTTTCCAGCAATTACAGCCTTCTTACTGTGCCACACCCACGCACCCCACGGGCGCCCACACGGCCGACGAAAAGCGGAGTATAAACGATCCAGCCAATCGCTACGGAGAATATACGACTTCCGCAGGAGTCCCGAAAGAGTATAAAATTCCTGGATCTTGGGTTAATTCCGCATTCTTCTGAAACACGTTGTCGTGGTACTGAAAGAGGTCGTTTCGTACGCTTCTTACGGAGTTTACTACATGCTGCCATTCCACCAAAGACCCGAGTTATCACGGAAGTGTATAGAACATTTTTAGATGAACTTTCTTTTAGTCCTGTGGTAGGGTTTGACAGTTTTTGGATAAGAACTTTTGATGTATGGCAGTCCCACAAAATTGTTATCATCTCGCCCCCGTCTAGATCGCTGGGGGTGCCCCGACCTGTCGATCTCCGGATCTGCCGTGGTCGAGTCTCGACTTACTGATTGCGTCTACCATTGTTTGATACTACAATCCTCGGCTCACCTGAAACCATTCGCTCAATTATACGATGTAATGTGTCTGTAGTGGGAAGGAGGCAGGGTAGCCCCCACATTCGGTGAAGTCCGTACTATCGGCCCGGTATGGACGTGACGCATAGTCATAATCGAAAAGTGATGCAAGAACATAAGCAAGCATTGCGGCTTATTTCGATTTTAAGGAAGTAAGTCAGTTTAACGTTAAATTGTGTCCGACTTATCCTTGACTACTAATCATCAGCGCGGCTGGCTATCCCTTGGGATGCTAAGATATTTCTCAGCGCTAGTAAGGGCCCTTGTCGCGATCTTTTACATTACTCACGTTTTCTTGAGCAGTGATACACTTCCTCCCCCGGTCTACCGGATTATATAATGGATATACCTTATCAGGGGTGCTCACGCCACCACGCACACCCCCAGACTAACCCTAACTAGTAACCCGAAGAACTGATTTTTGCCTGCTAAATAATACCTCTAATTCCGTAATTTATGATAGATTAGGGAGGGCAGGAGGGGAGGAGGTTAATAGTGATATTGGAGTTACTGCTGGTTTGTTTCCTTCCATGAGAACAAGGTCCCCTTACTAGCGCTGGAAAATGTCTCAGCAACCCAGGGGATATTTAAGGGGCTTATATACCCTTTTAGGGCTCTAACATGCGAGGATCCACTTACCTTTGGCCGGTTTGTTCGTAGCAAGAGAGATAGAAAGTTCTGGTCGCCTCGAAACTCTGGAGTGGAAAGCAACGATTTTGGGGACAATACTTCAGGATGACAAAGTTATGTGTAAGAGATTACTGCAATCAAAGCACGAGTATCATTTTAATTTGCTATTGGACTGGCTGTGTAGATTCCTGACTTGGGGAGAATACGATACGTGAGACTTTTCATCATAGACTATGGATTGGTATGAGGGATTGTTCGCGTGTTGACGCGAGATGCTCAAAACTTATGGAGTATAATACTTTATAATAGGGAGATGTGAAAAGTTAGAGAATTATGGAATTATTGATGAGAACGTGTGAAGGCTTAGAAGATATCTCGAGGATAGAAATGAGCAGATGATTAGTGGTACTTTATAAATAGCTTCTCATATCGAGAGATCCTAATTGCTCCCTATTCTTTCTCCCGAATCCTGTATTGAGAATGCTCCTTTTGCAAGACTCCAAGGTTCGATGAGCTTCGTAATATGGTTTCCACCAATGTCAGCCTACCGCTTCCACTTCATTACCAGAATTTCCAACCACTTCTTTTCGCTGCTTCGGCTGCCTTGTCTGCTTCCTCCTTCGCTCGCCGTCTTTCCTCCCTTTTAGCTTGGGCCTGTTCCTCCTTCTCCACCTTCTTGCGGTCGATGATCTCCACCGCGCGCTTCATATAAGTTTTCTCTAGCGTACGTCGATATTGACAAAATTCGTATTGGGCTATGGACGCAAAAATGAAGGTGCCAACGGCCCAATTCGCAGCTTTCGGTAAGGGAGCTGGTGCGAGAAGGGATCAGCATAGCTCTTAATAATCTAACCAGGATATCCATTGGAGATGTCAAATACAGAGAAAGGACATACTTCCCCAGACAGCTCTAAGAGCACCTATACCAAATCCACCTCCAATACCCGTAAGGAAACTTTCCCGCACACATGGCAATTTATGAACCTCTTTCAGTTCCTCTAGCTTCACAGATTTGACTGCCTCCGATAACACTAATTTCTCAGGCCGCCCGCCAGCAGTGTTTTGCCCGGAGCCTTCTGGTAGTGCATTCGCATTCCCTTGGCCGTGGAAAACTTCGTAGATTTTGGGATTCTTGACATGCTCTGGAGGTTCCGTAGCTCCTGGAAGCGGCCCGCGAAGAGGAGTCTGAGACGAAGAGGAATCTCGTGTGTCGCCTGCCATGGCGTTGCGCAGGTATTTTGAAGGGCTCAAATTAAATACACTAAATCGGATGATGCAAGTATCAATCTGCGTAACAGGCGTTCGTTGGTCACCGTACCTGATCTTTACGCCAGAACGCGTCGAAGCGCGTCTTTCGCGAGTCCGTACCTACGCGGTCCAAATACAGATCCAAGTCTTCATGCATAACTCACCAATCCACCGCCAAAACGCCTCAATTCTCCTTCCATAGCAGCACTTAGATCTCTCAAAGGAGAGTGCAGCTTAGGAAGACGCCTAAGCTGTGTTTCAGCAGCCTTTTGGCTTCTATATCTCCTTCCGGCGGGCTCTTCCCCCTTCGAAAACGACAATGCCAGGACTGAGAGCGCCCAAGAATGGCATTCGGCGGGGTGGGAAGCAAGCATATCATGGCCCTCGAAAAGCGAAGACTTTTGCTACCTCAAGCCGCGATGAAGCCACCTCGGCGGACGAGAAACGCGAGGCCGTCAAGCTCGCAGACTCGATCGACGAGTCAATGGGCTTTGCGCGCTACGAATCAGGCAAAAAGAGGGTGGGCTGGCTATGCAACATCAAGCCGACAACTATAGAGGATGATAAGATTCCGGATGGGCGAGCGGGACTGGACTGCTATTTCATCGAGGAGGACGGGGGTACGTTCAAGGCCACACTGGAATATGATCCCTATTTTTTGGTAGCAGTGAAGAGGGGGCATGAAACAGAGGCCGAGGAATGGCTTAAGAGGGCTCCAGGCGGCGGTGTGGTCAAGAGCCTGCGGAGAGTTGAGAAAGAAGACTTGCAGATGCCCAACCACCTATTGGGCTACCGGCGGACATTTTTTGAGTTGAGGTTCGCCAATGTTAGTGACTTGTTGGCTGCGAGAAGGGATATCATGCCCATTGCGGAGAAAAACAAAAAGAACATGAACGCGATGGATACATATGCGGAAGTTGCCAGGTATGTTCCTTGCATGTAGGGGGCAAGAATTGTAGCTGACTGCTAGCAGCGCGAACGCTGGATTCGACCTTTTTGATGACGACCGAGACGACGACCGACGACTTAATGCTTCTGTTGCTGATGCTAGCGATTTCATTGTGGATATTAGGGAATGGGATGTATTATACCATGTACGAGTAATGATAGATTTGGGTGAGTCCTTTTCAGCAGCCCCGGATATCTGGTTCTGATGGATGCAGACATACGGACGGGAAAATGGTACACGGTAGAGGCGAAACACGGCGTTACAACTATGAAGTGCATAGAGGAACGTTTACAGCGAGCAGATCCTGTTATAATGGCATATGATATCGAGACGACGAAGCTCCCCTTAAAGTTCCCAGATGCGGCGGTCGATCAAATCATGATGATTTCGTACATGATTGATGGGCAGGGCTTCTTGATAACAAATCGAGAAATTGTTTCGGAGGACATTCAAGATTTTGAATACACGCCAAAGCCTGAATACGAAGGGCCTTTCATGATCTTCAACGAGCCAGATGAGAAGTCCGTCATTGAGCGCTTCTTTCTTCATATCAAAGAAGCACGACCTACTGTAATAGCAACTTACAACGGAGACTTTTTCGACTGGCCATTTGTTGATGCTCGAGCCAGTGTCAATGGCATTGACATGTATCAAGAAATTGGGTGGAGGAAGGGAGTCGACGACCAATACTGCTGCGATTACAGTGCCCACATGGATTGCTTCCACTGGGTCAATCGAGATAGTTATTTGCCCCAGGGAAGTCGGGGCTTGAAAGCAGTGACTACTGCAAAACTCGGTTACGACCCCGATGAGCTGGATCCCGAATTGATGCTCCCGTATGCGAGCGAGCGACCTCAGGTGCTTGCAGAATACTCTGTATCAGACGCCGTTGCGACGTACTACCTATATATGAAATACGTCCATCCCTTCATCTTCTCTCTGTGTACGATCATTCCGCTTGGCCCGGATGCTGTCTTGCGAAAAGGAACAGGAACTCTTTGCGAGATGTTGCTCATGGTACAAGCATACCAGAAAGAAATTGTTTTGCCAAACAAGCACGTTTCGCCCAAAGAATCCTTCTGGGAAGGACATCTCTTGGAGTCTGAAACATACGTAGGTGGCCATGTCGAAAGTATTGAAGCTGGTGTCTTTCGGGCCGATATCCCCGTCAATTTTGCCGTAGATACTGCGGCGATTGACGAACTTCTGAGAGACTTGGACGCTGCTTTGAAGTTCAGCATAACCGTTGAAGAAAAGAAATCACTCGACGACGTTACGAATTATGAGGAAGTAAAGCAGCAAATCACAGACAGATTGATGAGTCTCAAGACCACAGCAAACCGAAGCGAGCGACCCTTAATATATCACTTGGACGTCGCCTCCATGTACCCGAACATCATGACCACCAATCGACTTCAGCCAGACTCTATGATTGAGGAAGCAGACTGTGCAGCTTGTGACTTTAATCGACCTGGAAAGACTTGCGATCGACGAATGCCTTGGGCATGGAGGGGGGAATATCTACCCGCGAAACGAGATGAGTATCTCATGATAAGACACTCTCTTGAGAACGAGAAGTTCCCAGGCAAATTTCCCTCAAGTCCTCTGCGGACATTCCAGGAATTGACTGCGGACGAACAAGCTTCATTGGTTCGTAAACGATTGCAAACCTACAGTCAAAAGATCTATCACAAGATTCATGACTCGAAAACTATTCAGCGGGAAGCGATCATTTGTCAACGTGAGAATCCATTTTACATCAATACAGTCAGAGATTTCCGAGATCGACGGTATGATTACAAAGGAAAGCAAAAAGTCTGGAAAGGGAAGACGGAAGAACTCAAAGCTTCCGGTGCGTCTGCCGCTGAGGTTGATAATGGCAAAAAGATGATTATTTTGTTCGATTCGCTGCAGTTAGCTCACAAGGTCATCTTGAACTCTTTCTATGGTTACGTCATGCGAAAAGGGTCGCGTTGGTACTCTATGGAAATGGCTGGTGTCACTTGTCTGACTGGCGCCCACATCATTCAAATGGCCCGACAATTAGTCGAACGGATCGGACGGCCCTTGGAGCTCGATACTGATGGCATTTGGTGCATGCTGCCGGCAACCTTTCCCGAGAATTACGCTTTCAAATTGAAAAATGGGAAAAAACTTGCCATCTCATACCCATGTGTCATGTTGAACCATCTGGTCCATGATAAATTTACGAATCATCAGTATCAGACCCTCGTTGACCCAAAATCTTTCAAATATGAGACGCATAGCGACAATTCCATCTTCTTCGAGGTTGACGGTCCTTACAAGGCCATGATATTGCCAACCTCCAAGGAAGAGGACAAGAATTTGAAGAAGCGATATGCTGTCTTCAATGATGACGGAAGTCTGGCTGAGTTGAAAGGTTTTGAAGTGAAGCGGAGAGGAGAACTGAAGCTTATCAAGATCTTCCAACAACAGATCTTCAAATTCTTTCTCGAAGGTACGACATTGCAAGAGACATACGCTGCAGTTGCGAAGGTTGCAAACCAATGGCTGGATGTGCTGCATTCTAAAGGTGCGACCTTAGCTGATGAGGAGCTTATTGATCTTATCTGTGAGAACAGAAGCATGTCTAAGACTTTGGAAGAATACGGAAGTCAGAAATCAACTTCCATTACAACAGCGAAGCGTCTAGCAGACTTTTTGGGTGAACAGATGATTAAGGACAAGGGCTTGAACTGCAAATACATCATTTGCGCTCTGCCAAAAAACGCTCCCGTCACTGAACGAGCCATCCCAGTTGCGATTTTCTCTGCAGAGACGTCGGTGAAGAAGTACTTTCTACGAAAGTGGCTGAAGGAAGATCCTACAGACATGGATCCTAGAGCTTTGCTAGACTGGGGTTATTATCTTGAGCGTTTAGGCTCAGTCATACAGAAGCTGATCACCATCCCGGCGGCGCTGCAGAAAGTCCGAAATCCTGTCCCAAGAGTTGCCCATCCAGACTGGTTACAGAGGAGGATCAACATAAAGGACGACAAAATGAAGCAAAAGAAGATGACCGATTTATTTAAATCGGCGCCTCTGGAAGAGATCGCGAACTTGCAAGATCCTCGGACGGCCGACATTGAAGACTTCGGGACAAAAGTTTTGAAGCTCAAGACTATCGGGGGTACGCTTTCTCAGATAACGCAAAAGCCACAGAAAAGGAAGTCACCCGAGCCCGCTGTTCCTGTCAACGTTGACCCTTATGCTGCGCTTCCCAAAGTCATGCCCGACCCTACGAAGGACTACTGCGGCTTTCTGCAGTACCAAAAGCAGAAGTGGAAGATTCAGAAGCAAGCCCGTATTAGACGGCGCCATTTGTTTGGGGACAGCCGTGTCAGTGCGCAGAACAATATTGGAGCTGCGTTTCGCAGTCAAGCTGAACTGCTATTCAAAAGCACATGGCAAGTCTTGCAGCTTCGAGGAATAGCCTCTCCGGGTATAGTTCTAGCATTCGTTTTGATTGACACCAAGGTCCACACTCTCAAGATCAAAGTACCGCGACAGGTCTTCCTCAACTTGAAAGGAAAAGAGCTTCCCGATATTGAGGTAGAGGGCTGTGAAGCCCAAAAGGTCAATCATACACTACCAAACGGCCATCCCTCTGTGCATCTATTCAAGCTGACGATGTCAGAGGAGGTGTACGTTAATGACGCACAAAAGCTTTCGCTTCTCTTCAATCATCCTAGTGTCGAAGGTGTGTACGAGAAGCAGGTGCCGCTCAACGTGAAAGCAATCTTACAGCTAGGAAGCTTATGTACCTTTGATGAGACCCAGCCGGGTGTCTTGGGCAAGGGTCTCGAGTCAGGCTTCGACCTCTCTGGGCTTCGACAAGATACTACTAAGAAGCCGTACCTAGCAGACTCTCCAATGGCATATTTGTATCTCTACCACGTTACAGCAGGCGACCGCCAAGTATTTGCGTTGTTCTCTACAACGAAGGAGCAAGCTCACGTGGTCATCCTCCAGAAGTCGAAAGACGCAGCTCAAGACCTGCCAAATATTGCCAAGATATACACTGATATGTTGTCGAGACGAGAGCAGGAGGCGAGTGGGCAAGCATGGCAGAATTGCTTCGATTATCAAGAGAAGCTTCAGTTCAAAGTCAGCCAGGTGACAACACGTCGGAAGGCCCTTCTTGAAGTCGGAGACCTAGTCAAAAAGTTACGAAATGATGAGTCGAAGCCCCAGATTCTCGTTATTCAGTCGCCTCAGCGTCGAATGCTAGTGCATGATGTCCCAATTCTTGGAGAACTGCCAATCTTGCCACTGAAGTACGAAATCTCTGATAGTAATTTTCCACCTCTAGGATGGCAATCTGTTGTAGCGAAACGGCTTATCAATCATTACCTCAGCCTTGGATCTTGGATTGTCGAACTGACAGAACTTGCAAGATATGGCGATGTACCTTTGTGCAATCTTGAGAGGGATGATCCACGATACTTGATTGATATCGCCTACGCAAGACGGTTACAAAAGAATAATGTGGTACTATGGTGGTCTGCGGGTCCGAGGCCAGATCATGCAGGATACGAGCAAGATGATGTGCTCGGTCCCCTCGACACCGTTCAGATGCCCTCTACCAACAATCCTGGAACCTACCCGTCCGTTTGCATTGAACTCGACGTCCGAAATCTCGCTATCAATACGATTTTGACATCCTCACTTATCAACGAGCTCGAGGGAAGTGACTCTGTCTCCTTCAACCCTGCAGCGCCATCAGATGATGGAGCAAACGACGGTACCAATGTCCTCTACGCTGAGAATGCATTTGCCACAGCGGGTGTGACGATACTCCGAGAGATGGTCAAAGCGTGGTGGACAGAGGTATGCAAGGGAAGCAGTATGGCTGAAGTCATGGTTCAACATCTCGTCCGCTGGGTAGAGAATCCAGGCTCATTTCTCTACGACCGATCTTTGCACTACTACATCCAAATGATGTCTCGAAAAGCGTTCCTCCAGTTGATAGCAGACTTTCGCAGGGTCGGCTCTCATGTCGTATTTGCGAATGCAAATCGTTTGCTTCTACAGACGACTAAGTCAGAGGTTGGTAACGCTTACGCCTACAGTCAATATATTCTCAAATCGATCAAAGCGAAGCCTTTGTTCCATTTCTTGGAAATTAATATCAAGGAATACTGGGACTACCTTGTCTGGTATGATGAATTCAATTACGGTGGCAAAGCATGTCAAGAGGTCGTGGAAGCAGAGAGCCAAGCTCTGGACTGCATCATGCATTGGCAGCTGAACAAATTTCTCCCTGTCGCTTTGCAACCCATTTTTCATGACTGGGTCGTCGAGTTCATCGAAGTAATGCACAAGCTCAAACATCCGAACAGCGTCAATGGCACGCCGCGTGCCACGCAACTCCCAGTCCGAGCCCTTAGCGATGAGAAGGAAGAGAGAATCATTTTGGGGAAGGAATTCGAGAAACCGTTAAAGAGACAAATCGCAGGCCTCATTCGCCGCCATAGAGATGAGATGCTTCATCCAGAACTAGCCTCCGACTATACCTTTCCCACACTACCCGGCTCGCATATCAAGCTGAGCAATCCAGTTCTGCAGCTCGTCAAATCGCTTATGCAGGTTTTGTCACTCGACAAGAACATTACACTTGAGGCTCGTCTTCTTCGAAAGGAGCTACTAGCGCTGTTCGAGGTCAGGGAATTCAGCAAGGAAGCCAAGTTCGAGAATCCGAGCGAGAGTTTAAAGATGCTGCAAGTCATTTGCGAAAGCTGCACTTTGACACGGGATCTAGATTTCTGTCGAGATGAAGATCTCATCCCTGATGCTCCTGGCGAAGACGCGAGTAGGCGACCGTGGAAGTGTGGCTTTTGCGACGCGGAGTATGATAGGCATGAAATCGAGGAAAGACTTATTGCTAACGTGGAGGGCATGATTGCTGAGTGGTGTACACAAGATCTGAAATGCGTGAAGTGTAAGTCTATTAGGGTGAATGATTTCATGGAGCACTGTGCATGTAGTGGGGAGTGGGTTGGGACTCTCAAACTAGAGGACGTCCAAAAGCGATTGAGGGTGTACAGGGGCGTTGCGAGATTTTATGGGCTGAGAATGTTGGAGGATGTTGCAGAAGGTGTCTGGGCAGGTTTGTAAACATTGCATATGGATGGCAATAAGGCGGTGTTCTGGAGTCAAATCATAAGGTCGGAGTTTAACTTATCATCAGACGTGATATTTATTGAAAAGAGAAGATAACGTTTCCATAGTCTATCACCCTTGTAATGTAATTATGGAGACCCATCAGACGCACCACAAGCAGTACTCAATGGGTGATAAAATGACCGCTGTCCAAAGCCCATTCTCCCAAAGCTCAGAACCAAATTGCTATACTTCGAGTTTCTCTTCCCCATGTCCCCTATCACGAATAGCCTTCAGCTTCCCGCGTACTTCCTTCGGGATATCATCCCCAGTGATCTCATATTCCAGTAACTCAGCAGGTATGTCTTCGTATCGAAGGTCAGGATATTGATAAAGTCTATGGAATATATTCATGACATGAGCTGGAACGTCGTAATTGATGCGGAAGAGGTAGCCGTTGAGAGTGCCCATATTCGGTTCTCTAGCCAAGGGCCGAGGGTAAGTTGCAGGGTCTGTGATGCCATTTCGATTTGGTTGCTGTTGCTGTACCACCTCAGCTTGCAAGGGCAGTGATCTGAGGCCGGAGCAGGGTTGGAGAAGAATTGCTACGGTAAGCAGCAGATTTCGGAATATAAATCTCATCTTCATAACGATATGGACTTGATTTGCCTCTAGAGAAACTGGGGAAAAGGTCTACAACATCAGATATGTCCAGTTCATGATGAGATGTGGTCACATTATTGGAATGCACTATAATCTCAGACATTTCTGCCCACCGAAATCAACTCCCGGAGCTGAGCCCTGAGTCCAAAACACGACAATGAGTCAGCTAGATGTTGCTCAAGGGAGCGCTTCTAGCTCCCAGTGACAGTTTCCATGTTATCAATCACCTCTTTGAGAATGTCAAGATGTCGTGACGGTGTCCGGTCTCGTTCCCCTTTCATACATATCAAGGGTCTCTCTCTACCAGAGCTCATTTAGATCCAAAGCGAGCCCTCGCTTAAAATATCCCTTCACGTGCCAACAACGCCTCAACCCCACTTTCTCAGCACGGTATTCATCCTCCCAATACCATCCAGTCAACTATGCACAGCCACTCAACCAAAACCTCCCAGTGATTTGTTCAGAGTCATTTCAATCGAGTGGTGTTTCTCTTATGTGAAAACTCGCCCAAATGCGACTATTGAGTCTAACATCGAGCGGCACACCTACCTTGACTGAATTCTTTGGCGATGACATTCCACGCTACTCAATCTTGTCCCATACTTGGGGAAACGAAGGCGAAGAAGTGACCTTTGGGGATCTAATGAGAGATGCCGGAAAAGGCAAATCTGATCTAATAGGCTACAAAAAGATCCTGTTCTGTGGACAACAGGCTAGAAGGCATGGCATTACTTACTTCTGGGTCGATACCTGCTGCATCGATAAGTCAAGTAGTTCCGAGCTCTCTGAAGCTATCAACTCCATGTTTAAGTGGTATTCGGCCGCAGCAACGTGCTTTATATACCTCTCTGACGTTTCCATTCATAAGTATGAAGACACATTTTGCAAAAGCCGATGGTTCACTCGCGGCTGGACACTTCAAGAACTGCTAGCTTCGAAGGAGGCGGAGTTCTTCTCTCATGAGGCCGAGTGGCTTGGGACTAAAAAATCCCTTGAGTGGCAGATTCATGAGACAACTGGAATCTCAATACAAGCACTTCGAGGCAATTCTCTGTCTCAGTTTCCGGTTAAAGAGAGGCTTTCCTGGGCTCAGAATCGTGTAACGAAGCGCGAGGAAGACGAAGCTTACTGTCTGCTTGGTATCCTTGATATATCTATGCCTCTCATATACGGAGAAGGCAAAGAAAAGGCGCGACTTCGACTACACAGGCTGATCGAAGTGCCTTCGAAAAGTGTGTTCCCTATCTTTATATACCCTATGTCACAGCCCTTTTCGCTCATGTAAAGGTTAAGACACTCCATATGTTATACCAGTGTTCAAGCAAAGTAGATACAAGACTTCTTATTATACAAAGTCTTCAATTCGGGCTGGGTTTGACATCGAGAATAGGCACATCGTATTTCAACATCCAACAATGGTTGTCCGCTGCAGACACGCAAGATGATCTACATTACTATGAGAGTGAACGTATGAGCGGGTCCTGTGTTTGGGCTCTCTACACTCCGGAAGTTCAGGCATTCCTGCGATCGAGAACAAACGAAGTTCTGAGAATCGGAGGCGACCCTGGAAGTGGCAAATCCACATTGGCTGCTTTCATGATACACCATCTAAAAGCGACTACTACAAGTGATGCAATCTATTTCTTCTGCAAAGGAACAGATGAAAAGAGACAGAAGCCAGCACCAGTTCTGAGAACTCTGATCTCACAGCTTCTATCCAAAGACGAATCCCTATACCCGTCGTTTGAAAAGCTACACATGCACAGTGGCCGAGAGGTTGTCGAATCTTTCGCGGAATTGCAGGATTACTACCAGCTCGCGCTAGGAAACACGTTACGACAAACTCTATATGTTGTAGTGGATGCTCTTGATGAATGCCAGGCAGGTCCTCAACTCGTTTCCTCCTTGATCCAGTCCTTAGGAGCAACAAAAGGAACCGTCAAGCTCGTCCTCACATGCCGTAATGAACCAGAGCTTTTGAGTGCTTTCCGCCACCGACATTATGAGCTCATAACCTCCCCAGCACAAGTTGCCAGGCCGATCTGGAACTATGTGAGAAACAGAGTTTCAAAGAACAAGTATATCAATGCCACCCCTTTGGGATCCAAGGTGCTTAATAAGGTGTCTTCGGCATCAGGTGGCTCTTGGCTATATGCAAGACTTATGATGGATGAAATCCAGCGTCTACCAAGTGTGGCATCAGTTCAAAGACAGCTAGAGAATATCCCGAGTGGACTTTCACAAGTCTACATGCAAATATTCGCGACTATGGAGCGATCAATGTCGCCTCTGGAGCTTCGATTATCGCAGCAGATCTTTTTATGGATTGATTTGTCAGATTTTGTGGTGGTTGGAAGAGATGTTCTGGATCGTGACCTGTTGGATCTTGTTCTCCAGGCGGAAAACTCGGGAGAAGAGGTCTTCGACTCACTTGATCTCGCGCGGAAGCTCTGCTCTCCCCTAATTACGTTGCACGAATACTACAGAGGCTCTATCCAGGTCAGCTTCTTTCACCATACAGCAGCACAGTTTCTCCGCGAATGTTCGTATCAAGAAGTATCAGCATTGCCCATCATATTGAAGCCTCAAGCGCTCAAAAGCATATACCGGGCCTCTGCAGGTGTTTGGTACTTTACCCACTCCCCAAAATCAACTAAGCTTCTACAACGACTCCGTTTAGACGCAAATGCGCAGACAGACGAATATTTTGAGATGACTTACGGATTGTGGGCTGCCTTTTGGTTTACGACATCGACAAGAACGCATGGGCAAGATGGCATAGCCGAAATAGCCGGGCTAATCAATAGATTGACCGACTTCATACTATCTGGAGGTGTCTTTGTGTGGATCGAAATGGCCATCATCATCAACTACGCTGGTGGCTTTTCAAAGCTCTTCACAAATGTTCTCGGTGCAATCAGCGCTGCGGAGATGGGAGCGAATAGCTCGCTACCGATTTTTAAATATTTTTCAGTTGTTAGGAAGCAGTTCTTCGAAGACTATGCCTATGTAATCTCTATGACTGGCCCGTGCGACCATGCAGTGGACGAACCAGCCGGCTTTTGGGTTCGACCATTAGCTGCGCAACTGTTATCACTAGGCCGGAAATGGAGCCACCTGTACAAGGACGTCAACTAGCAGATGCTGTGGAGGGCTGGAATCAGGTTCACAATATCAGGATCTGACTTGTAAAGTACCAGGTGATCATACTTCAACCCTACCACAAATGCTACGGAAGCGAGTTGTGCTCTAGCAATCTCCATGATGCTTATCCTGTTGAATCCACTATCTGCACCCATATCTCTTTCAAGATGTTTAGATCCTGACTCGGCTGTTAAGCTCTATTGATCGCCCATTGTTCGTACGGCTCGACTGATCGGACAGAGAAGGAGGCCCGGCCGCTCTAACCGCCGGAGATCATGAGTGTAGATAGGTCAAGCATCCAAGCCCCATAAACTAATATAGTCTACTCCTACCATCCTGCTCGTAGATGGTCAAGTTTATCCCGACCCGACCTATCCCAGCACCAATCTGTAGCACCATATACAATTCCAGGCACCATCGAAGTTAATAAGCCTTTTCAACTTCAGACATCACTTCACAGTATTCTTATAAAGTGCAGCTCGCATAATTCAATCAAATATGTCGAAAATATTCCGGAAGCAAGTTTCATCATGATATGAGTCTTATCTTTTCACCCACAGAAAGTTGATATATGGGTCGTCTTCATTGGAAATCGATATTTTGATGAGGTATCACCTGAGTGGCGCTCGCTAAGCTAACAAATAAGCAGTCTGTGGCCGGTAGTGGAGTACATATGTATATTTAAATAAACGGAAATTCTCCGCCTTCGGGCATTTGGTCAATTTGAAACGATACAGAGAAGATTAGCATGGCCCCTGCACTAAGGATGACACGCTCAATCAAAGAGAAGCTACCAATTTTTTTTTTTTTGGATCTCTTTTTATGTTTTTTGTGGAAAGTTCAGTTCCTTTTTTTCCCTTTTGGATCTCTTTCATATTTTTTGTAGAAAGTTCAGTTCCCTTTTTTTTCTTTTGGAGAAGCGAAACGGAGATCCTAAGCGAAAAATGAGCGGTCACACCAGGTCACGAGCTGTTGCTTAGGTAATACTCCAATGCGGTGCACAAGGGCCTTTCGCCTAGACATGTGATGGAATACGGTGACCTCGAAATATTTTGTAGCAGTTCGCGAACGCGAAATCTTCTGCAGTTGGAAATTGATGCCTGGATGAGATCTTTAGAGACCATTCCCACCATCGAGAGGTCTGAGTCTCAGATATCTGTGATCTAGTATTTCTTGTACAATAGCATTGGGAGTTTTGCAACTATGTCTTTCGGGGGCCAAACACCCACCATTATTGTGCTTAAAGAAGGTAAAGTACTTGACCAAGCTCTACGGTCTGCAAAGCTGATGGGCATGTCTGTGTAGGCACAGATTCTTCTCAAGGCAAAGGTCAGATTGTGTCGAATATCAACGCTTGCTTAGCAGTCCAGGCAACGATTCGAAGTACATTGGGGCCATACGGTGGGGATCTGTTACTGGTGGATGAGAATGGCCGACAAACAATTACAAATGATGGGGCCACAGTCATGAAGGTATATTACAAGCCCAAACTCTGTGCAAAAGCCCGTCTCTAATCGTTAGCAGCTTCTCGACATCGTACATCCAGCCGCACGAATCCTTACAGATATTGCGAGGTCACAAGATGCTGAAGTAGGAGATGGCACCACATCCGTTGTTGTTCTGGCCGGCGAGATATTGAAGGAAGTGAAGGAGCATGTAGAGCAAGGAGTTAGCTCGCGGACTATTATCAAGGGCCTACGAAAAGCATCTACCATGGCGGTGAATAAGATCAAAGAGATCGCGGTCAATACTAGTGAAGGCAACAAGAGAGATACTTTGGGTAAATTGGCTGGTACGGCCATGAGCAGCAAGTTGATCAAGAGAAACACCGGGTTCTTTACCAAGAGTAAGTTCATCATACTGCGGCTTCGCACATATCATTAACACCAAATCACAGTGGTTGTCGACGCGGTTCTCTCACTCGACCAAGACGATCTCAACGAAAAGCTTATTGGCGTCAAGAAGATTCCAGGCGGCTCACTTACCGATTCCCTATTCGTCAACGGTGTGGCTTTCAAGAAGACTTTCTCATACGCAGGTTTCGAACAACAACCTAAATCTTTCAAGAACCCCAAAATCGTCTGCCTCAACGTCGAGCTGGAGCTCAAGTCTGAGAAAGACAACGCAGAAGTCCGGGTTGAGCAAGTGTCCGAGTACCAAGCCATCGTCGACGCAGAATGGCAAATAATCTACAACAAGATGGAAGCCTTATACAAGACGGGCGCAAAAGTCGTTCTTTCTAAACTCCCAATTGGTGATCTTGCGACCCAATACTTCGCAGATAGAGATATATTCTGCGCTGGCCGCGTTTCTTCTGACGACCTCGAGCGCGTCATTCAGGCGACAGGCGGCTCCATTCAATCGACATGCTCTGACATTCTCCCGGAACATCTCGGCACCTGCGGCTCCTTTGAGGAGCGCCAGATCGGCGGGGAGCGCTTCAATTTCTTTGAAGACTGTCCCGCGGCCAAGACCTGCACGCTGGCGCTTCGCGGCGGCGCCGAGCAGTTCATTGCAGAAGTCGAGCGCTCTTTGCATGATGCAATCATGATCGTCAAGCGCGCTATCAAGAATAATACGATCGTTGCTGGCGGGGGAGCCTGCGAGATGGAAGTCTCAGCGTACCTGCACCGCTACGCGGACGAGCATGTCCGTGACAAGCAGCAGGCAATCATCAAGTCATTTGCGAAGGCTCTCGAAGTAATTCCGCGCCAACTGTGCGACAATGCCGGCTTTGATGCCACCGATATCCTCAACAAGCTCCGCGTGGAGCACAGGAAGGGCAGTGTTTGGGCGGGCGTGGATTTTGTTCACGAAGGCGTCAGGGATAACTTGGAAGCGTTTGTATGGGAGCCGGCGCTAGTGAAGATCAATGCCATCCAGGCAGCGACAGAGGCAAGTTGTTTGATCCTGAGTGTGGACGAGACGATCAAGAACGAAGAGAGTGCACCGCCCCAGGCGCCTCAGCGCGGTCTGCCTCCTGGAGCTGCGCAAAGAGCTTTGAGGGGAAGAGGTAGAGGGATGCCAAGACGTTAGAGGGTAGCGAGGCATCTGTACAGTAATGAAAAGTGGAGAGCAACGTATACAATGTCAGTGGAAACGATAATGTGTATAATGCTATGCATTAAAGCGAAAATCTAGAGTGCTACTAGCACAAGCGTCAAGGCATATGACAGCAAATTTCTAGGGTGTTCACGATTCAGAACTAAGACGTTTGAACTTTTGAAAATCCCTCGATTGAAAGAAGCAGCTGTAACTGAAGGAAGCCTCCCAAACCCCAACTCCGCAGAAACCGGACTAGTATCCAATATCACGTAGCTCCATACTCCCTCCCAACGGCTCTCAGCGCCTCCTCCGCCGCCCTTGCTGCAGCCTCGGCGTGTAACTGAATGACTGCTTCCTGCCCATCATCCTCACCCTCTCCATCCATCAACGTATCCATATCATCCATATCTAGGGCACCCTCTCTCCGTCTGAGCATTGCCTGAAAAGAGTCCTGACTGAAATCATGGTCCAAGTGATCGCGTACATCTTCCATGATGTGTGGATCTAGCGGCATGTAGTGCTGAAGCTGCGAGCCATGGGGCGAGGTTTCTTGTGGCGAGGTTTGGGGTATCGTTCTGTTGAGTACTTGAGGGGAGACGGAGCCTTGACCTGCCTGTGCTGGAAAGCCTTGCTCGTCCGTAGGCTGCTCGTGTGGCATGTTGAGTGGGCGGCCAGCAGGTCCGGGCGCAGCTGAAGTTGGGGGAAGAGTGCGAGTGGGGGAACGGATGATGTTGTCTGCACGTACCGCTGGCGTCTTGCCTAATTCTTTACATTGACCGCAATTCCTAATTGCTAGACTTACGGTTTCCTTGATTCGCACCCAGTGGTATTTCTCGGCGATGGTAGCAGTCGTTTTATTGATGCCACCATGCTGCTGTGCATGGACGTTCTTTGCGATTTCGTACTGGCGCTGGGGATCTGAGATAACTTCCTTGTCTTTCAGCATCAGCTTGTCAATTTCGGGGATGAGCTTGTAATGGGTTGCTGCGCTTCGGAGTCTGCTTTTCTCGGCTCGGTCAGCGCCTGCTGGGTATTTGCCGGATTTCAGATAGAATTTGATTTTGTCGAAGCGTTCTTCACTTGCAAAGTCCTCACCTTCAGGGCCTAAATCACGTCCGTAGATGATCGCGTCTATCAGCTGGCCAGGATAGCTTTTCAGGTTTCCGGCTCCCTTAACACGTCCGATTCTCTTGAACCCCAATGCATCCCAGATTCGACAAGATGCCACATTGGTCTCATAGACGAGATTGAAGACGCTGTAGCTATAGCCAAGCTGAGGCGCATATTCGAGATAACTCTCGCCCAAAAGTCGACCTACGCCTTTATTCCGAGCAGCGTCCGTTACGAGAAATCCAGCATTGCAGACATGGCTACTACGCCCAGGGTAGTTAGGCTTTATGTAATAGCTTCCTAGACATTCATTCGCCCAGTTGTTCCCCTCTACTACCTCATTTGCACTTTCGATATTGCCTAGCAACATCACAGCAGCAAAGTTCTGGAACCAATACGATGAGAATTGTTCGGCCGGCATGGTATCAATCATAGGGTAGGTGTCTCCATTCTCGATCTCTTTAGCAAACTGATTACTCAGGTAAGCGAGAAGCGACTGTGGGACCTGGTGACGCGATGAGAATGGAATTATCGTGGCGATGGTAACTCTATCACGTAAGGTGACTTGTCGAGGATATACATCCACAGGGAGCGCGGGGTGTGTATCACTCGGGTTCGGGAAAGGTGCTACTCCAGAAGTGCGATAGATGGTGGGGCTGGCAGGGTCATCGAGCATTGCCGGCATCTTGTAAGACTTCTCTGTAGCTAATAACGTTGATTTCCCAGGATCCTTGAGAGGTCCAACGCTGTCTACATGTGTGATCAGTGCAGTCTCCTGGAAGACAAAACAACGGTGGGGTGTACCCCGCACGAAAAAAAAACCCTTCCCACAGAATCGGTCACTCGTGAGTGAGAGATCCTTGTATCGATGGCAATATATGTCTAACGCATCCACCTAGGCCGGCTGGGGCTGATGAATTTCCTATTCGAGGCTGCAGAAAAGGGGCTGGAGAACAAGATGAAATATTCGACTGTTGTGCTGAAGGTTACAGCCGGATTTTCTATCACGGAAAACGCTAGTAGAATTAAGCGAAGATTCTTGTTCACGTGAAAACGGCATGTGATACGTCCTCCCCTCTTCAAATGAAGCCGGGAAAACTGTCCAGTGATCCATCAAACACTGGCAATCAGGTCATCGTTCTTTTAGACTCAGCTGGGTATAGTTGTTTCGCTTGATTCTTTTGTTCAGAACACAAATTGAATTGAAATTAATCCGTTCAGCCTACTACTTCAGGATCGGTTTCGCTAAAAGCATCAAGTCTTCATCAGTTCAACATGAAGTATCTGATTCGCTATCAAGATTTTCTTTGTTAATAATGAGCATCATCAATCATCTCTCTGTAGCAGAATGCCTTTCTCTCGCGCTCGGGCAACGTGACCGTCCCAACACTCGTCACCATGAGGCGTTAAGGGTTTCTCACCGTCCGTTGCTATCAGCTTGATATTCTCCATTCTCTTTGGCAGATCACCACTGGACAGCAGGTATAACAGAATATCAAAGATGGCATAATTGCATTTTGAGAGGGTGAGGTATCTCAGAGAAGCCGGTAGGCTTTTCGCAAAAGTGGAGCACTGGACCATTGAGTATCTGTTGGTTACAACGGGGTTATATTACCATTATCCCGATGGATTAGATGATATATGAGGTTTAACTGATTATATTAAAGCTATCGAATACAGTATAGGGGGAGTACAAAGCTTTTACCTTCTGCTTTGCACTATACCCTATTAGGTTTAGTATTTATAGAGATACCTATATTACAAGAGTTCTAATATTAGGGATACTCTAGAAATGAAGGCATATTAGTCTAATCCTCTAATTAATAGTAGACAAGCCTTATATAGATATATGAAGCACCTTCCCCTTTATATTACCTATATCTATAGTTCTATTATCTTCCTCTAATCCTTTGATATCGACTATAGCGTTTAGATTACGTTTAACCTATTTGGTTACCTTAATATTAATGGTATTTATATTAATTAGATCCTTTAGAGCTCTATAGCACTTGGCTTTTGTTATAGCATTTGCTAGATTTGAATTACCGTTTATCTAACGGATCTTTGCGATCTCCCTACGTTTATATAACTACCTAAGTGCTATTAGATCGACTATTAACCTCTTCTCCTAGGTAGTGCCTAATTTAATTAGGCATTTATATAGAGAGTTAGAGTCTATACAAACGATTAAGGGTATAACCTTAATATTTAAGATTAGCTGTATAGTAGCTTTATGTCACGGGCCTGACAGTCACGTGTCTTAGCGTAGTCACGTGCACCCATGTACATAAAACTCTTCCTTTTACATGTTATATTCTAGTTTCTTTTCTTCTTTCCTTAGTTTAGAATTATATTTAATTTGCTTTATTTTATATTTTATACCTTAGGATTCGTAATCGTAATATTATGCTAAACTTAACTAAACTATCCCTAATACTAAAAGACATAAAGAGTAATATTACTCTTTACTTAATACTTCTTACTACTAATTAAGAACTAAGCTAAACTAGATATAACTTCTATAATAAGCTTAATATAGTTAATAAAAGAAACCTTCTTAATATAGTAAAACTAATAACTACTAATAGCTTTATATTAAACCTTAAGTCTACTATTACTTATAATAAGGTAGAATCTAACTATGATTATAATAAGACCCTTTAGTAACTTATAAAGGTAAGCGAACCTTTTAAACTCTTATTATATAAGGGCTTAACTAAGAAAAAAGGAAAAGAGAAGAAGAAAGGATATTATATTACCTTATAATAAGTCCTAAGAAAACTAAATAATATTCCTTATACTTTTAAGGACTTTGTTACTAATACCTATTACTTTAAAGACCTCTTTAAGGATGTCTTTAATATAATTATATAAATTAATATAATTAAGGTAAACTAGTAATAGGTAAAGGAACATGCTTAAGAGATAAGGTAATTAAACCTTAAGCTATAAGATATAAATATTACCTTAAATAACTAGGTTAAGAAGCTAGAGAATATAGTTATAGCTTTAGAAAGTAAGTATAAGTAATTAAACAAAAAGCTTTTAAGTACTTATAATTATATAAACTATATAGACTTTAGAGATTATATTATTAGCTGTAAAAGCTTTTCTTTATCTAAAACTATTAAGTTACTAGATTTACTAACCTTCTTTAAGTAATTTTCTAATAATCTTAGTTTTAACGATTAGCTTATTTATATAATAGGAAAGCTTTAGGAGAACGTGAACTACTTTACTAATAAGGCACTTAAGCTCTTATATATAGTTAGTTAAATTACTAGTAATACTACTTTATATATTACCCCTTGCCTTTAACTAAGAAACCCCTTAGCTTACCTAATTATAAAGGACCTTATAAAGTATCTTTATAAGGTCTATAAGGATCTTAACTATTAAAACTACTCTTGCCTTAAGTTTAAGAAACTTTATATAAAAAAGACTAATACCTTTTATAAGTTTTATACTTACTTCTTTTATTTATTAGCTAAAAGTAATATATTAAATAACTTCTTCCTTAATAAGCTTTATAATAAACTTATATTTAATTTATAAAATAAAGCTATAACTAAATATATTAAATACCTAACCTTTACTAAGTTCGTTAGGTATTATAGTAATATTAATATATAAATCTAGATTATTATTACTAAAAAGAATTATATTTATATTATTATAAAGTCTCCTTTCCTTATTATAGCTATTACGCTTCTAGTTTATATAACTACTATAATCCTCCTTTAGTTATCCTTATCTAATACTTACCTTTAGTATTTAGATTTAGCTAAGTAAAACCTTAGTTACTTAAGAGCTTACTTTTTGTATAAGAAACTAGAATATCTAATTAAGAACTATTTAACTAAGAGTTAGAAGATCTTATTAGTAAAGGAAATTAAGAATAGTAAGGTAGGAAATAATATACCTTAAGTAAAGGCTCTTGCTTAAGGACTCTAAAGATTAGTATACTTAATATTAATTTAAGTTAGTTATTAGAAGGAGATGCTTTAATGTACTTATATATACTAGAATTATAAGGTCTAGGAATTAAGATATCTTCCTTTATTAACTCTAGAGTATTAAGACTTACTTTTATAAATAAGGCTTTTACTTATAATATTAAACGTTTTTTGAAAGTTATTAAAGAGTTATTACCTTATACTTATAATATAAGGGAATATAATAATACCTTAAAGTAATAAATTACTTATTTCATTTCCTTAACTATTTATATTACTAAATAATATTAGGTTAGACTATCCTTCCTTATCTTAAACCTAAAGAATTATAACATTATCCTTAGAAAATTATAGCTAGCCTAAACAAGAGCCTTTCTTAACTATGTTTATTATAAGATTAAGTAAAGTAAACTATCTTAAGATAAACTAACCTAGCTATATATTATTATAATAATAGCTAAGACCCTTTAAGTAAAGGTAAACCTAGCTTATTAGTAAGATATTAACTATTGTAACCTAGCTTTTAGAATAGTTATTACTATAAAGGAATTACCTTATTTAGCTATTAATATAACCTATATCTTTACTTACGCGTTTATTATAAGTATAAGAAAAAAAGATATAAAGGTTTTTATAACCTTATTATATAAGATTAACTAGCTAATATCCTTATACTTAATTAAGGATAATAAGCAAAAAGAAAGAGAAACTAAAGAGGACTAGCTATAATAATATATCCCTTTTTTATATAAGAGCTATTAGGATATCTTCTCTAAAAAGGTATTAAATATATTAGCCTTATATTATATATATAATTATAAGATTAAACTAGAAAAGGATAATACTTTAAGCTACTATCCCTTATACTAATAGTTTCTAAAGGAGCTACTAGTAACTAAGGATTATATTATTAACACGTTAGGTAAGGGCTTTATTAAAGCTAGTTATACTCCTTTCGTAGCCCTTATCCTCTTTATTAAGAAGTTAGATAATAGCTTATACTTTTATATTAACTATTAAAAGCTTAACTAGCTAACTTAAAAGAACTAATACTCCTTATTCTTAATTAATAAGATACTCTAATAATTATTAAAAGCTAAGGTCTTTATAAAGTTTAATATCTATTAGGCTTTTTACTAAATTTGTATAAACCTTATCTTAAAAGAACTTATTACCTTTTATACCTAATATAGATTATATAAGTATAAGGTAATACCTTTTAAGCTAACTAACAAACCTATTACTTATTAATAATATATAAATAATATCCTTATAAATATCTTAAATATGTTTTATATAACTTATATTAATAATATTATTATTTACTTAAAAGATCCTAACTAATATAACAAGTATATATATATTATCTTAGGTTAACTTAAAGAGGCTTATTTATAAGTTAACTTAGTTAAGAGCAAGTTTAATATTATAAAAACGAAGTATCTTAACTTTATTATATTAATTAATAGTATTTAAGTAAATCTTACTAAGGTAAAGGTAATTAATAAGTAAAGCAAACTAGATAACGTAAAAGGTATATAAGGATTTCTAAGGTTTTATAACTTTTATTATTATTTTATTAAGGACTATAGTTAAGTTACTTAGCCTCTAACCTAAATAACCTATAAGAATATACCTTTCTAATAGATAGTAAAAGGCTAAGTTATATTTACTTAACTTAAGGAAATACTTATAAGTATCTTAATCCTTATGTACTACTAATATAACTTTCCTTATATATTAGAAATAAACTTGTTAGATAGTATTATTATTATGGTCCTCTTATAGTAATACCTTATTATCTAGTTCTAGTATTTAGTAGCGTTTATATTTAAGATAATAGCCCTTACAAAGTGTAATTACGTTATTTATAATAAGAAGATACTTATAATTATCTAAGTATTTAAGGAATAACGTTTTGAACTAGTAAGGTAAGAGCTAGATATTATAATATATTTAAACTATTATATTCTTAAGTACTTTATAATAACTAAGTAACTCTTAATATAATAGGCTTAATAGGCTAAGTTCTATTTCTAGTTTAACTTCTAGATTACCTTTAAAGTAAGAAAGAAAAATAAGTATATTAATATGCTTATATAAAAGGAATAAGATATTAAGACCTAAAAAGCTATTATTAAATAATACTAATAACAAGCTTTGTTATAACTATATTAGATTTACTTAAAAGTCTTAGTAAATCTAGAGTTAGAGCTATTTCCTATTACTTCTAAAACACTCTTAGTAAATTAAGTCCTCTAGAATAACTACTATTACTTAAGTTTAAAGGAACTTTATATAAAGGCTTACTTAAAGGATAAACCTACCTAGTAATTAAATAAGGGACTCTTAATAAGAAATAATAAGCTAGTTGTCCTAGTAATAAAGTACTTAAGTATTCCCTTATGTATAATCTTAATATAAGAAGTTTATGCTTAGCCTTTAACTATATATCCTAAATAACTAAAGATAACTTAAACCTTATAATAATAATACTATTAGTTAAGCATAAGATATGATATAGCCTAGTATATATAAAACTACTATAATTACTAAAGGTCTTATGTCTCTTAAGACTAAACTCCTAGCTTACTATAGCCTTTAAAAGTTTTTAACTAATTATAATAACATATTATAATAAACTTTAAAGATTTTCTACCTTTAGTAAATAAATTTAATATTATTATTATCTTTATAAACTAACTAAGTAAGAGGCTAATATTAATCCCTTACTATAAGATAATTAATACCTAATAGCTAACTAAGCTCTTTATTTCTTATATTTACTAGATATAAGGCCCCTTAGACTCTATTATATTAGATTATAAACTATAGTTTGTCTTCTAGTTCTAGGATAAGTTCTATAAATCCCTTAGTATTAAGATTAAGTTATTAATAGCTTATTATATATAGTTTAATAGGTAAACTAAGATTATAAACTAATATATTAACTAATACCTTTACCCTTTTATAAACTATTACTAAAACAACTAGAACAAGCTTCTTCCTATTATAGACTTCGTATAAGTAACTTTCTTATATAAAACTATAAGTTAATTACTTATCTTTATAGAAATAAGCTACGAATCTTACTTTTCTTTTAATTAGTAATAACCTTACTTCTTAATATCTACGAAAGAAACCTTTAACCGTAATAAGGCCTAGCTTATAGTAAAGTATATTTATTAAGTATAAGAGGTAGTATAAAGTAATATGTTTAGGGCCTAGGCCTAGTATATAGTTTAAGCTAATAAGAGATAAAGGAATATTAATTTTAATATAAGTAATAAGGTTTAAATTACGACAAAGTACTAGAAGACGTTATAGCCTAGTAAGAAGCTCTTAGAATAGGCTATAAGACTATTTAAGATATTAGAATATTAAGGGAATACCTTTAAACTTAAACTATTAGATTCTATTAAGATTTACCTTATGATTAATACTAACTAGCTACAAAAGGACCTTAATAACCTTTTTCTAGGATAAGAGAATACTAAACCTAAGTTAGTAAAAGTTAATAAAAAAGCTAAATAAGAAATAGAGGATATCTTAAGAGTATAACTTGTTTGTAGTAAGCTAGTCTATTATGCTAAATAGGTAGGTTATAATATTAATCTTAATAAATACCTAGTATCTAATTTCAAGAACTCTTTACTAATACTAAAACGCTTTTATAACTAATACCTTAACTAGCTTAGGCTATTATGTTACCTTAAATACTAGCTAAATGTAGCCTTAAAGGATAAAGTTCTAAAGGATAAAAACAATAATGATTAACTTAAGGATAAGCCTTATTAGAAGGGGGAATAGTATTATAAGCTTAATAGTTACGTGTCTTAGTATAATTATATGTACTTATATATACAAAACTCTTCTTTTTATATATTATATTCTAGTTTCTTTTCTTCTTTCCTTAGTTTAGAATTATATTTGATTTGCCTTATTCTGCGTTCTACGCCTTGGGATTCGTGATCGTGATACTTTAATTAAGGCTCCTATATCGAATTCGTAGGCTAGGCCGTATAGTTTAGTTACTAGTATGCTCTTAGTTACTCTCTTGTACTTAATAGAAGACTAATAGATAATATTAGCCTTATTATATCTATCTGCTAGTATAATAACGTAGCTAATTTAAGATATAAGGTTCTTATTATTAGTAAAGGACAAGTTAGTAAAGACGATAAGCTTAATAAAGGGTATATTAAGCTTAATGAAGGTTAGGCCTCTTTGGATATTATTTATTTACTATTAGATACGCTTATTTAGTACTTTGATATAAGCACTTCTTAGATTTATAGCCTAAGTTACAAAAGACAAGTCGAAGGTAGCCTTAGGTTAGTATATAGTAGTAATATAAGCTCCTTTCGCACGCTAGGTAATATATTAGTCCTTAGGTAATAGCTTTTCTCTCTTAATACCTCTTAAGGAAGTAATATTAATAGGTTTCTTTACTACTAGGCAAAGGCCTTTGCTATAGCTCTCCTAGCTAAGGGTAATAGATCTATTTATTATAAGTAATATTATCCTACCGTTAAACTTAATAGGTAACTTAGTAGTTAATACCTCTCTTTCCTTTAATAGGAATTTAGCTTTAGTTAATTGATCTTCCTTAATTAAAGCGAACTTCTTATTAGCTAGTAGGAGTATATTATCTGTCTAGAGGCTAATAATATTATAATAATCGTCTTAGTTAATATACAAGAGATAAGGATTAAAGGTTAATTAACTTATTTAAAGCTTTTCGAGGTAATAGGTATAATAAGTATTAAACTAGTAGTTCCTAGCCTTAGATATATTATATAAAGGTCTAACTACCTTTAAGTAAACGTTTTATTACTAGGGGATATCTAGAGGTAAGCGTATATAGAAATCGCGAATTAATAGAATAGTAGATTATATATATACTTAAGTAATATCCCTTAAGTATAATAAGAGTTAAGATAAGGAGGGAGCAAGTACAAGGACGATATACTAGCTAACATGTTAAATAGTAAGGGATTAAGTAAGAACAAGAGACTTTCCTTTGTCCTTATAGGCTTATACCACTAGCCTTAATTTCTTAAATACCTTATTAGTACTTACGTGCTTTACCTTATCTATAAACCTTAAGTTAAATATTCTAATACCTTAAGGTATCTTATATAGTAAGATAAGTTAGAATATACTATAATTAAGTAATTCGTTTATCTCCTTTTACCTAAAGTTAGTAAACTAGGGTTTAAGAAGTATATAAAGGAGTTTAGTAACCTTTAAGTTAACGTATATTATAATATCCTTAGTTAAGCTATTAAAAGCATTAAAAGCTTAGGCTTAATAAGGGTAATAGTATAGTTAGTCTATAAGAGCTACTACTAGTATCATGTTAATAATAATAGTTAATTCGTTAAGTATTTTACCTAGAGGTAGATTATTAAGATCGTTATTATTAAGAGGGGGTAAATTATATAACTTATATATATATTTAGTACTATTACGCTAATATAGCTTAATAGACGTGATTCGGAAGCTTAATTACAAGTTAGGAAGTTAAAGTAAATACTATTTATTAGTAATAGCTAGTAGTTTAAAGGGTTCTTCCTATTTCCCTATTCTATTAGTTATATCTTCTCTTTATACTAATATCTCTGTGTTTAGTAATAGGTCTCTTATAACTAACGTAATAGGACTATTCTATTAGTTTAATATATTATTAACTTAGTGTTAGGCTTACTATTTGTAGACTTTATTTATAGCCTTTCGAATAGTATTTGTATGTTAAGTAATATTAGCTAAAGGTAGGTTATTTTCTATTATGCGAAAGTAGGTACTAAATACTAGTAGTATAAGTATAAGACTATTAGGGCTAGTAGTATTATTAATAACCTTAAATGCTATTTGTAGAGCTATATCCTTATTAATATCTAGGATCTCTATATTAATAATTCGATATACTCTTCGTAAGGATATATAATAACGTTCTACTATACCTATTAAGTTATAGGCTTTAACTAGTATACTCTTTATAATAACGCCTATTATCTAAGCGGTTTGTATAAACTCTTTACTAATAAATAACTTACTAGTATTATATACTATTAGGTTAGGAGGTCTTAGGTAAGTGTTAATCTAGTACTAACATAAGATATTCCATATGTGCCTAGTAGTAATATTTTATAACTATTTACTATTTTAAAAGCGTGTGGCTTTGTTAACGATATATAAAAGTAAGTTACTATTAATATATATAATATTTATAATAATGTAATAGTTAAATTTAACATTATCATATAGGTTAAATTAGAATCTTCTTAGAAAGGCACCATTTAGTTAATAATAGTAGTAATACTATATAAGATAACCTAAGATATTATTATTAATATTATAGCTTACTTATTAAAGTACTTGCTTAAGTCTTTTAGCAAATAAGTAACTAAATCATTTATAAATTTATCGTAATTTAGTTTTAATTAAGTAATACTAATCTTCCTAAATACTATTAGTTAAGAAGGTAGTAAGCGATTTATGCTAAAGTAGAAATAGATATCCGAACTAGCAAACGATAGGTACGTTACCTTTTAGTATAATAAGCATGTTCCTTAGGTTATCATAATATATATTAAGCTAATTTATATTAGTAAGCAATAGTAAGAAAGGGGTATTAGCTTCTAATATATGGAATATAATAGAACTAATAGGAGAGTAGATAAGAATAATACTAATAGACGATATATTACTAATTCCAAATTATATATTTGCTTGTCCCTTAGTACTCTTATTTAAAGAGGTATACTTAATACGTTAGTACGCTATATATTAACTATACCTAACTATAGATCTTACTATAGTACCTATATTGATTAGGATATTATAAAACTTGTTTAGTCTATACCTTATAAACGTTATAAAGCTATTATCTAGATATACTACTATGTTATAGTTAAGGGTTAAGGTAATAGTAGTAGTAGTAATAGGTAAGAGGGCATAGGTAAATGCCTTATTAGTTAGGTATCTAATAGTATTTATAGCAATTAATAGTAAGATAGTACTAAAAGAAGTAGTAAAAGCCTCTTTTTCTTTCGAATTAATAGGTTATAAGTTATTTAGAAGGTCTTCCTTAATTAAGATAGCTTAAAACGCTTCTTCTAAGTTATTAGAACCTTAGACTATATCTTCGTATTTAACTACAAACTAGGTATAAGAATGATTAAACTTATAATTAAACCTATTATTAAACCTAAGGCTATGTCATAACTTAAACTTAGCCTTAGATCTTTCTCTTTCCTTTGCTATATAGTTTGTAGACTAGTACTCGTCTTTCTTATATATAAAGTAACGCTTCCTAGAGAATTAATAACATAGTTAATAGCTATAATCCTAATAATAGTTCCTAGAAGGTGTTAAGTACTTGTATTAACGTTCTATTATATAAGTATATAGCTTAGGTATAGTTATATCCTAATATAAGTGCTTATATATAGTAATTAAAGATTAGATCTTATTAATTACTTTATTTAACAAGTCTATAGGGTTAATATAGTTAAGCTAGTACTCTTTATGTATTCTATATATAATAATTAACTTGTCTTATATATATTAATTACTTTGTAATTGCGGGTTAAGCCTATACCTTATTTCTAATAGTCGTTTGATAAGTAAGTTAAAATAATCCTTTAATAATTTGTTAGGATATTATACCTTAATCTATTCTAAATTAAGGTTAGTCTATTCTGTTTAAACTACTAGATAGTAATTATTATCTTTGAAGTACTAGTATATAACCTTACGTATGTAATCGAAAGTAAGGTTACTTACTCAAGTTAAACTATTATAATAATAACTTAAGGCTAATCCTTTTAATATCGTTAGGAAGCCTTTTAAGTAACTATCTTTAGGCAATCTAGCTCTATTATAAATATTATAGAATATAAGAAGCTTATAGTTAAAGCTATTATTATTACTATTATACTTTATGTTCTTAAAGTAGATCTTAGTAATAGAGGTTAATTACGAGGCATAATTATAGCTACTATTATTAAAAAGGAGAGGCAAGCTTATGTTTAAGGGTAATTAAGTACTATATTACTACTATATAACAAGTATTAGTATAGGTGTATATTAGGTAAGTTGTATATTAGGTTAGTATTAAGTTTGAGATATAAGCGTAGAAAGTTTAAAAGTTAGTATTACTTTTAGAAGTTACGTTTATATACTACGTTTCTTAAGTCTATTATTAATTAGGATTAAGTTAATTATATTAAACTCTTTAATATATTTGTTAATATCTTCGTTAGTCTATTTAGGAAGGCCTTAAGAATAGATAGTATTATAAAGGCTCCTTATAATAAGATTACTATTAATTTCTTAAACAAGCATATCTTGTTAGCGAAGTGTTTTGCGTAGCCTAGCAAGTATTCCTCTTCTAATTAATCTAATTTTAGTAATATTCTATAAAGTAAAGTTTTTACTAAAATAGTACTAAAGGTTACTATTATGGAAATCTAGTTCCTTAAACTCTTAGATATACTATAGGACGTACTTATCCTATTCTATAGGCTTAATAGACTTAGGGTTAGTTGTATAGTCTATTATGTATAATGTCTTTAGTATAAGGTTAATAGGTATTAAGATAGGTAATAGAGGGGATAGATTAGTAGAAGGATTAGCGGGTTAAGACAACCTAAATCGTAAATCGTAGCTTAATTCCCTTAAAGCTAGCATAGCATTATTCGTGAATGTTAGGCTAATACTACTTTAATGGATTTAAGGTTTAATTTAATAAGGTTATTATATATTTGATAAGTAAAGGTAAGGGTACCTATTAAGGCAATATAGCAAGAAGTAAGTGTTTAAGAGTATAGATTAAAAGACATAAAGACCTAACGATCTAGTTTTTTTTATTAACTTCTAGGATACCTTAGTTAACTAAGAACTTTATTAAAAGCTTTAGTATCCCTTAGTTCTTAGGATATAGTAGATCTTAGGTAGTTTTAGGTAAACCTAATACTAATCTATAGATCTAGTATCTTATAGAAGTAGTAGAAATCTATATTTAGGCCTAAAGAACCTCGTTAGCTTTAATATAGATATCTTCTACTCTTTAATATATCTAACTTAGATTAATATTATACTTTCCAAGTAGGTAAGCCTAAAGAACCTCGTTAGCTTACTAATACCCTTAGAATACGCGTTATCTCTAATCTATATACGTAATACTAATTAGTATTAGTTATAATAGGGTTATATTACTATTATCCTAATAGATTAAATAATATATAAGGTTTAACTGATTATATTAAAGCTGTCGAATACAGTATAGGAGGAGTATAAAGCTTTTACCTCCTGCTTTGTACTATACCCTATTAGGTTTAGTATTCATAGAGATGCCTATATTGCAAGAGTTCCAACAGTATCGTAGCCCATCATTTCCTGGTGACTGCTCTGATGGTATTCCCACTAGCATCGCAGGCTGAATTTTTAGAGTAACCAATTGGTCGAAATCCACCATAGATCCCAATAGACTCGCATCCGAAAGCATCTCTGTGTCGTGGTGGAGATCTCTACCGTGATGGTAGTCAGGATCTTCAAGTACGAGCTCTTTCAGGCAACGTCTTGAATTCTCCAATCCCTGTTTGAGCTTTGCAGGAATAAGAAGACAGTGATTCCTATCTGACAAATCCCCGGGATCTTTTCGTTGGTAAGTGAAGCTCTCAAGTGCGTTGAAATGCTTGAGGAATTGTCGCATGAATTTACATCTCAGCATACTATATGTAATGGCAAGTTTTCGAACTGGCAATCCGGAGTTTATTTCACAGAGACCAGAACAGAATTCGTCCTCTGTCTCTAGTAGTGAGTGGTTCAGATCCTCCACACAAATCTCTCGCAGCTGCTCACACTTGAGAACTTTGAAGAGGCTCTGGCATGTCGTAGCTCTTATTCCAATTTTCGAGCCTCTTGGTGCTAGAAAACTCACACGTCGAAGGTTTGGAAGATATGGTTTCATCTTGTGGTGCCAGTTGTTTTCAATTCGATCGAGAACATAGTCGACATGGTACGAAGTGTAATTCCCAAAAATTAGAGTGATTGATTCGAGGTTCTTGGACAAGAGATGTATGAGAAGAGCCGCCATAGCGTCCCAGTTCCCCGACGACCATAATGCTTCATACCACCGGCCACATTTCTGCTGAGGGAGAGACGTTGTTTTGATCTGCTCCATTGCCCAACCACGTTTCTCTACAGGTATACATGAAGTGTCAATATTTCCCTTTCCGTAGCACGATTGTGAATCGAGATACGGGGCCCTCAACTCAAGGGCCTTGACTTGCTCTACAAAGTGAGGTCCATCAATAAGGGTTCGTATGAGCAGGGCCACCGACTGAGTGTCGGTTTGCCTGAAGCTAGAGAATAACGCCGGTTGACTGAGGGCGTACAATCGCCGAGACAGAGGCAGAGGCTCCAGATATCCCCAAATTCAACTTGGTCAATGATTCCGAGGACCAATTCGTTTGATAAGTCATTGAATGAAGCCATAGTGAAAATACAAGTCACAGCCACTTAAAATTGCAAGTTGAGGGCCAGGGACGGCTTGGATCAGATATCCAGGTTCTAGCTGGCCTGTTTTACCATACTGACTTTCGTTATGCTGCGAGGAATTTGTGACATGGATCCCGTTATGTCTCCTTTGGGTCGTATAATGGATCTTCATCATAGACCGCTAACGAATCTTCGAGATGGTTCGAAATGTATCTAGCACGTGATGTTGCAGCCTACGTACTTACGTCCCACACGTTGATCCAATGCGTATACGGTTGCGTATCAGTATGAACAAGTCACCAGAGCATTTGGCTTCCAGGAAGACAATGCTTATAAGGCACATAAATTGATTTTGGTCGTAGACATTGAAGCGAAGACGATCTGCGCCGTCAGTTGTAGGACAAAAATCTTCCGAGCCTTCCGACCTCATTTCCCCTCGTTTCCGCTATCTCAGTAGCTACAGTCTCCTTCGACAGAATAATGGACTCCTGGAGGAAATGCTTTTCGACCGGTGGGGCAATTTCTTATAGAAGGTCCGAAGAGATGGCGGAATAGAGGAGCGTTCGGAAATTTTAACTTCCACGGCATAGCTCTTTGAAGGTCGATTAGCTTACAAAATAATCTGGTCTGATTCGTCTTGACCGTGCTTGCCATTTCTCCTTACCGACAGAGTAGGGTATATACGCGTACTCTACTATAGGGATCACTTGATATCATTGATCTTGGTAGCCATAGCGCGTGTGGTGAATAGTAACGAGTACCTCGAGATCGACAGGCATTTCCTCAGTGCCGAACACCCCGGCAATTCTTTCTCGAGTGATCAGATGGGTATGCCCAGGGAGATCGTCCTGCGTCCAGGGCTAGCACTCCGCAGATCAACTCATGCGGGGCGAGCTCGAGCTCTTATACGGGCCATTCTTGCAAGGATGAGTAATTACAAGAAGATAATTGGTTGGCTAAGCCTATGCTTGAATACTTTATATGGAGTCAACACTACCATGCTCGACTCTATGCTCAAGGATATCTGCAATAACACCCCTGACGGCGGCCAAAAAGCACGCAAATCTCCATTGTATTTGCGAGTACGAGTGCGAGTGCGAGTGCGACGTACGAACATTTATGGCAGGAGTCTTGTGCTTTTGTACTATTAAGACCGAAGAACCTTGCAGACTGCAGGAACAAGTGTGCCCATCACCATTTGCCTCGTAGGCACATTCCAAGTTGAGATGAGGAAGGCAAACAGTATGTTTCATGTGTCATACATATGTGAGCCTTTGACATACAAAGACAAGTCGAAAGTATCGGACTGACTTTCTGCAACACTCTTATTTTTACACTTTGTGTCAGAAATCTGGGCTCATTTGACGTGCCAATCACTCTCGCAATATGAAGTATTCCGTAACCTGCACAAGCTTCGTCTTTGCACTTGCCAATGCACTTCAGAGCCGGCAAGACTCATCATGGGCACCTGCAGGGCCAGACGACTGTATGCCGCACGAAGAAACTCCCTTGGCTTAATTAAGTTTACTCATAGAAAAATAGATCGCGGTCCCTGCCCTATGATGAACACATTGGCAAATCATGGGTTCCTTCCGCACGATGGTAGAAACATCACGAAAGCAAACGCTGTTGCAGCCTTGGGAAATGGACTCAACTTCGATCCTGCCCTCGCTACCATTATGTGGGAACAGGCTATAATCGCCAATCCAGAACCCAATGCTACTTTCTTCACGCTGTAAGCCAATTACTACGAATCAGGGAATTTGGAGAATTAACACGCTACTGCCAGTGATAACCTTAACCGACACAACGTTCTAGAACACGATGCAAGTATGAGGTAAGAATACCTTGACTGTACCAATTAGGTAGTGCTTAGTGCGGCTTCTCGATAGTCACTGACTGAGAACCGTCAGCCGCTCTGATGCTTACTTCGGAAACAACCACGTTTTCAACCAGACAATCTTCGACACAACCACGGTCTATTGGACCGATGAAGTGCTCACTGCTAAGATGCTAGCCAACGGAAAGATCTTTAGACAGGTTGAGTCAAGGTCGACGAACCCTAACTATACTTTCACGGAGACCACGGAACACTTCAGTCTCGGCGAGGTAGCTGCACCCATTATCGTGTTTGGAGATATGACGGCCGGCACAGTCAATAGATCTTTCGTTGAATATTTCTTTGGTAAGTTGCGGACTTTCTAAATTCTGTGAAAGCTCTAGCTAACTATTTATATAGAGAACGAGAAATTGCCGAGCTCATTGGGGTGGGTTAAGAAGGTCGATCCTGTCACTCTGGACAACATCACATCCGTGACTAACATGATCGATGCAAACGTAAATCTCACTAGTTCATAAGGGGTCGCGAAATGGAAATATGCCTTACAACTTATGTTGTCTGCGGCATCTTGCTTCAAGATGCACCCCTAATTCATTTCTCGTGGAGGGGAGCTCGGGCCATCAGTCTCTCATTCTCTTCATAAGACAATTTTTTTTACATTTGGAATTCCAATAAATGTTCCATTTGATACCTTAAGAGCTCTGCTTGCAAGTCTCTCCTTAAATTCGAGTCTTGATATGTGATATAATAGTTAGCTATTGATCGATATATTCTTAGGTTCAAGATACAGTTGTCGAGTTGTACGTCGGAAATCAAAAACAAAAAACTCTTTTCGAACCGGTTACATTAGATTGAAAGCGCGTAACTATGGCATAGACATAATTGTGCAAGTTTTCGGTGATGTTTGTACTGCGCTTCAGAAAGCAAGTTATGTATTCTTAGCTGACATATAATTGCTGACGCGCTGATGGGAATGGGCTTGACTTTTCATGACTTCTACAGGTATGTTCAAAATCCATCGCGGCTTGCTCAACAAAGTTAGTAGTAGAACCTACTTTCCTATCTCTCAGATCAATCCGTCTCACGACACAATCTCACGACCTCGCAGCCCTAATCACAATCCGAATAACAACCTTGTCCTTCGATGAATTTTAACAGCAGGAGACTTATGATATCGATGTTCTTGACTTCGGGCTCGGGCTTGAAGAGGGAATGTTCGAAAAGCGCGGCGTTGGAGGTAAGCAACATAGGGCCCAGCATTTCGGCGACCGCTTTGACGCTACCGCTGTCCTTATTACCTTCCAAGACGTCAGAAAAGCTGCCTAGTAGAAACATCGCGAAAGAATTACACAGCCAATCCATCAACTCGGCATTCTTAAGAAAACAAGCAAGACTTTCATCGTATGCCCATTTCATAAATGGACCAACAATCTTCTTGAAGATATCCTTGCTAAAATCCTTTAACTATTTGACGAAATATCAGCCATCTCCTGCACCTCAAAGAACCTCAGCCCACCGCGAACGAGGTGTAACTTATGAAATTCTCAGATCACTTAGAAATCCTAAACTCATTCCAATTATTATCTATGTACATATTTTCCTCTCATGCTGATCTTGCTTCAGCTGCTCCTCGTCAAGTTTTTGGCACATGTTCATTCCTTCCTCCGAGATAGGGAAGCCTAGGCCGGAGACACGCTAGTAAAAGTCGTCCATAAGCTCGCCGTCTTTGGGCATGTCTTGGTTCTTGTCGTTAAGAAAATCGCCGCCATTGGAGGCTCATGTAAGATTATTTTTTTTGAGAGAGAGTTATTAATGGAGGTATTAGTGAAATGCGAGGCGGGAGGATGGGGATGTGATGGATTACGTACGGGTTGGCGTTCGAGTGCTTGAATGCTTGCACTTTAGGTTCAACAGCTGTCTTGGTAGATCTTTTCCTAGCGCTGGTGGGAGCAGCAGCATTCGAGAAAGTCTCTAAAATTACTGCTTTAAAATTGAAGAAGCAAGAAGGGCAAGTATTAGATGTCAGAGTCAATTACTTAGGTTGAGAGTGCATCCAAGACATAGGATAAGCAGAAAAAGCCAATTTAGCTGACTAGCAAGTCAAATTCAGGAGAGTTCAAACCATTTAGTCACCGCGTTCTTAGAAAATAATTTCCCTGTATCACTCTCATCCGGTAAGAAGGTCCCTGTGGCGGCTCGCCTCGTCTCGTATGACGAAAAGTCCTCTTCCGACGACCTCTCTCCATCGCTTATCCAGTCATCATCAGACGCAATCATCGTTTCGATGCCAAAGCATCTCAGCGATTGGTTGAGTTTTCTTTCCACATTTTCTATCCCTCCAATTTTGATTTCCTTCATTATCTTGTCTACTTCGTCGACTAAGTCACTTGTCAATGGAGTGCTGAGCGTTATCGTAGATTTTTCACCATCTTCACCAGCATTATATTTGACCTCTGTGCGCTGCGTAAAACCGGCCGAAGCTTTCCCGGAGTATGTCCCACTATCTGGACAACCAGGTACCTCATTTTGCATTTTGCGTTTTAGTGGGTTGGATTCCACTCTGGGATTCATGTCGATAGATCCCGGTTCCTGCGAATTTGCTGCAAGTAGCTGGTGTTCTTTCATGCGGTATGAACTAGAAGCCTCTGCATCATGGGACATCCGAGAGACCTTTCGACCATGAGAATTCGAATTTGTTTGTCGATCTTTGCTGGAGGGGGATTTCTCAGGACCAAATAAGCGTGGTCCCTTTGCTCTCTTGAAGCGAGGAAGCGGCCCCTCCCATTCCCCTCGCTGATAGGCCTCTTGTAGAAACTGGAATCCCGCATGTGTTGGGTTATACCCAATACCTAGCTTCGCCTGACCGTTGAAGTGTTTCAGTTCCTTTATCGTTACGACAGGTAGAAGTGTAGCGTCTCCCAATGGGGATTCGCTTATTCCCAGGTCAGGGCTGCTGACAGATAGACATCCAGTTTGGATGGCTTTCAGATGCTCCGCAAGCTTTTCAGCCTCCTCCATATACGATATTTGGTTGGCCATTCGATCTTTCAAAGTACTTGGTTGAAGCGCAGGAAAATCAATTACACTGTCCAAAATATAGAAGAAATCTTCATCGAGTTCTTCAATACTCGGTGGCGAGGATGAATAATCTCCAAAGCGATTCCGTAACGTTCGTGCAATCCGCATCAAGTCTCCAAAGTCGCCTTTGAGAGTTGGTAGCTGGAGTAAATCACATATAGATCGTAAATGTTTTTCCAAAAAGATCGCATTGACATACAATGCTCTTTGTTCATCTGCGGAGTCAATTGACTCATCGATTGGATATTTGTCAATGATATCTGTCCAGACTTTTGAAACCCGGTCAGAAGATCCACATTGGTTGAAATCTTGCTTTTTGAGATGATCCTGCCATTGACATGTCAGGACGCCGTTTTCGTATGGTTGAGTCAGTGCCCATCTGCACCAACGTGTTACCACCCGCCGAGCATGTATGTGAGATACCGTAAACCACTCCTTGTGCTGACGTTGACATTGTGCACAGAACTGAGTCTTCCTTAAGGAAACCAGCTCAGCGTGGATAATGGCCTCGATCCGATTGGCATGAGGTATCATTGGCGAATGGGCGACTACTTCGGGGCTTCTCAGACATCCAGCTAGCTGATGTGCTCGATGCTCTGGATGATGTTTCGAAAAACCAATCTTGAGCTCCGCTAGAGTGCCGAAGCTCTGAGACCGGAGAATATAGATGTATCCCAATCCATGATCCTGGACTTCGCTTGGGTTCAACGGAGCACAAATCTTCGTTCGTAGCTCCTCACACACCGATTTGTTGTCCAAGATATCATTTCGGAAGGGCTGTAAGTTGGTATCTCCAAGCTTTTCCTTTAGGTTAGGTGTCGTTTTGCCTTCGCAGACCTTGGCAAGATTACGTAGCAGCTCTTCTACGACGGGAAGAAAGTCTGCTGAGGCGTTGCGTTTCGATGCGGCTTCGCACAACTGCCTCGCACTCTCGACCCTCGTCGAGTCATAGAACACGAATCGAGGTTTGTTTGAATCTAGTGGAAAGTCGAATAGTATTGCATTTTTACCCTCGTTGCCGTTGAACGCGGTTATTTGAGCGCAACTACAAAGCATATTCTGCTTTGTCGCCCCAAGAGGACTACAACGAAACGTGGGGCAAAACGACCGTTTCGATAGATCCAGACTGATCTTAAGTGATGTTGGCCATGACGAGGCTGTTGTTGGACTTGGTGTTACGGACTGTTTTGTCATTTCTAAAAAGGATCTGAGATTTAGGTCCTTAGATGTCGCTAAGAGGCCCACAAAGATTAGAGAGAGGGCAAATAAATCGGATGGAGTCTTTAATCAGTTGATATGGATTTCGAGGTAGCAGCAGCTGCCTGGCGCTTAGAACGAGGGAGGGCTCCCTACTCCGGAAACAGCCCTGTTTCAGCCCCCCTACCCCCCTGTATTTACATCAACACCAACACCAAGACAAAATGTAACAGAGTAGTAAGAACGGATACTATCACGACATCTTGATAAGCTTAGAGAAGTGGCTATGTTGCAGGTGACCAGGTGACCAGGATCTCCATAATTCCAGATATAAACAACATAGAGACTATAGCTGACTCGCGGACCGGAAGAGGGCCTCCTGAGCAAAGCCCAACTTACTCATTGGCGTGGTCAGGAACTCAGGGCCGTGGCTCAGATTAGAGCGGCGGCTGCTCAGGTTCGAAGATGGAAGCGGACTCTGGTAGGAAAGATTGTTGGTCGAGACTTTGGAGGTCTCAGCTGTCACGATGAGGATCATAATGAGCTAGACTATCTCAGGTATTCATACTCCTAAATCAGCAAATCAGCTTAAGCTACATGCTCAATCACAACTTCCCGATATTCAGATAATACAGCCCCTTCTCCTCCGCCTCTTGCTTCCTAGCAATCAGCTCCTCCAAATCCTCCTCGCAATCCCAGTACCGACCGCTCAACCACCCCACGCCGCCTTCCTCCCCCATAAGACTCCTCGCCGCAAGCGCAACAACACTATGGCCCGGCAGCGCCTGAGTATCAACCATCATCTTCTTCATCCCCTGCATGAACTCTCTTATCTCCTGAGTCCCCTTCTCACTACTCTCCGTGATACTCGTGCTCACTCCCCCCGGCTGCACCACAAAGTTCTGGATGCCTTTATCCCTGAGCTCCATATCTAGCACCTGGATCGCTTTCTGCACGCCCGCTTTCGACGCACAGTAGCCGGACATGAACGGTATGGCGACCTCCGAGGCGGCCGAGCCGATCGTGATGATGGTGCCGTGACCACGGGCTGCAAAGGAGGGCGCGACGGCTCGGATCATCAGTATCGGCGCCTTGAGATTGACCTCCAATACGCGCCACCACTTCTGCAGATCTGGCTCGTCGTCTGCGAAGCGGGCCGTGTGTAGGATTCCCGCATTGTTGACGAGGACGTCCAGGGGTCCGAGCTTGGACTCGACCTCGGAGACAATGGAGGAGAATGAGGAGAGCACGTCGCCGACGACTGCTAGGGGTTTGGTGGTGGGGTGTATGGAGGTGATTTCGGAGACGAGGGAGGTGAGGTCTGGGGCACTGCGCGCAAGAACTGCGACGTTGGCGCCGGCCGAGGCGAAAGAAAGGGCGGCGGCGCGACCTATGCCACGGGAGGCACCTGTGATGAGGACATTCTTGCCGGTGAGGACTGAGGTGTACTGGGAGGGATTGATGAATGGGTAAGTGTCGTGGTGGATAGTGATGCCTGCAGACTGCACGAAAGGCATTTGAGAATTGGATTCCGACATTGTGTATGATAACTGATGGAAAACTTTTTTGCTAAGAGAGTATTGATATTATGAAATTGATTTGAGGACTTTTGAATGATATAGATATATTTTTTCTCTCGGCGGCAAGCACTCGCTTTATGTGTGTATTTTCCTCCTCTTCATGGGGATAAGATCTCAAAATTCCGAAGCTTTCCAAAAAAAAACAACCATCTTCGCAGGGTCTTGGGAAAACTCCGCCGTTGAAAGGGCATGAATTACCAGGCTAAAGATTGTGGAAGCCCCTATCTTTAGGTTGAGAGCCCATGCTGGCAGCAAGTAGCAATGAACCACTTGAGACAATTTATAAGCCAACGAGAACCTGCATACCCGGGCTCGTTCATAGAGCCGCTCGGGCGAGTTCCTGTCATCACCCAGATTTACCGATCCAATTGTGGTGCGAATTTGGCAGAACCCCAGCACCCAGATGCTCGGCCGAACTTTCGGACGAGTTGGAGCGAAGAAAAATAACATTGGATTTCAGCGTCATCAAAGGCGCAACAGCCTTCTCAACTCTTCAAACCCCCATTTTGCATGCAAAGGATGCTGATTAAAGCCGATACGAAAGCTAATGCAGTCATCGCGATGACTCTTTGGCTAAGTTTGTAAGATTTCTTTCTCTTTCTAACGACCCACATCCATCAGGCAATGCCAAGCGACGATATCTCGCCCTGATCATTGACAGGTTGTTCACCAACCTTGTAAGACGCTTTCCAGCGTAACTTCACCGAGTCTCCTTTTCCCTCTTCTACTCCGTTCAAATATATCACTTGTTTGACGCCCGCCTGCTCGTGCGGCTGGAGCCGTCTGCCACTTTGTGGCTGGAGCTTGAGCGAATATCCCTGATATGATCAGTATACAACGGAATTCCCAACCGATAGGTCGTCGTGCTTACCTTTGTTACTGCGGCCTTGAATTCGAGTTCTGATATTGGTTGGTCTGTTCGACTGGAAAATGTGATGGACATGGCTATGATCTGCGGAGATGAAGATTCGCGAGTGGCATGGAGTGAGATACTAAGTTGAGTATTGCTGACTGCAACTGTATTAGATGCTGGATGGCTGTCTGGCAACGCTGACGAAAATGCCCATTCGTCATCGTCCGCTGCCGGAGGAGCTGCTGGCGCCGCTGGCTGATTATTGCCAAAGTCAAATAATGAAGCTTGAGGGGTCTGCTGCGGCGTCGACTGCCGCAGAGGAGAAGACAAAGCTGCAAATGGGTCGGACGGTGGAGCTGGAGGTTGAGCTTTCGTGGCCGCGGCCGCTTGTTGCTGTTGAAATAGAGATGGTTGTGGAGTAACTGGCTTTGAAACCGGAGCTGCAGATCCAAAAGCTGAGAACGCAGAATAATCGGGCTTAGAAGGTTGGGGTTGTGATGGAGCCGGTGATCTAGTTGGTGTTGGTCCCCGTGCTGAGCTGTTTTCCGTTGTTGAGGATATTAATGCAGGACCAGGGATATCTAGAAAGATGAGTAAATACTCGAAAGCTGGACTAATTTCAGACTTACTGGTGTTATTCCCAAATCCTAGAGAAATGCCACCTCCTTGTCCATAGTTCTCGCCCATTGAGAGGCCCAGTAAGTCATCTTCCAAGCCTCCAGATTGTCCTTGCTGCGCCGGGGCAGATGGAAGAGCGGGGCCACTTCCATTGGGCTCTACATCTCCACCAAAGTCAATTAAAGACAGCTCATTGTCTGCATTCTTGCCCACTCCTGTACTCGTTCCCAGCGTCCCCTTTGCAATTTTAGAGGCAGACTCCACGTCGCCTTTCTTCATCAGCCTGTACCGCTCCACGGTCCGGTGTATGCTATCATTGATCTCTAATAATTTGGCCACAGCCTCATGGTCATCCGACTCTTCTTCACACATCTTTTGGATCTTGGGGTGCGCGCTCTGTAGCGCCGAGGCCAGCTCCTCGTACACGTCGCCCTCAGTCATGGTATCGCCTGGCTTAAACTCCGCTAGCCTCTCTTCTAGTAATCTCGCCTTTTGCTGTACTCTGCCCACTTCCTCTGCGGCCTTCGCTCTGTAATCAGTTTTCTGTCGGGTATCATATCCTGCCATTATCTTCATCAATCGATTCGCCTCCTGTAGATCCTCGGGCCCACCACGTCGAATAAGCTCCTGGAGCTTCGCTGACTGAGCCGCCTTTTCTTCTTCCTCCATTTCCTCTGCTGATTTGAGATTCTGTGGTGGAAAGACACATTAGGAACCAGAACGCCAAGAATACTTGTAGAAAGAGAGCCAAACATACATCACTAGGGTTCAACACAGCAGCGTCCTCCCTCCTGACCTCGGGAAACATATAGCCCTTGTAACTCAGCAGCCGATGCATGTCCCTAATGAACCCCAGATCCTCCTTATACCTGCTCGTCTGACATATCGTGCCCCTCCACTCCTCAATCGCCTCTAGTATCCTCTGCTGCACCCGCGTAGGCCTGACGGGTGGCCGCTCCGGAAACCTCCTGACCAATTCATTCAGGAACTCCTTGGTGCTGATCTGCAGTTGGAACGGGTATCCGCAATTCTTGACGCAGATGTCGAGCAGGGACAGCGCGAGCAGGGAGACATTGGGATTGCGGTGGTTGATGAAGGTGACGATGGCGACGGCGGCCTCGCGCGGCGCATTGCCCTTCTTGCTATTGATCAGGTCGGAGATCTCGAGGTTCAGCGCCAGATTGGGCTCGTAGTTCTCAGGCGAGCAAGCTTGCTGGATGTAGCGCTGCAGCTGAGAAGGGCCTGGGTCGCCCATGGCGCCGAATCGGTCTCTGGCCGCCATGCGCGCAGATGCTGCCTCCATCTGGAGGGGAGTGGGAGAGGAGGAGGTTATCACCAGCTGCTTCTGGGGGGAGAGAGAGGAAAGATTGAAAGGAGCTGCCTGGTGGTGGAGCAAGCTCGTAGGAATGTTGCGGCGCAGTCTGACGGTGGTGGGGGAGAAAGCGAAGGGGTTGTTGGTGGAAGCGAAAATGATCCTTGATGGTGGTGGTGGCGGCCAGAGCATGAAATTTCTCGATAGCATCACCACTTCAACCATAGCTTCCAATTCCACCACGACACGAGAATAGAACTCTCAACACCATGGTACGGCATAAGAAGGACAATTTCTCAGCAAGAGGCAAGAAATACAGCAACGCCCCAAGACCACGAGGCCCCCGCCTCGACAATGAAGACGATGGCAACGAACACCCCGCATCCCGCCCCGCCTTCAAAGCCGCATGCTGGGATCTGGGACACTGCGATCCAAAACGCTGCTCCGGGAAGAAACTCATGAAACTGGGCCTCATGCGCGAGCTACATATCGGACAGAAGCACTCCGGCCTCATCATATCCCCAAATGCCAAGACCACCATCTCGCCTGCCGATAGAGAGCTCATGGAGCAGTACGGCGCCGCTGTGGTAGAATGTTCATGGGCTCGGGTGAAGGAAGTGCCGTGGGGCAAGATTGGAGGGAAATGTGAACGGCTGCTACCATATCTTGTGGCGGCGAATAGTGTCAACTATGGGAAGCCGTGGAGGCTGAACTGTGTGGAGGCGCTGGCGGCAGCGTTCTACATCTGTGGGCGACCGGAGTGGGCAGAGGAAGCGCTGAGTAATTTCTCGTATGGCCAGGCATTTTTGGATATCAACTCGTCGATACTGAAGCGTTACGCTGCGTGTAAAGATGAGGCGGATATCAAGAAGACGGAAGAGGCTTGGATGGCGAGGTTGGAGAAAGAGTACGCGGATAGCAGAGCCGAGGGGGAAGATGGAGCGGAGGACATATGGAAGGGGGGGAATACGAACCACAGAGCTCCTGTGAGCTCTGATGAGGAAGACGAAGATGAGGATGGAAGTGAAGCTGGTAAAGACAGCGACAACGAGTTGGACGGAATATATTTAGGCAAGAAGCCACCAAAGAACCTGGAAGAAGCAACAGAAGAAGAAGACAAAGACCCCTTCGCACTATCAGACGAGGACGACGAGGAAGAGATGGCAGAACTCAGGCGCAGAGTACTAGCTTCGAAACCCTTCTCAAACCCCACCGATACAGGCCAGAAATCGGCACCGGCCAAGGTCCCTCGTCCAACTCCTTTGAAGGAAGATTCGGATGTGGAAGCTGATTCTGATAACGGTGACGATGATGAGTTTGACAACATCATAGATGCTACACCGGTCACCGACAGGATAGGAATCCAAGCCAAGCAGAGAGCGAGGGCTTCTGAGCCGCTTGCGAGTGCAGTCTTTTCAAGGACGGTTGTCGGTGCTCCGAAAAAGTGGTAGTGCAAGCAATGATACCCCATTCTCCTCCGTGATATCCTTTCGATATGTATATATGTGCACATTCAATCTATTCAGCTTTTGCTTTCCTCACTTGCTATTATTCTTTAGTCCTGCCGTGTGTTAGGTCAAGTAGACCACTTGCTTAGCTCAGATCATAGTGACGAAAGGCGTGGTTGATATCATTTCTACTCTTGTGCTATGATAACTTTATTTCCTCCCAAAACAAAAAACAAGCAACTATGGTGGCAAGTGATATTTATTTCTGTACTATACCCTCAATCGTCGTACACTTGTGAATGCTATATTAACATTGTTCTTCCATAATATAAAACAAGCCAACTACAAGTCATGTTTTCTCTGTGCTAGACCCTCAGTCATCGTATATCAGTGAATTCCTCTCACGGGGTGTTGTCGAGCTTGAAGTAGCCCGGCTGGAGGGTGGCGAAGACACCTTGCGGGTCGTACTTGGCTTGCACATCGTACAATCTATCCACACTGTCCTCACCATAACCAGCATATACATCTTGGTCTTGGCCAGCGAGATTCATGTAGATGAAACGATTGGTCTTACCCATGCTCTCAGCTTTCGCAACGCTCCGATCGATGAATCTCTTGGCAGTTGCAAAGACAACGTCGTCATCCTCGGCGTTTGCCCAGCCCAAGCTGATGGAGAGCACTTGCAGATGTCAGTTGATTGAGACTCGAACTCACGTGAGCGCAAGTGAACTTACTAGTGAGTGGGCCGTTCACGCTTGACAGACCAAGAGCATTTCCGCCATTCTTTTGCATTTGGTCAAGAATGTTGGCTGAAAGTGGTTCAAATGCAAATGATGGGTTGAAGCCAGTAACATTGAGCAGGGTGCTGGTTTCCTCAACGAATGTCATGGTGACGTTATACATGAGATCAGCATCGTTCTCGAAAGTCACGGTCCTCCATCTGCGAGTGTCCAGATCAGCATTTTCACCAATGAGTTAGTCTCAAGGGGGCTCTTACAACTCCCTGGCATAGGCTGTCTGATTCAAGAGAACTGCCTGAGCACCCATGGTACTGACGTTTGTGAAATCCTTCAAGGTGGGAATGGCATTAAGCTCTTGGAAGATAGCCGGGTCAGAGTTTGGAAGACTGTATGTTGGTCCTGTAAGTCCGATGTAACCACCAAGCGGAGCTGAATAAATCCATGACATGTACATGTGAGCGAGCTCATCCTTTGAAGCATTATTTACGAAGTTATAGAACATGTTGACGATTGGTTTGACAACTCCAGGCGGGTAGAGTCTGAAGCCACCCCACATTTGGCCTTGCTCAAATGTGAACAAGTCGAAGCTGGAGACGATACCAAAATTGACACCTGAACCGCCACGAAGGGCCCAGTACAGGTCTGAGTAGGTGTCTTTGCTTGCACGAACGATCTGGCCATCCGCAAGGACAACTTCATAGCTGACAACATTGTCGCAGGCCCAGCCGAATTGACCAGAGAAGTACGAGATACCGCCTATGTCCTGTTAAGCAATTGGATAGATTTGGGGTAAGAAAATGCTCACCTCCGAGCAGCAGTCCTCCAACGCCGACACTGGACTCGCGCCCACCGACAACTGATACACCTTGTGGATCAAGAGTAGTGTAGACATCATTCCATATAGCGCCACCACCAACACTGGCCACAGTACGGTCATCACTCAACCACACGTGATTGATTCTACGCAGGTTGATCAAGATTCCATCTTGGATACTAGAAGCACCCGCGAAAGCTCCATGGCCACCACCCTTGACGGCGAAGGGACACTGGTACTTCTGAGCTACCTGAATGGTCTTGGCAATGTCTTGGGCGGAAGTGACATCGACACGGCAAGCAGAGACAACCTCTGCTTGCTGTACGGACCAGTAGGCCAGTGGGGCGAAGTTCTTTGAACTGGAGTTAGTGACATAGAACTGGGGCATCTGTACTGAGAGCTCCGAGCACTATTGAAGGGTAAGTGTCGTGTCGTGAGGATAATGCTGGGAGGAAGACATACAGCAGCGACGCAAGCAGTCGAACGAGTGCCATTGGAGTCTCGTTGTTGACTCAGGGTGGCTGATGCCAGAGGCAAGATGACGAAAAAGCTTGACAGCAGCTTCATTGTGCTCAAATTGTTCACGTTGGTGACCTTGTTCTTCTGATATCTGGAAAGTTGAAGAGGAGGACTTGAAAGGTTCTTAGGAAGAAAGGTTTCTTGGAAAGAAAAGGATTTTGGGAGAGATGAAGTTCTGGGGCGAGGATGTGTGTGGGAAGAGAAGTGAGAGAAGAGGGAGAAGAAGATTCAGTCGAGTAGCGGCGAGACATTTCGGAAACGTCTCTTTCCGGCCATTGAGGCTGTCCATTACTAGCCGAATAGGAAGTCACAAATCACGATTTCGACGTCATGGAGGATTCACAGACTCGCACTCTCTCTTTCTAACTCTGAATAGTGAAGACACGGGCAATTGGTAGTTGGTAGTTGGTCGTTGGCACTTTCATAATTCCTAGATGCCATTGCATTAGTCTTGTTCCAGTCGGCAACAAACATGCATTCGCTTCGCTGCGTGGCTTACATACTGGTTCTTTCTGATCTGCACTTGATATATCAGATCTCTGTCGTTACCCAACAGATCTGAGGCTCTCAACACAATGTGTAATAGGCAGATTCATTTTTAGACCGCGGAGTATGTATTTAATGGCAATGCTACCCTTGATGACACCTTGATTGGAGTAGGTGTCAGCCTTCAACGCAGGGAGAGGAAGCCCGGTCCCTCTTTGGCTATGGTCTCGTTGTACGTGTTGGTATTGAATATACCCTCGTGTCACCAAGGCTGGTACTAAATCTTGAGTTCCGACTCCTGTCACTCCCAGTGCCGGATCCTCATTCTTTCAGCCCATACCTTGTCACTTGAGAGATTTATCTTTCTGCCGCTTCTACCCTTAGCATCCGACTTTCCGTGAGTGCGGCCCGTCATTCACGCCTCACACCGAACAAACAGATCTCCTAAAATGAATTAAGTCCCTGAACTAGATTTGAAGCTAGCCAGAGATCGTGCTACTGCCATCCTAAAGATATACAGGCGACAGTTGCTAGTCATTAGAAGCGCCAACAGGACTGCAACCAAAGCCAGTATAATTTCAGCTGCGGCGACACCCTTGGCAGATCAGCACAGCAATGGCGCAGAGGAAGAACAGGCCTAGACGAATATAGGGTCCTGTTTCGGAGAGCTCAACGCCACTACTTTGCAAACTCACAAAAAAGAAACGCACCACGTAACGACAAACGCCTGTATATGCGCTATCAGAACAAAGATATCGCTGTCGAGCTAGAGAATGATCGTTCTTATGAGTGAATGAACAAATGAACGAACTCAGGTAGACATTCATTCGTGACCCGAAGACCACATCGGAGATAGGCTCATCCTGTCGCGTGACAAATTCGGACTCCTTGGATTTTTGTATCATCTCGTAGTGTTCAGTCTGCCCCTGATAAGCACCATTCAATACCCCATCTTTGAATCAATTTTCCCCTACGAAGGTTAACTTATAGAACAACAGATTCACCCATTCATCGACTACTGAGCCTCATCATATTCGTGACTAGAAGTAACCAGCGCCCCTAATCAGTTGCATCTTCCTTAATTATGCTACTAGGAAGGCATAACAAGTTTGTTACATTCTCTGAGAGAGAAGCCCACAGCCATATTAATTCTATCCTTCTGAATCCTGGTCTTCATTCCCGTGGCATACGCAGCACAGCCGCACTTCATTTAGATCTACCAACGCGAATTCGGTCGGCAAATAAGCTGATGTTTAGGAGCCTACTGCATATTATGTAACTTCATGCATTTGAGGTATAACTTCCCTAGATTGCAGTCAAAGACTATGTGATGGATAGCAGTCGTGTCAAGATTTGTACTCTTTCCCGACTTGACGAGCGGCAAGATCGAGGATCTGCCACTGGTCAGCACATTCTGGTTTCAAAGTGTTTCCAAGTGAGCAATAACCATTTTATGCATCATTGAAATCATGACTCTGGATGAGTCGCTGAGCCAGCATTGCCAGAGTCTATATCCATAGTTCAGAGGAAGGTTTGTGTGGATCCTTGCACCACACCCATGGAGATTATCGTCAAGATGCTTGCATACAACTTGGTGCCCCAACTGCGGTCATCCAATTGATTTTAATCGATTGAGTTCGCGCAAGTATAGATGATTAGCCTCACAGTGAGCCTCATGCATTTGGACGAATGGAACACTTTGCTTAGCGTCCCTGTGGGGAAATACTCGTGGATGCGGCTTTTCAATTCCGACCTACGAATCCTTCCGGGTATTGGTTGATAGACAGGAGCCAGTTTAAAATCTGAATACCCGCGGAAATAAAGCTTCATTGTATCAATGACTATATTGGTGCAGTGCTCATCCCAGTTATAATAATGGTTGGGGGCCAAAGCCATACGCCTGCAGACCGCATCAGCAGCAGGACCACCAAATGGCAAACGACGCTATTGCTTAGATGTATCCACATCCAAACACTTTTAGAACACAGATATTACATATGAAAAGGAGAATCCCGAAATTCGGCAATGTCTTGTTTTGACAGTAGGCTATCATCCTTCTGAGCCACATTGCGACGTGATGGCCATGCCAGCAAGTATAAAGATAAAGGTCGTTCTTGGACGGCAAGTCGTTCGATCAACTGTACAATAGTTTTCTATACAAGAGTCAATTCAATCCAAAATCAGCAATACATTCATTATTCCTCTTGCTTTCAGAATCGAACACCAAGACCACACAACATGAAGCCTGGATATATAGTCATTCTGGTCACCTCAGCAGCTGGCCTAGCTGTCGCACACCCCCTCACATTACCCACGAAAGGAGACCTCATGGCGCGACAGAACAAGGACTGGAAAAGAGAGCCAGGAAACCAGGACTGGAAGAGACAGGATGACACCGATTCCTCTGATCCGGTCCCAATGGGTGTGATTGCTGCAGGGAGTAAAGACTCAAAGAAAGAAACACGAAACCAGGACTGGAAAAGAGAAGTCACTCCGAATGATCCTACCAAGTAAGCATATTCTTCTGACTACCTCGTTGCTTAGCTAATAATGAGAAAGATTCGCGATCGCAGTTGAAGAATCGTTGTAACTCTAATGCAGCGTCGGCTGGATTCGTACCTTGTGTACTAAATGGATATGTGAAGTGGGCTTCGAGGCACTACCGCGATATTGGGATGGCTTTCTGTCGCACAAGCTCCTCAGTATGAGGGGCTCGCAGACTTGTAAAAGCTCTACATGTATTTAAAGACGCTCATTTAGAACTTTCCTTCTTTTCCCTCTTCAGATCAGCTCAACACTCTCTATCTCACTCTCTATCTCACTCTCAACTCACCCTCAATCATCTATGTGCTTCAATACGCGATACTTGCAAATAGACATCTTTAGATCTTACAATTTGTAGTACATACCTACGAAGAGAGAAAAGATGAGATGCAGAGTACTAGTAGTTCCCATGACTTCTACTATTGCTAGAGAAGCCCAAATTGTGGGAAGAGCGGCAAGTCAATTCAAAGTTGGATTGACCTCCTTTTGCGTTCGTGGTTGAAAAGCAATGTGAGGCTGTGTTGGGGCTGAACGCCTCATTATGCATATATGCACGCGACCGCTCAGCTACAAAATTATCCAATCAAATGCTTGCTCTCGATTGCCTTGCCTTTTCGCAACACAGAATCAAGGTGCAATATCGCGCTCCTTAAAGATCAAATCAGAGCTGCAGGGATAGATCCTCGAAGATCAAATTCAAGATTGATTACGTTCAAATGGCTGGTTTCGGAGTAACAGATCCTTCAGGTCATGTCGCGAAGGACTCATACATGCAAGGCTACGCCCACGAACGACCGAAACATGAATTTAACAACCTCAAGATCTCTTTCGCCATCGACGTGTCAACAAGTACCAGAGGTCGGTGTCTCAAGAAAGAGGTCGAAGTCATTCTACAAGTTCAGAACCTCCTTAGCCGAGATAGGAAGGGTGAAGCGCGGCTGCTTCCATGGAGCGGAAAGTCTGGCCCAGTACTGCCCCTACAGGACATCTCGAAACTTCAGACTAGTTTTGGGACAGATCCCAGCGTCATTTACAATTCTCCATATCAATTAGCAGCACTTCAAAAATCATCGCTGTGGTTTTTGTTGACAGATGGCCAAATCGCGGAGTCCTCCGTCCAAAACTTCGCAACTCAAACGCTTGGTCACGGAATCCATGGAATGCCGTGTGTAATCATCGTTTTCGGAAGCACCAGCGTGATTCCAGCAAATGCTGATATTTCGGTGGGATTGTCCGTGTTTGCTCTGGCAGCGGACTGTCTCTATTTGTTCCATGACCTCAAGACGAAATCTGGACTAGCTTATATCCTACAAGCTAAAGGTTGCTTCACTCAATTACTTCCCGGGGGTAAGCAGTTGACCCTCGATCCTGGCACTAGTTGGAGTGACTTGCCTCGCATCTCATATAGCGATTTGAGCCGAGTCCGCACCCCTACTCCACGAAAACTGTCCAAAGATGAGATTGCCCTTGGCGACAATCGCCACATAACTTTTGACGATATGTACTCTGGGAAGATTGATGATAATACTCTTGACGGTATTCTGAGAGACCCAAAAAGCATGTATTCGATTGTTCAGGCCGAGGTGGCTCGAGGGAGATCAGATCAGCTCCAAAGTTGGCTCTCGAAACAAAGCGCCAGAGACTCTGAAAGGGCTGCACAGTATTCGGGTGAACAGTATGAGTCTCGTGCCACATCCATGGCGACTGCTTCTGCTCGAGTAGATGTGGCCAATCGAGGTGGATCCAGTAGTGCTGCTTTTCTCTCGCCCTTACCAGTAATGCCAGTCACTGGTGTCTCAAAAGCCGCAGTACCACATCCTCAATCCATCCGGCCCATTGGCAACAATCCCCAAAGAGCCAAAATGGATCGCGATTTCAAAGGGCCGTGCATGAGTTGCCAGAAGTATGCCACATTGGCCTTACTTTTGAAAACGCCCCCTTCAGATATCTCAACTCCGAACTTTCCTGCAGAGCTTTCAGTGACACCACAAGCATTCCCGCTAGCCATGGGAGTTTTTGCCGAAACAGATATTATCTCGTCCTGTCTCTACTGTTCAGATTGCAGCGAGCTCGTCTTACGAAGTCCACCAAGCACGGCAACTAGTCAAATGGTGATTGGATCGTTACTTCTACAGCCTTTCGACAAGACTCGTGAATTGTGGCTGGGCCAGCTATTACACGCCTTTAAATATCGATTTTCTAGAGACGATCTTCCTCAGATATTTCTCTCTGTATGTGACTCAACTCTCCAGCGTCTAGATTCGACTTCCCTCTCGACCGCAAACTTCGGTCACCTGGGCTCGGTCGGTCAGAGATCGACACAGCAATTATATTCAGCACTTATGTGGATCCGTTCAGAACTGCTATATCATGGCGACTTGCCCATATCCTTTAGATCATTGACGAGGTCGATGTCAGCTTCCATGAGTTTCGTCGGCACTTTGCCTGAAGTGAGCAAACATATAACTATAGACTGTCCACTGGAAGCCTTTGTTGTTTTCATGCGCCTTGAAATCGACTTCCACTTCCTCGGATGGACTTCTGAGACAGTCTCGAAAGTTGTGTTCCGGAGGCTTCTTCTACACCTCACCCAGGTCTATCTCGGTATGCTTGAAGAAGATGGTGTCCTACAGTCAAGCATGCTCATAACTCCACTCCTGTTTCACGCAAGTGATAAACAGCGCATGACAGCTTCTTTCAAAGATCTGAGACCAAGATCAACAATCAGTATCTCCGATCTTGCCGTTACCCAGCTTCTGGACGAGGAGACTCTGCAGAATTTTGCGTCACTTGGAGAACCATGGATCGCTGTGAGGAGCAGCATGGGTCCAGCTACGGCGGTATACTTGCAATATCTCACCAGGAATGGCTCTCTACAGCCGAATGCTGGAACTATCTACGAAACAATTATGACACAGACACCGATGACGGTGAGCCCAGCAGACATGACAGAGCGGGACTCTACATTTTATATTTTGGAGCTGTTGCGGCGGAAGTGACTATAAATACTTCAATCTTCTTATCTCATTCATTCATGTCAATATACATCTCCGTCTCAAATAATCATCAGAGCCTCTTTTATCTTCGCGTGATAAATCCTCTGAATTCGTGAGCAATCCTAGTTGACTCAAACCTCAAGATAGATCCTTCTCAACGCTCCTTGATTGGAGGCATAGCTGCTGCCGAATTCTGTGCGCTAACAACGGCACCCGCAGAGTAACCTGAGCTCACCTGAACCCCTGTATATGGTACATCATAGCCATACGAGCCCCTCGAAGATGAACTGTAGTAATTCGCAGAATTCCCGCTAACTGGTCCCGTCGAGTAGCCTGACGTGGCACTTGTTTGTTTATGCGGTTCGTCGTAGCCTGCCGAGCGCTGTGAGGGGTTTCTGTCGTCGAAATCAGGGTAGTATTTTGGTTGGGTGGTTGGCTTTGGAACAGAAGCAGGGTAGTATGTTGGTTTGGTGGTTGGCTTTGGAGGAGAACGCGGACGTGGCATGCCAGGCTGATAAGATGCTCGCCATGGAGGATGAGGAACAGAACCGTAAGGATTATGAGGGTTGTATGCATACGGATTATCTGGAGGAGGGCCTACTGGGTATTGCACATTTTGAAAGGCTCCTGTATAGGCAGGCTGGGGAGTATATTGCGGATGGTACATTCCAGAATTATGAAACGTGCTAGCCATATTCTTTGGAAGAGAAGAAGAGTCAGTCTGAGGTCACAACAGGGTAATCTAGATTGAGCACCGTACAGCGGAATTTCCCGTGGTCGTAGGCTTGGGTATTGCAGGATTATTTGATTCAGGTTTAGAGTTCCCCCCAATTAACGTCCATGATGGAGGATATGAAGTCTTGTATCTTGGCTTCTGAGACGAAGACTGCGTCGAAAAACTAGAATTCGTGTCGTCAAGGCCCGAATTCCGGCCAGACAAGAGGCTGTCGCTGGCTTGAGACGTGGTTGAGGATGACATAGTCGGTGCGGGGCTTGTTTTGCTAGACTCCACGTAGATTGGTGGTAGGAAGAGAAGACAAACGTTTTATATTATACGATATCGCAATCAAAAGTTCGTGAGGCTGGCAAAGGGTGCGAAGCTGAGGTTACCTGCTGCAGTCTCCCGATAAAGCCAAGGCTGGAGAATTGCAGCGCCACAATATCTTGTCTCTGCATGACCCAGATATGGATTAGCCGCAGCCTTGTGTTCAGCTGAGGACTTGACCGGCCAATTCCAATAAAGTCTCAATGCCTTTAGTTTTCATCTCATGAGAGTCACATAGACATTTAGAAAACCCTATGGAAAGCGGGTTGAGGTCACCAATGAGGAGCCCGTCTCCTATTGGTCAATCCTCGAGTCCTCCTCCCCACAGCGGAACTTCTTCACCACCGCCTCAACCGCCCACCCAAGGACACCCGCCACCATGGCCGACTTATCTCTCAAGTTATATGCCGGATCTGTAAGTTGATAGGCCCTCTCTATGCAAGAAAGAAATTCGACCGCTGAGATTGGACGCGTAAAGAGAATATGGCAGAGACATTAGGCAAAGGCTAGAAGACTTCCAAAGATCGTCTTTGTCCAATGATACATCTGTGCACGTACTTATTGCAGACAAGAACGGAACTAGTAAGTATTTATGTTTGAATGAACAGGTCTATGAACCCGGATGTCTGATATGAATTACCAGTAAAACGAAATGAGACTTTAAATTCGAGCAGTCTTCGAACATACGTGAAGGTAATACCTTAAAAGCACGTAAACCTATACCTAGTCATAACATAGAACAGGATGCCCGAGAATATCCCCCTGCATTTCAATTCCTGTAAGTCCTAGAGAGGACGTGAGGCTATCGACTAAGTCAGCAATAGCTCCATCAACAGATACCTTGTTAAAGACAAATCTATCGTCCCTCCAGCCGACGCGAACAAATTTCGCATTTCCAAGAGGGAGTTGCACCATCTGACCTCGCATTTCGAGATATCTTCATCGTTTATTTCGGCCATCGCGAACAACCAGATACCGCAAGGCCAAGGCAGCCGGCAAAACTTGTCCTTCTACGACCCCGCAGTGTTCGATTTCTGGTACGTCTTACCAGTCCGGCTCCAAGTAAGATGCATAGATCAGACGCAAGGTCATGTATCCAGTACCGCTGGTAAATCCCAGATGAATCCCCAGTACTACTTGCATCTTCCCGAACAAAAGCTGGACATTCGAGGTTCGCAGATTGCTGTCTACTTCCAGCATGATCGACGGACACAATCTACATCCGTCATAGTGTTCAATTTCCTGGATGGACGTTGGCCCAAAATCGTCGAAGAGCCACTACGGAGGATAGAGGAATGCTTGGGCCATGCTGAACGTATACGGACAGCGGATGACCCCTTTTTTGTGCACGTAATCTACCTTGGAACAGTACTCCGGTGGTGGCTTAACGTTCTCAGTAGCTTCAAAGATCAGCTGATCGATCATGTAATTAAGCACCATGCTTTTCTTCACTTTTTGGCCAAGTGTCCCTACTGATCAGAAAACAGGACAGCAAATTACAAAAAGAGCTTGAATCGACGAGCCAAATAAATCCCACGTTCAATAACAATATCAACAAGGCACTCCATTGCATGGTCGCTCATCTGCATCGCTATGGTTCGGAACTCGACTTACTACAGGAGGCAATAGAGCACATTCAAAAACAACACGCCGAGTTCTTCAAAATGGAGTCTTCTCCCATGGGCGGAATATACTCATCGTCTGAAAGGGTCGCCGCATGCCTTACACAGCTCAAGTCCCAACTTCGAGCTGCGATGATTCTCAGGAAAGAACTAGAGGGTAAAGTCGGCAACATTCTGAACTTGGTAATTTTCCAACAACTCTTTGTTTATTATATATAACGAACTAATGCTTGAGGGGCTAGCTCTTCAACAACATCCAAGTGGCGAATGATAGGATGCAAGTCGCGAACGGAGAAGCCATGCATAAGATTATGAAAGCCACGCAAGCAGACGCCAAACAATCTCGCATCATGGCTATCCAGTCTCAGAAGCTCGCGGAGGAAATGAAGGAGGATAGTATAGCCATGAAGACAGTAAGAATCAGTTCAAAAGATGTACAGCGAACTCTGAAACACTGACATTTCGTAGATCGCTGTCCTCACTCTTGTCTTTCTTCCAGGAACGTCATTTGCGGTACGAAACTCTGACAAGATTAACACACTATATTGTATCAGTTGCTGACTGGAGATACTTAGGCTATCCTAGCAATGCCATTCTTCACAGATAATAAATGGATTGGGCAGGCCAACAAGATCTGGATCTGGGTCATCTTGACGGTGCCATCTACGGGCTTGGCGTTTATGTTCTACGTGTACTGGCGAAGGAGAGAGATGGCGAGAAAGGTGAAGACTGAAGACATTGCACTCGAGGACATAGACGCCGTGGCATGAAAGGTACCGCAGCACCTGAGCATTCAAGCAATGCCTAATAATACACAAATAAAAGATAAGATATAACTAGTTCGTAGAGAATTATGCGAAGACTCCTGAAAAATGACCTGAGTTTTTTTTTTTGGATTAACTGACATACTTGAGACTCAAGGCCCTGACTTAGGTCAGCGTAACATATACCTAGGTTTTTAAAAAAATGGCTCATGAGATTATGTAACTGATTCATAAAACGATCTGGTGTGAAGGAGTACTGTTGGGATGAGGCACAGTACGAGATCGGCCGATCGTCCGGGCCATGTCCATGTCTTGCATGATAAGCAGCCACGACGGACCCCGCTCTGCGATAACGGACAGGGACGGAAGGAGGGGTACGGGTAGCCACGGGGAAATTGAGAGCTTTTGCTTGAAAAACGCTCTTCTCATCTCATATCCAGCGTTTTTCATGTCGTGTGTCCGGTTGTGGAAGCTGATATAGAAAGGAGCTTTCGAAAACGTAATAAAATAATAGTCTTTGCTGCGAATTTTGAACAATTGCTCACTTAAAAGTGGGGGAACAGACATTGCGGGGGTTGCGAGTTTGAAAATTTTCTAGAATATGCCTTGTCTCGAGCCTTCATCTAGCTGAACGCAAGACCTTTCTCAGAGACTGCTCCTCTTTTGAGGACCCCGCTAGCACCAAGTGAACCAAAACACAAATAGAAGAGATTGTTCATCGGCAGAGATAGCCGCCGTCAATAATAATATCAGCACCAGTAGTATAGGTGCTAGCATCAGAGACCAAGTAGACATAAGCGCCCTTCAACTCCTTCGCATCTCCGTTCCGGCCCATGGGGATCATGCTCTTCCACAGATCCTGCGTCTTCTGGTCGACGAAGTCGCTGAGGCCGGTGTCGATGTAGCCGGGCGAGATGGAGTTGACGCGAGCAAAGTCGCGCCACTCGTTAGCCAGCGAGCGCGCCATGTGGATGCAGCCGGCCTTTGCGACGTTATACGAGGTCTGCTCCTGCGGGAAGTTGGCAATGTGTCCGGACATCGAGGCGGTGATGACGAAGGAGCCGGTGCCGCGCTCCTTGAAGTGCGCGCCGACGGCCTTTGCGCAGTGGAAGGTGCCGTTGAGATCGGTCTGGATGACCTCATTCCACTTCTCTACGGTTCCGTCGAGGATGCCGGAGTCTGCGGTGCGGCCTGCGTTGGCGATGAAGGCGTCGATCTTGCCGAACTCCTTGATGACTTCGCTGACGAGGCCGGACACTGAGTCCCAGTTGCCAACGTCGCACTTGTAGGCCTTGACCTTGACGCCGTACTTCTCTGACAGTTCCTTGGCGTTCTTCTCGCCACCCTCCGGACGTGAGCTGTAGGTGATGGCTAGGTTGGCGCCCATCTCAGCGCAGCCGCGTGCGGCTTCGATACCCATGCCTCGAGGTCCGGAGGCACCGGTGACGATGACGACCTTGCCCTTAAGGCTGAAGAGGTCGGTGAGGGACTCGGCTTTGGGGATGTTGATAGGCATGATGGCGGTAGTGGTCTTGTGTATGTATATGTGTCGAGGTATACAGCGGTGGCCAGTTGACTATATTGGCTATGTGAAGGAAATAAAACGGTTATGTACAGCGAATGTACAATTTGCAGGAATATCTGAAGAGTGAGAAGAGGAGAGAAGCAGAAAAGAAAAGAAGTGACCAGAATTGGAGCTCTTTTGAACTAAATGGACCATGAGCTCATCATGGTGGGGTTGGAGGGGGCACTCAGAGTTTTGTTAGGGCCCGCAGCACCAGTGGCTGGGATTACTATGGATGGCTACTGGATCCGCTCCATCAAGGTAGTTCTGCATCTGTCCAATCATATAAATATCCTCTCCCACCGCAAACATGGGCGGCGGGGGTTAGATAATCCCAATGCATATGGCTGATGAGTGACTGTTGAGTTGGTGTATGCTTCGCCTATTGCTGATTGGTCCCTTCTATGTGCGAGGTCTTCCGGCCCAATGCAGAGAGAGAAGTCTGAGATCCTGGCATTGCCCAGTTATGGTAATACCTCAAAAACTATATGCACGTATTTTCTAGCGTTGTACAAAATAGAAATCAGTCCGGATCAGGCTCGGGATCGTTTGCAATTGCAAACTTCTCAACGTGACATCACCTCGGTTGTTGTCGGACGCTCCCCGCGTGGACTGGTATTGAACACACGGTCACGTGCTGTGTCCCGCAGTCCTGGGCAGCTTCTGTCTCTCCAAGAACCTCAACTCGCTCGAATAATCATTTCCAATTCGCTCTTGTTCTCTGTCTATTCAGCAAAGTGATGCTCGGTCTTAGCTTGAACTCGGCCTGGTACTTGAGTTACATACCTTACTTTACGCTCTTTACTGTTTCTTGACATTTTCTTTTCGACACTTCAAATTTATCTACTGGCTTGAGTAACGTCTAGCTCGCTCATTGAGCTCATAAATTTCTCGGCTAAACTTTCTAGTATTGTGTCGCAAGTTGGTAGTCCAATTTGATGAACAGAAAACCCCGATACTATACTTGCTTTGCGCAAAATTTTCTACAGTAATGTATTGTTATATCTGACAACTACTCCACATTATATTTGAGTCTCTGTTCACCATATACCTACTATGACTTTCGATTTATTAATACTCGTAATATCAGAGATCGATTGCTGAGCCACTTTGTCAACAACAGAAGCCGGCATTCCAAGCGTAACTTCGGAATCCTCGCTGTGGATTCCTCTGATTGTCTGGTTCAGCCGAATAATTTGGAGTTGTTCCGCAGTTTGAGTGGTCTGGTCAACAAAAGTCCTCAGAACGCTCTCCGCTTCATCTAGTTCGTCAACTACGGAGCTATCTTCTGACCCATTTAGTCTACTCAAACTTGTTGAGATGACCTCTCGTTCTTGCTCAGCCTCATGTTTCCAATTGTCAATCGTTTGCTTGAGGGCGGCCAACTCTGCGCTACGCTCAGCCTCAGATTTATGAACCACTTTCCTGGTCGAAGTATCAGCATACTGTATCATTTTGAGGGCGTGCTACTGTACAGTGTCAATATGCCTATAGTCATATCCAGCATTCTCGCCGTGGTCCAAAGCCTAGTCCTGCTCTTTTCGATCTGCGCTTTATGCAGCGTGAACTTCAGCTTTCCGGTGAAGCTATCCACGCCGCCGTGACTCCACCTAGTCAGCTGCCTGACGAATCTTTCACAAGCGCTTCCACACTCATTCATGCCTTGAGTGATACCTGTGGACCTAACTTCCTTGAGCGTGTCTTCATCGGCCCTAGACAAGAAGTCGAGGCTGGACAGATTATTCTGGAGGTAAGAGATCTCATTCCAGATCTGTGGCAGATTTTCGCGAGCGTCCTGTAGCTCCTGAATGAAGTCATAGAGACCTTTGATACCTCGCAGTGCCACGTCACTGATGCCGATGATTCCAGCAGCTACTTCAAGTCCAGACATGACGAGCTGATGGGAACTATATTCTGCTTGACGCGGTATCTAGACAAGGCTCGAAGTCTAGAAAGGATGATCGAAGGTAGGTGGTGCCTGTTTGTACGACGCGACCTGCTGCATAAAGGCGCTTAGAGCTGCATTTCAGCTGAAAGGCTGTGACGAATCATTGCACCCATGCTTCTCATTCTGGTTTAGTCGCTCCCATGCGCCTCATGAATCCTCCATATGATCATATCTTGACTGCAAATCAAGGCAAGCATAGCTTCTACCGTGAAGCTTTCGAAACCTTTCCTCCGCCATCGCAACGAAAAAGCGATATTGCTATCTCATGCCCCACGAGGCGTGATATAATGTCAGGCGGAACTCAGTCCGTTCATGGCTTGTCTGCAAGCGATCATTCCACCTTGATCACCGTCCACGGGCAGAATGTAAATATTGGTGGGGCAGATGCAAGGTCGGAATCTGTTCCGACGACCAAGCCATTCTCTACTGTCCCATTTGCCCCAGACCCTGACTTTGTCGACCGCTCCGAGATATCAGCCTGGATTCGTGACCAGTGTTCTGGCCAAGGGGCTCGTGCAGCGTTGGTCGGTCTGGGTGGTGTAGGGTATGTCAATTCCTGCTTTCTGGGAACAATGATTCTAAAAGTGGCAAAAGAAAGTCACAGCTGGCTATCCGATATTCCCACTATGTCCGCGATACGGCGCCGCATACGTTTGTGTTCTGGGTGCATGCAGGTACAGAAGCACGGTTCGAAGAAGCATACAAAGACATTGCAGATAGGCTCCAGCTTCCTGGACGGAACGATCCAAAAGAGGACATTTTGCGGTTGGTCAGAAACTGGCTGTGTGACGAGACAAATGGAAAATGGGTGATGATCCTGGATAATGCAGACGATATCGAGATATTTTACCCCACTCAGAAACGCAAGATAGACCAATCCTCTGCAACGACATCGAGACGGCTAGAAATGTACCTCCCACAAAGCCGTAACGGATCGATTCTGATTACTTCCCGAAGCAAAGACGCGGCGGCGAGACTAGCGGGTGGTTGGCATCGATTCCAGGAAGTTGGTACAATGGACGAAAATCAGGCTCTTCATCTGTTCCGGAACAAGCTACAAAGCAGGTCAACTGAAGAAGGCGCTGCTGATCTCCTACGCGAACTCGATTATGTACCCCTCGCCATTACCCAAGCAGCGGCATTCATTAGCAAGCGAGGCCGAAGAACGGCAGTCGATTATCTACGTACGCTTCGAAGCAACGAAAAGAAGAAAGAGAGCCTCTTGAACCGGGACTCGGGAGATCTTCGCCGAGATGAGAGCGCGTCGAATTCAGTGGTGTTGACATGGCAGATGTCTTTCGATTGCATTCGTAAGCAGCGGCGCTCGGCTGCAGATCTACTATCGCTCATGAGCTGTTTCAATCCTCAAGGAATTCCAGAATGGATCCTTCGAAGCTATAACAGAAGCGCCCTAGACACTGGCGACGAAGACGAGGCTGATGTAACTTTTGATGATGACCTTGACATTTTGCAGGCCTACTCTCTCATCAAAACAACGACAAATACTGGTGTGTGTGAGATGCACGCTCTGGTACAATTCTGCACACGAGTTTGGCTGTCCAATTTCGGCAACTCAAAAGAGTGGGACCAGGAGTTCCTAGAACTAATGGCCAAAGAATTTCCTTTTGTCGAGTTTGAGAACTGGCCGAAATGCCAGCAGCTACTTCCACACGTTGAGCCGTTGTACGAAAGCAGTCTTTCTGATGATGACTCGGTAATTAACCGCAGCGCTGTGCTCAACAGAGCCGCGACATACATGAAGGCCGCCCTAGGAAAGTACGACCAAGCGGAGATGCTCCATCGACAAGTTCTAGAAGAGAATATGAAAATACTAGGTGTACAACATCCTGATACCCTGACAAGCATGAACAATTTGGCAATAGTATTAAGACAGCTAGAAGAGTACGACGAAGCCGAGAAACTCCATCGACAAGCTCTAGAAGAGACGGTGAAAATACTAGGTATACAACATCCTTTTGCGCTAGCAAGCATGAACAATTTGGCAATGGTATTAGGAGACCTAGAAGAGTACGACGAAGCCGAGGAACTCTGTCGACAAGTTCTAGAAGAGACGGAGAGGGTACTAGGTATGCGACATCCTTATACGCTAGCCAGCATGAACAACTTAGCAATGGTATTAGGAGAGCTAAAAGAGTACGAGGAAGCGGAGAAACTCCATCGACAAGCGTTAGAAGAGAGGGAGAGGGTACTAGGTATACAACATCCTGATACCCTAACAAGCATAAACAACTTGGCAACGGTATTAGTATGTCTAGGAGAGTACGAGGAAGCAGAGAAGCTCTTTCGACAAGCTCTAGAAGAGAGGGAGAGGGTACTAGGTATACGACATCCTGACACATTGGCATCTGTTTGGAACCTGGCTGTTGTTTTGCGCAACCGCAAGCGGTATGAAGAAGCTTCCAGGCTCTACCAGAGAGCATGCGACGGCTTGAAGGAGACGCTTGGTACTCAGCACCCAAGCACCATTAAATGTCTCCGTGGTTATTCAGATATGCAACAAGAGGCAGAGCAAGAAAGGTTGGGACAGATGCAAGACGATGATCGACAGCAAGAAAGTGGCGAGTAGGAGGGGGATTGGAACTATATATCAGTGCCAGTACATCTTGTATGAGTCTATGTCAAGAAGATGCGAATTCCAATGCAGTCATGTCAAATTTGTATTAATTGTGATAGAAAGCTGAATACTATCCCGTGACTACGACGGCCTGTTTCATTCCATCAGTCGGATATGAAAGCGCATGAAGATAGAATGTGTAGAGAATCATTTGCAACATCAGAACTGACAAAAGCTCAACTGCACCCAGAATTGACTGCTGTTTGGTGTAGTTGCAACTGTCTCTGGATTTTTGAAAGGATAGATTGGCGATCTTGATCATTTCTATAATGGCGGGGAAAGTCATCGACGGTGCTAGCGGGATCTAGCTCGTCATAGCGTTCCCAAATCCGCTCATATGTTCTTCTAGAACATATGAGACTTCCCACTGCTGGTTCTTATTCATACGCCCCGGACTCCGGTTGCTAGTTACAGCATGAGACTGGGTGTCTCCTTACTGTCAACATTCAGTGTCAAGTATCAAACATGTTAGAAAGATAGATGAATGGATGCAATGCGTGCCGAAAGGGTGGTTTATTTTCGACCACTTTCATGAAAGCGACACTTCACTTGCCAGGAGGCGGGGGTGGGTCTCTGGAAGCAGAGACGCGACCCGAGGGCGCGCTGTTGGGCTCGTCGGGATCAACAGGCCAATTCCAATGAACAAGTTTCAACCGTCACGTGTGAACATTGGCACCGTAATCTCAGCATGGCACGATATATTATGCCTCCAAGAGAGAAGGGAAGAAAAATCTTTAGTTACCATGTCAACATTAATGGGGTTTCCGCCTGTTGGTCACACGTAAACGAGGGACAACTCTGCCACGCCATCCGCTTTGATTGGCGCACATCATGCGGCGAATCCTTAGTCTTGGCCCCCATCCAGTTGGCAGAGAAAAATGGAAATTTTCTTCAGAAGCTCAACTTCTTCTCCTTCTCAAATATACTGCGACCGATGCGTTGAGAGAAGGGAGAAAGGGAGAGCGCCCGAATCGCTATGGCTGAAGCCTTCGGTATCGTGACTGGCGTCCTAGGCCTGTTGCCGCTTTGTCGCGGTAAGTTTTGACAGCTCATACCACTATCGAGATATTTGACTTATGAAAGCACGCAGATGGACTGGTAATGATCAAAGACGTGTTCGACGCACCAAAAAGCCTCAGTCAGCAAGTTGGGAGAATCGAGCTTCAGCGAGATGTCAGTTTCCTTCTGATCCTCTCACCTATCATGTCTCACGTGACACTTAGAGATTCGATCAATGGCGCGAAATATGGAGAAGCGAGGACGGCGAGAAGGATGTGAAATTCGAGATCTATGCAAAAGACAATCCAGCAGCTGGGAGAAGGGTGATGAGGCAGCTGGCGCTACTTTCACAGACGCTATTCGACGCGAGAGCCCTGGAGGATCAGTATGGGATCAAGCCGGATCGGTCGAGTCAGGTAAGAGTGTCTATGACCGCGGTAGATTCCACGATGTGCTTATGTATTCTAGGACGCGAAGGATCTCTCACGATTCAAGTTGAACAGCGGACAGGATCTTACTCTCGAAACACAAAATTCATTCCTGGAGCGGTGTAGGGCAAACATGTCCTTCATCAGGAAATGCAAATTCGTTTTCAGGAAAAAGGAGGCCTTGTGGGAGAAGTTGATACAACACTTGCGAGAGTATAATGAGAATCTCCTAACGTACGGGCCTAAGTTCGATCTGGCAAAGATGCTAAAAAGCGAATTCGAGGTGTTGAGGAAAATGCATCACGAAGATTTGAAGCGTCGCGCAGAGGCGTCGGCTTACGAGGCGAAGCACTCAGCACCCAATAACAAGAATGTCGGCAGATACCAAGACCTCTCGCTAGCAGCTCAATTCAGCGCGGTCGTCAAGTTTGAAAGGCCGCACGCAGCGTTCAGGTTCACGATGCGAGATTTCCGACTTGACCCCGCATACATGCTCTCATCATCCGCTTCTTCAACGATGGCTCTGCTCTTCGACTATCCTGTCAGGAAGGAACACAGAGTTGTACTCATAGAGTGGATTGACGATATTGACCGAGACCAGGAGCGAGACACGAGGATTAAGACGCTCATGCTAGCGACCCCAAAGCCCGGGCAATTACTACTACCGACATGCTATGGTATGGTCGAAGATACTTTCAATCATCGGTTTGGTCTCGTCCTTGCACCCCCTGCACATATCCGTTCAAACCTGCCGCCCATTCTCCCCGCCGGAGCGATATCACAAAAGCGAATGCCAATTTCATTGAAAGAGCTACTTGACAAGAAGCATCCCTCGAGCGTGCATATGTTGGATCTTGGGATCAGACTCAAGCTTGCAAAGAAACTGGTGGATGCTGTACATATGATGCATTGCGTTGGATGGGTCCACAAGTCAGTCCCCGCCAAGAATGAGCTGACATACCCCACAATTCTGACTTGTTACAGGAACATCCGCTCGAACTCCATCCTCTTCTTTCCCGCGCGTAATAAACCATCGAGTGGCCCTCCGGGCCCAGCGTCGGGCTACCCCCAACCTCTAGGATACGATGAGCCTATTTTCGTTGGTCTTGGGAACGCTCGAGCGGACGACGTCGTTCACGACCCCGGGGAGAGATATCTGGTCGAAGGACTTGTAGAATACGATCCGCGGATGAAGATGAAGTCAAAGCGACCAACTGACATCAATCTCGACTACTATCAGCACCCTGACAAGCGTTGGAATCCGACAATACGGTACTCCCGTTCGCACGATATATATTCTCTGGGTTGTGTGTTGTTAGAGATCGGGCTTTGGAAGCCGCTGGACAAGGTGTTGCCGGTTGACGACCCTGAGTTCGAGAGGACAAAGAAGAACTTCCAGGGATTGACGATGAAGCTAGATGGGTAACGGCTCCTGCTAGTATTCTTTGATATTGAACTGATATTTTTCCAGTATGGTTGGATCGATTTATGGCAACGTTGTTCGAAAGTGCCTAGCGATCAGCACACGAGAGCGAACCGAGCTTGAGGCTAGGGAACTGTCGAATTTCTGTGCTGAAATTGCAGCTAGTCTGGACAGATGTTACGCTTAGGCATTGAGTAGTCTACCTATGGACAGAATTATGGTGCTTTCCGACGCTAGTCTACCAGCCAGGATCAGGAGGTAGGAACAAGCAACCGCGCCTATCAAAACTGATCTTGAATTTTCCTTGTCTAAGAACTGCAGTGCTCCGTACCTAGTTAAGGCTCCACCACGTTTCTTTCAACCATGAATGCAGCTAGGCTCGACTTTGCTTCAATACCGTCTCCGAGAATGTGTACCCCGATGTCATGTTTCGGCCAACTGCTCGCAATCCCAAGCCAGTCTCTCGCTTAACTCAATTATAAGCGTCGCTTCGATAGGCAGCGTTCTCAACTCGAACCCATAAAGTGATGGTGGACACTATTCAGCAAATTCTCGCGGACTCAAAATGATCATTGCGATAAATGAGCGACGCAATTCAAGATCATGGATATTCTGGAAGGACACATACGTGCGCGCACATACACTGTCAAAACTTTTCGAAGGAAGTGACGGAAAGGCTCACAGAGCAATTCACCGCTACAAACCAGGACCTCCGAGTGGATGAGGACAATTTGATCTAGGATCGAAGGCAGTTGGGAGCAGAAATGGTCAGGTCCAATATGCAAATTACAGCAATCAGCATCGAGCCTAATCGAGTCTGGAACGAAAGAAATGCATTCAAGGAAGATTGAGGACCTTTGAACATAAGTTTTGGAGGAAAAGTCGGCTTTGCTTTGTACAAACATCATTGCTTTCTTATCGTGACGACTTTCCTGTTTTTCATACTCTGTACTTGGTTTGGATCAAGCTATGTGAATCATGGGGGAAGGCGAGGATTGCACGTCTGAAATATTTCTGAGAGGAAGGAGTAGCATCAGGACAGTGCCCAGTTTGGGCATCTGGTAGAGCTTTCCAAGGCAATTGTCAAAGTAGTGCTTGGAGGGTCAGAGCTCGTATTTTGTTCCAGTTGTGTATGTGCCAGCCTAGGTATTATCCAGATGCCCAATCCTACGTTTTCTAGGGGCGTAAATTACTCTCTGGCAACTATCAAGTTTGAATTTCAAGCTGTCCTAGGCCCTGTGAGCTACTCAAGCCCCAGTAATCAGGAAGCCCGAATGTTTACACAAGACTAGACTTGCTGGACGCTCCCTTTCACGGAGTGATATCCGGAGACACAATCGAGAAATCTCTCGAGTCTTAGCATACGCAACATATGATCTATACTCATGTCTTGCCGGACTTGCTTTTGTCTCGAGTTATTGTTCTATGAGTCTTATCTAAGAATGCCTTCTTGGCTAGTAGGTCATTATGGCTTTGAACGGCATCATTGCCTGCCATGGCCACGATCGCATGCTGGGTTCAAAGTTGATATTGACTGCGGGAGGAGGCCAAGATTCTCTCTCAAGCGTCACGGCATTGGCGTATATCATTATTCTCTTTCTTTGCAGCTACATATAAATCAATGGAATAGCACTTATTTGTTAGATTCCTGCTCACCTGATATTCTAGCTCAAGGTGGACGCCGTTTAGAGATATCAGCCAGATAGTCAACGGCCGAAAAGAGCAGTGTCAATCGAGGCCAACACAACGCAAGGTTTGTGTGTCGAGTCAAACCATGAGGCTGTGAGTTTGTTGTCCCGTTCCCACCACACTCTAGACAAGAAAGTTTTTGTGGCCTTCTGTACCACCGGTGTGAACTGATCCACATATTCGTCCGCGTTCTGAAGTGCCTGGCTACGGGCTACCGCGTCTCGCATCTCAATTGCGGCCACGATGAATGGCAGAGTCACATAATGCACTGATCGCTTTGTGACCCTTCGGACTAGCTCCATTTCACTCATGATCTCGTTTGCCCAGATGCCGGCTTGATCATCCTGCTCGCCGAATCTGCACAGCAGCCGGTGGCTAACTAATAGCGCCGCCAATCGGTATAATCTAGCCTGGGCGAGGAGGTGAACGACCTCTACAGTTTTGAACTGCTCCATAAAATTATGAGGTTGGGATGGCTGCCACGCTTCCACCTCAGCCTGAATTTGTCCCAACTGCTTCTCTATTAGAGCCATGTAGCTCGCGTCGGTCGTGTTGGCAAGGGAGTGACTGATCACACAGAGGTCATGGTAGTATGGCATCAAGGTTGTACACAGACCTAAGTGCCGATCTACCACTTCTTTTCCCGAGTCTAGGGACCGCACAGGAGTCTTGATTGTTGGCCTTCGGCGATGGACGATGCACTCCATCATCTCCAACGAAACCAGAAACGTTAGCCACGGCTCTGCATCCGAATCTAAGATTTCGGTTTCGATGAACGGTTCAACCACGCTGAGGCAGTGTTGAGATACCTCGTATACGCCCTGTCCTACGGCCGAGTAGATGAACAAAGCTAGGGAAATTCCCAGAGTCAGGCACAGAGCGGCATCCTGAGGTGTGGACACGGGCAGAGCGCGCAGTGTTTTCATGGCGGCCAATGCATGCAGCAAGTTGGCGTGTCCATCGTCTATTTCTACCGCGCCGTGATGGTGAGCATGCATCAACTTCAGGGCTCCGGCGCACGCAAGATATGCATCCTTGAGCACGGTAAATGCCACCGGTAGGGGCGCTACCAGAGATTGCCTCTCGGCGTCTTGGAAAATAGGGCTCACGACGTAACAATTGAGGTTTTGGGGCTGATCTAGGAGGAACAGTAGTTTCTCCTTTTCATTCTGAGCGAGGTCCGCGAGACCGTTGATCCATTTACCAATATCGAGCGGCGGCGAACTCGCATTGGTATTAGACAGGCTCGATGCTGGCCTTAGCCCACCAGAGTCGCTGGCCCCAGCATCAGGATGATCTGGGACGTGGCGAGGCTCATTGGGCCTCCGTCCTGCCTGTCGTGGTGGACGGACGGTTACGCAGGACAAGCCGAGTCTGTCGCATCTTCCACAAATCTCAGTGACGGACTGACGTGCGCAACGTTCCTTGAGCCTGTAGCATCGATCGCAGGCCGTTTGCAGCCTTCGCGATCGTTTTATGGCCGACGTCATTTGAGCCGGACATTAGAAGCGGAGTGAACTGTGCAAGAGACGTCCCGTCGAGGAATGGATGGGTTGGGACGAAAGCGACATGTATTAGACGAGATATTCGTTGAGGCTGCAGTCGGCTAGGCGGAGTCCGCTTACCCTCTAAATTGTGTTAGTACGTCAAGAGACTTATGTCAAAATATACCAGGCATATTTCGAATTTTAGTGCGACTATTAGATATTGATACCAAAATGAAGATGATCATAGACCAAAAATTAAGAAATAGGCACCGAAAATATTTACGCTTGACTGAGCTGCAACCTTAAGGAGCCGCGGTAGGTCTCCGTATATCAGACTAGGCAAATATCGAACCTCATTGGCTAGCCTTCTTTGGGCCGGAGGGTTGACCGGAGGGTTGGCCGGAGAATTGGATGGCCCATGTACCAACAGACAGCAAATAGTCGGTACGATACTGTGATTGTTGGCCACCGTGGTGTCTCACAGAAGAGTTTCTAGAGGATCTAGACTCATTCAGAACAGCAAGATTCTTGTGCCTGCCTATAGAAGTCACAAGTGTATTGGGTAGAGCGGGACTGGCTTGCACCAGTGGTTGAAACGTACCCTTTCTGGAAACAATAGAGATAAATTACTCACAAAATACAAGTTTAATTTCTCTCTATAATGCCATGAGCTGGGACCGGAACCGGAAGCTTTCGTAATGCTCGGCCAGATTGCTAAGAACAGCAGGAGATCATCCTCAACAATATTGTTGGTACAATACCCAACACAGAGACTAGACGGAGGGACATTGGGTATAAAGTCGGTCTAGAATAATTTTCTAAAGCCAAGTGACATTCCATCGAATTACGAAACAGGCCTTTGAGTTTACCTCTAAAAGAAAACGACAAGATGACAGCCGACGGGAAGGACTATCGCAGTATTGCGGCTAAAAAGCAGCAGCAGCGACAGGATAAGATCCCTAAGGAATGGTTGATTGACGTTAAGAAGTATGGAGAGGCTACTAATTTGTTGGAAGTGCCAATTACCTGCGGAATCTTGGATGAGGTCGACTGTCAGATCACATCTGATCATGACGCCACAGCTCTCCTGGAGAAGATCAAGGGAGGAGTATGGTCCGCTGAGCGAATCGCCATCGCTTTAAGCAAACGAGCGGCCATCGCTCACCAGCTGGTAAGTTCTTGTCAGCTTTGTGTATTGCACAACCAAAATTGTATTGACTCACGCGTACAATCATGAGACAGACCAACTGCTTGACCGAGATCTTTTTCGATGAGGCGATTGAGCGAGCCCAACAACTCGACAGAGAATGGCGAGAGACTCCTGACCGCAAGGCTCTCAGACCTTTACATGGACTACCTATCTCACTCAAAGACAGCTTCCAGGTGGTTGGAAAAGACACTTCGACAGGATTGGCCTGCTTCGTTAACGAGCCGGCGGAGCAGAATAGTGCTCTCGCTGCCTTGCTGCTTGACCTGGGTGCAGTTCTGTACTGCAAGACCAACCTTCCGCAAACAATCATGACTGGTGACAGTGATAACAATGTTTTTGGCAGGACTTTGAATCCTCACAACATTGCCTTGACCGCAGGTGGGAGTACCGGCGGCGAGGGTGCTCTCATCGCCCTTCGCGGCAGCTTGCTTGGAGTGGGCACCGACATTGGCGGAAGTATCCGCATTCCCGCATTATGCAATGGTATCTATGGCGTTCGAGGGAGCGTGGGAGTGGTACCTCACGATGGTGTGCGAGATCTCGCCGTGCCAGGGACAGACGGTGTGCGTTCCGTCGCAGGGCCTATGGCGACGTCAATTCGCGACTGTCATATGTTCATGAAAGCAATCATGGAGTCAGAGACCTGGCGATATGATAGCGCTGTAGTGTCAGTACCATGGAGACACCTAAAGGTCCAGCAAAGGCTGAGAATCGGTCTTGTTGAAGACAATGGTGTCCATACCCCCTCTCCCCCGATCCAACGAGGCTTGGACAAAGCAGCCAAACTTCTTCAGGAAAGTAATGAGGTCGAACTAGTTCCTCTCACATTGCCCGGCGTTAGAGATATTTACCAGGATCTCCTCCAGTATTGGGCGCCGCTAGGAACCGAAGTACGTTTGACAGTGTATCTCGATAGAAATCTTGAAAGGAGCTAATATGAGACTAATCAAAGCATTACTCCGAGCTGCTTGATCGAACAGGAGAGCCACCCATACCATCCCTCGATGTAGTTAAGATTTTGTCCTTGGAGGGAACAACTTTGAAAGGCTTCTTCGACCTCAACGTCCGTCGGCAAGAGGCTACAAAGAAGTACCAGCGATTGTTCGACAATAACAAGATCGACGCCATTTTGATGCCAGCGGCACCTCACACAGCTGTTCCTTGGAATAGATGGTCGAGCGCAAGTTATACCGGCCTGTGGAACTATCTTGACCAACCCGCCGTCGCCATTCCAGTGGACAAGGTAGGTGAGATAGATGTGGCGGATGATGTTGTCCATGCCAAATATGGCCCTGAGGATGCCGAGCTTTATAAACTCTGTATGTGAAATATTTCACCACACACATGTCAGCCTCTGCACGCAACTTAAAGCTGACGATTGCTGTCATTTAGACACAGACCCGGAGCTGTACAAGGACGCTCCAATAGGCGTGCAAGTGGTTGGGTATCGACAACTGGACGAAGCACTGATGAATACGGCCAGTGTTATTGACTCGATCATCAATAGGAAGAGATGAGTGGGAAAGAAGGTGGAAACAAGAACGAAGTAGAGAGATATTGTCAAAAGCGCGCCCCAATTAGCGGCAAATCCAAATAAGGCGGCAATCCGTAGAGATAGGAGAGTACCTTGGCAGATCCATAGTAGTCTCTAAACTCCAAGACTAGATTCTCACCAAGGTCTTGGTGGTTGCGAATTTTTTTAAGTGATTCACGTCCTCATTGAACAGCATTTTATGCTCCTTTGCTGCCGCTCTAAAGCTAGGTCAAAGAGCAAGGTAAGTACGTGGAAGAATATTGGATAGGCAGCTGGTTGTCTTAGATCACTAGCTACTGCCCATAAGCTTGATAAGTATTCGTGATCAACGTTTTGATTGCGCCTGAAGACTCCACACCTCTATAATCACTCCAGTCATGATTCAAAAGTCCTTACAATATAATTAGCCTCTTTTCTCCCAACGTACGAAACAAAACCAAGGAAAAGGATCCAAGGAACTAAGATACTCACCATAACTTTCATCAGAATCCAGCGTTCCTTCACGAATATAATAACTGCCCGCCAAAACCCACAACATCCATCCAAACTGTCTATCAACCATAAAGCTCGTCAGGCAAGTGCTATAGCTACTTTGATACGCACCACTAGCATCCGTCTCATCATGACCCCACTCACTGATCACAAGCGGCGCGCGATTACCATTCGACTTCGTCGTCGCGTCAGCGCCAAAGCTGTTGAGGATACCCTCGTAGATGGCGCAGACGCTTGAGAGATTCTCGTCGTACTCGTGCATCTCGAAGACGAGCTTGGAGTTCCATTCATAATCCGAGGCGGTGAATGAGAAAGATGGGTCCACGAGCGTGGAGCCGCCGACGGCGGGCTCGATGTTGAAGTCTGAGTCGAGGCCTGAGAGAAAGACCAGGATGTCTGGATTAGCGGCATGGATAGCAGAGGCGGCTTGTGTCATGTAGGTCTTCCATGTGGACCAGGTGTATGCCTGCAGGCCAGAGGCGCCCGTCGTTGAGAGACGGAGCTCATTACGGAGACCCATGCTGCTAAAGGTTGGCCAGTTTGCTTTTCCCTGGACGAAGGTTAAGTAAGTGATATGCAAAAGATCGATTTGGAGGGAGTAATTACATGCGCAGCCATATAGGAGAGGCCTCGAATCCATTTGGTAGTGTCGAAATAGGTGTCTCCAAACCAGGAGTTCCCATCACTCAAGCTACAACACCACATTGCCTTGGAGACATGATTATCATAATGCAGATAGATGTTCTGAGCAGCCAACTCAGCGGCTACAGCATCAATCACCTATTAAAATCATCAGATCATAGTGCAGCATGTAGAATGAGTGTGTGAGGAAGTACCTGCAACCTAGTCGTACTCGCATTGAACTGCGGATTCTTCTCCAATATCTGTCCCAGGACAACCGTCGCATTTCCCGCCCCCAGAGCCCTATTCAGCGTATCCTGAAGCCCCACATCTCCGCCATTGTCCAAAATATCGTCCACCATTTCAATGGCAAACGTGAGCCTCACAGCATTGAAGCCCGTTGAACTTATCCTCGATACGATGCTTGAAATCGATTGATACTGCAGGCCTTCCGGGAGCATGGTATCTGCCGCACCAGGCCAATTGATACCTACAAATGGCACATGGTTGTTGTTCGCGTCTACGATCCAGCGATCGCTACGAGACAGGGGCAGCGCAAGGGAAGCGAGCACTGGGGTGGTGAGCAGCATAGCGCTCGCCAGGCTTTTGAATGTCCCTAGACAATACATACTCCTAGTTGTCAGAAAAGCAAGAGCGGCTGCCAAAGTCTAGGCGTCGAACAAAGAACATTGCCCTGCCATAAGTGACATGACGTTTCATTTATTGTTCTTGTTCCTGTTAATCCCAGATCATGTGGCGAAGTACCGTAGGATTCGGGCCCCAGCTTCCGAACCGTCGATCAACTTTTGTGGCTTCGTCAAAAAGATGCGACATTCCTATTTTGGCCAACGTTATTTGTTTTCCATTGCGGAGAATATTCCAAAAGCAGTTTCGAGCACCGCAGAGAGGAATGTCGTTAAGTTTGACATAATGTTCTCGTCAATACTAATCATGTGCGCGACCAATGGGGTTTTCGCAATCCGTAGATAGATTTCCCTCACCGCCGCTGCGTCATAGGCTCATTATTGAGGGGTGTGGAGACCCATCAACCTCGCCTCGTCTGAATTATACATTCTGACAGTATTCTAACTTATACGTCTTAAAAATGGTGCCAAGATGTAAAATCACTCGATTCAGGTGGTGAGAGATGACTACTTGTGGATGGCCACGAAGCCTCATCAGGCAACAGGGCTTGGTTGTCTTCCCATTCTACCTCGGGCTCCATTGGTTGGAAAAATGATAGAGATCCAATGAAAGATCCACAGGCATTAACACTGAATTGTGGGATGTTAAGAGCCTTGCGGAGCTCGTGTGCTTGTCGTTTGGCTATCTCTAGCTGCTTGGATTTGTTGGCTTCGGGAGAGCTTTCATGAGAAATAGCATGCCGCAAAAGCTCGTAACAAACCTCTAGCGTGGGTACTGAATAATCAATCGGTGATGAGCGCCTACAGCAAGCCATTGTCATGCTTTGTAGCCCGAATATCTTGTCGCGCGGATTCTCACACGACGATTGCCCGTACCTAAGGCAGAGATCATAGAGGAACTTCTTTCCAGCGCCGCTTCGATCAGTACACAGGCGAAAAGGGATACTGTGCCGGATCGCTTCGAGAACTGGCATTTGCGATGACCACTTTAAACTTCGTCTACCTATCGCCGCTGACCAGCGACATTTTTGCAGGAAATGGTCGAATACCTGCCAGTCGAGGCACGAATTTCCACAATGGATCAAAATCTCTCGCGCAGAGAGTATCTCTTGAATAATCCAGAGTCGTGTCCAGTATGCTCGATAGCAGAATGTCTCGACTGCCCTCAACTGAGCCACCGGAGCCTTCAACACAGAATCCATCTCGCTTTCAAGATGGTTCGATTTTACGTTGCTGGTAATAATTTCGAATACATGACTGCTGAGCTCGTCCTCCAAGCCCAACCATACGGCCACCCTTTTGGCCTTCTTGAAAATCAAGTGCATCTGCATGACCTGGTGATTCCTCTCAAGTAAATTTTCCTGGTCGATGGACAGCGCGTCAATCCATAGGATTCGGGGCTGATTTGGCAGGCGCAGGTGATTTAGCGCGTGCCATAGGTTTTCTCGAACCATGTGCAGATTGCTGTTGATCTCTATCGGCTTCAGATCCTTAGGCCCCCACATGTACGACAAAGCCTCATATTGGGGCGAATCATTCAAATTGACGTGAAAGAGGCTGCACTTAATGACTTCACTAGATTCGCCAGGTTCCAATTTCAGCAAGCGGATTTCGCTACCAGAAAGTGAAAGAGGACTATAAGATATGCGGTTATGCTCCGTAGACAAGATTGACTCCATCGCGAGAGAGTATGCAAGGCGTGGCGTGGCGTGAAGAACTATGTTTCCGGGCGCGAAGTCTTTCTATTGTGGAACTTGGACAGGCACTGACCGAGAAAACTTTCCTTCCTTATATTATGGTTCGAGGCACTCCTGTCAGCCTCGGGCATAATTTGATGGCCATATGAGGCCTGTCAGGAGCCTCCCACGTGACCCACGCGTGTGTCACGCGTGGTGTTTATTTTGTTTATACACACTCACTCAATTCAACGACGAATATATAACACAGATTTATCAATACAGCTTCTAGACGCTTATTATAAACTCATTGAAACGACTATTCAGACGATATGTAACAACATTAGCCCTGGATCCTGATTCGTCTATTTCTACAGCCAGATCCTAGTCACGTTCCTGTGTTTTGAGGCTTTCCTGCTTCACTATATTCGTTGTAGATTCTCTCGAGCTTATTTAAGCTTGTTATCATATTTTTTTTCTAGATACGCTGATTCTAGGTCTCGGCAACGTGCTCCAAAAAAACAACGTGCGGAAGAGGTGGAGGTAGCCCAGCGGCGCTGATAACGGGCGTAGATAAAGACTACCAGGGAGATTACTAGGAAGCTACTTAGCCAATTCCGGAGCTAAGAGAGGCCTTCTACAGCTGCTGCCTACCTAGCGCTTACATGTACTCACCCAGGCTGGCTTCTCACCAATCAGCATAGACAAGGATATACATAGCGAGTTGCCAAAAGCATATAAGACACTCGCTTTGTTCCGGTTGAGTCCTATTTGGTCATTTGAGCGCAAAGAATGGCAGAACGAGTATCCGACACTCCCATCAAAGCTACCTGCCACTGTGGTGGCATTTCCATCACCGTACCTCGCCGGCCCGACTCTGTCAACGAATGCCAATGCACCCTCTGCCGTCGCTATGCTGTAGCTTGGGCATACTACGACCCGGCCGAAGTCAAAATTGACATCAAGGAAGGCGCCGCAACGAACAAGTACATCTGGGGCGACCGCGACCATTCCTTCGACTTTTGTACCAAGTGCGGGTGCATGTAAGTCGAGCACTTATATTAGAGCCCCCCGAAACATTTGTCGTATGAGATCGGATCGAACGCTCGACTGATGCATATGGTGCGTCCGATGTAGGTGTTATTGGTGGCCGATTAAAGACCAACCCATCCCACAAATGGGTCTCAATACTCGCATGGTAGATCCTGACGTGATGAAGTAAGCTACGTGATACTCTCAAGGTTCCGCAATTTTAGAAGACCTGACCAACTGACATTTTGGTCCGTACCTGCTAGATGGGTGACGCGGACGATTGATTACGATCAGCTATATGTGCCGATCGATGCGAAGGACTCACCCCATCCGGAGGACAAGGCCAAGTATTGAAGGGTCCAAAGGGAGTAGGACCAGATGTAGCATCTCCGTATGGAAGAATGTATCTGCTGAACCTCGCCAATGAAGATCCGTCTGGTCTGAGAAGAGCGAGGTAGTTAACACTTTTCGTATCAACGGATGTATTGTGAAGTGACTGTCATATGCATGTCTCGCATCTCTTCTTGGCAATGGCAACGAAAACTCTCAACTGGGAACTCTATATTTCATGCAACAGGAAACCAATGAGTTGAAAACGCATAGTTTTCCCCTTGCACTTTAGTGGCAGATAGTACGGGATACCGCAGAGTTGTATCAGCAAACAACCTTCCAACATGGAAAACTGGTTCGTAGCTCTCCAAAGCGTCGCCGCAGACGAGTTTTTTAAACCTTATGACCGCGCTTCTATCAACGGTCAGTCGATGCAAATAATTGGTGTGTATTGCTTACTTCTACGTTTTGCTATTGGGCGTTGACGCCTAGCTTTGTGGCTATTTCGAATTGTCTGACGCGGGGCCATGTCGAATCAAAGGGAGAGGGATGACAAGTAGGATTATATTACCGCTGAGGTTGATGGATAAAGATACGAGGCAGATTCCGGTTGCGAAAGCGCCAGTCGAGGGATAGTCGGTGATGAAATGCGCTAGAGTCTAGGATACAATAATAACGATTGCTCTGGATCCACTAACATCTGAGACTAATGAAAATGTAACTAGTGGTCCAAAGCGCAGGAATGGTCATCGATGTTTCCAACATTGACTGGTGGACCTTCGCAAAACTCGGATAGGAGAAGGATAGTTCTCATCTCGCCTTCGCTCACTCGGCTATTCACATCCACAGAGAAGATATGACCATGAACTTTGTATAACTCAATATCGGAAATGCAAGTAACTATGGGCTAGCACCCAAGCGATTCCGTTATGCGTGTGCCTAAGAGTATTTACCCTTTAGGGATCGTTAGATGCCGATGGAGGAGTCGCAGTAGAAAATGGCTCTGAACGTTTTATTTTGCAATTATTGCACATAGCTCTTTAAACCCATAGGAGAATAAGTTGCTAGCTACGTCAATATAGACAGACACCTTTTGCATCAAAATACCGCACTCGACGAATAGCGTCGTCCTTCGAAAACGATACATAGAAATTATCCAAGCACGATACCCATCTCTATTACTTATTGTCTCTTCTAAGCTTTCGCCCAGATACGACCAGTGCCGCGACGGTAGGCGATGTTGCTATCCCACTCAACCCAGAGCACCCGAATGAACTCGTAAGAATCCTCGAGTCTGATTTCCCAGCGCGTTGGTATTCCTCGCAAGGTTGAAGCTGCCCCTCTACCCTTAGCCAGGTGGCTTTACAGATAGCTATAACAAAGCATTCATCAGCTTTAGTTGATGAATGCCGACTCAACGTCAACAATTTTTCATATGTGGGCATATCGTAGAGGTTGATGCAGAAGCTTTGGGCCAGATCTTGCCGTGCTTAGTAGTATTATTGATACTCGCGGAAATATTCCAAGTTATATTTTTAAAATTTTCTATAGTAACCATATCTCGTATCAAATTTCAAGTATGCCCGAATCTCCTAGGCTTCGTCTAATTATGGTGTATCAATACGTTACGAAAATAGAAGAGGATACTGAGATTCTAATCATGATTGAATATTAACAGGCATCTACGTCTTCCGACCTTTTAAAGATGCTTCAGAATACTCAGCCATTGTCGTGTCAGCTACTCAAATTCCCGAGCTCCCTTTCCAAATTATCAATTGCCCAAGTCATGAATTTCATTCCACACTTCTCTGCAATTTTAGCGGCCCATTTCTTGTCCATCCGAGCCCAGGCTATCTGATTCTGTACAGTCTCATACTCTTTCTCAAAGTCCCATTCTGATCGGTCGTGACTACGTATAGCTGGGATCAGCAAACTCCTAGGTCAAAGGTTCTGAAGAAAGATCAACGAGTTTAAGCTCGAACATGTTACAGAGAAAATATGCTTTGTCTACAGTCACTTACTTTTCAGTTCTGAATTCCGGACAGTAAAAATTTAAGAGCTCGCGTATAGCAATAGTGGAGGTTTTGCGACACTCGTTTGAGAATGAATCACTGGCCAACGGCTCGTCGATTAATTCCTCCTGAGTAAATGCTCTAGCGAAAAAAGTGGCAGCACGCAGGAAAGCTTCCTTGCCCATGGCTTCCTTGTATCTCAATGCTGGAAAGTTTTGCGGATGCCATCCAAACGGTGCTGGTGGGGTGTCTAGAGGATCAGGCTCTGGGCCGAACACTATATGATGTGCGAGACATTGCAGAGCGGAGAGAAACCCATGGATATGAGTGAGATCTTCTAAATCGCCTTGGCTGCTCAAAAACCCAGGTAGCAGGACTTCTGATGATGGCAGCACGGAGAATATCGGCGATTGCCATTCCAGGCGGTACACCCTTGATGCGAACAAATCTCGCATGTTTCTAATTTTTATTATGCCGAAGTGGCGCCCAGGGTAGTACAGGCTCTGTGGAGAGTATATGTGCCATTTGAAGATTGGAGAATTAGGGTCTTGAAAGCGATTCCAGTCTATGTGTACTCTTACCCTTGCGAGACTGCTATCCGGGGGGTAGTCAAATGCGTAGACACCTTTTAACCACCTGAAATGCTCGGCCTCCATGGATGCCGTGGGTAAGAATTCTTCTTCCACAACAGTATATGGTTCTTGATGTAACCTTCGATAGGTGGCAGCTCGGATTTTGTTGGTGCTAGGTGAGTCAAGTGTTGGCTCTACTATAGAGGATATCGATGATTAGAATCTAACATGTAATTTCAGGTGTAGGTACTCACATTGGGGAATGACTCCGACTTGCTTCACATAATTTGACAAAGCACCTAATACTTTCTTGTATTTGGGATCATCGGAACCAGAAAACGATACCATTTCCATATGATTAGCAGCGAGGGACTCGACTGTTTCAGCGTTGGGCTGATGTAATTTCGATGAGGTAGAAGATACAATGGGTTGATCGAGACCCTTGATCCAAGTCACCCCACGATCCTCTTGAAATGTATGAACCTTGAAATCCGGCCTGATGAGGAGCTCCATAAACTTCGCGTGGATACGGTCTAGGATCTCACCTCCAGTATCTAGTCCGTGGAGCATTTCCGTATTTGGAGACTGGAGAGCAAGTTGTGTGATGAATCCAAGCGTCTCCGCCCAACCCCCTGCTGCGGAACCATGGTGAGGCGTCCCCATGAAGACTACGCAACGAGTGTGCTCGTGGATTTTGCGGAACTCGGGTCGGATATGAGATTTTGAAAGAGCTAGAACCTAGGAAATTGGGCTTAGCTCCTGTTTCCACAGAGTAACCGGGCACATACATCTTTCACAAGAATACCACCTAAGCTATGAGCCACAAATATGAGAGGTGTGCCAAGCGAAACCTCCCTCTCCAGCGCAATCAGGAAGTCATTTCCGTGGTTCGTTATTGTGTTTTTGCTTTTCGCTTGGAAAGGCCCAATGACGTCTGCTTCGTATCCATATACTAATATCCGAGCATTGGGAATATCCTGTGGGAGCTGATCTCTTGGCCAACAATAGGATTCTTGTAAATCCTCTGAAGCCGCTGCATCTTTTAAAGAGTCGAAAGTTAGCAGATTTAGGACAATAATTCAATTAACGCACATAACTTTCCATAATCAGTAGACGCCACGCCCTGGGACTGTAACACGAGTATAGACTTTCGAGCCATTTCGCTGAGGACTTCACTTACCTGGAGGATAGCCGCCACCTGAGTCGCGCTTGCGTTTCCTCACAACGACAGCATCTTTTGAAGAAGTCCCACTAGATATTATACCCATAGTACCGGAGGTCAGGCGTGACCATAATGACACATGAGGCACATGAGACTTTTTGCTCCAGGTCCTCATGGGATGTCCTCTGAGGCCGTGAACAAAGATGATTCTAGAGAAGATTCAGTACCTATTAATCAAGCCTTTGAAGTAGCCAAGTTCGATTAACGTAAAGATATCAAAGGTATCTCTGAAGAATGATTTGATGGCACTCACGTCGCGATTGCCGCGCCCTGGTCCGTGACACCGGATGAGACCTGAGTGAACCCAAGCCTCTCGATCTGAACTCTAGTGGTCATCTTCCAGGATGGGGTATGTCAAATGGTGAGCCTGTTACACTCCAGAATTGTCGTTGTTGGGACTTCTCACACAAGGCTGGCAACGACATAGATGAAGCACTGCGCGAGCTCGGATACGACTGCATAGCTTCGCCTCATCGCGTGCCGTGTCATGCATCGAGACACCAGATAAGCGAGCGAAGTACTAAAGCAGACTCGAAACTCTGTGGGCGTTACCACTTCTGCTGCGCTCAGTAGATAGAATTTAATACATGTAGAATTCGTTGGGCGTCGTGGTAGACGAAAGCCATGCAGATTGGGCCCTCTTGATTGATGTTCCCTTTAAAAAGGACACCTGCAGAGCTCCATATTGTCATTTTACATTACAAAATAGTTAATAAATTATCTAAAACATTTCTTAGAAGGACATGGTACTCGAATCTCTTCCAGTATGCTCGTACTTGATAGGGATGCGGAGGTATCTGATCATAATTACTGAGATTAGTCGTGTGCTTATTAATATATATTCTCTATGTAAGTATGCTGTTTCCCGGTACTTATGTCCACAGCACGAGATATCTATAGCAAGATCTAAACCCCAACTCCAAACGCTCAAAAAGCAAAGTATTAGGGCATTTCCCGAAATTCTCAGTCTTTCTAGTTTCCTCCCTAAATCTATTCATTTTGTTTCAAGTCGACCCTTCTCTTTCAATCCTCAAGGTACACTAGCATAACTCCTCGCCCTCTCCAGCTCCACATCAGTCGCTCTGTCCTCCCCTTCTAATTCTCTCTCTTCTTCGCTTCCTCTCTCTTCTATATCTCCTTTCACGGGCTCTGAGAAGGCATAGCGACTTCGTCTACGAATTTGTGCGCCAAAGATCCAGAACAAGTACGGGATGGCGCAGCAAGCGAGCGCGATGAAGGCTAGCAGACTGGAAGCCCATTGATAGCCGAGGCGTGCATACATTTGCTCTATAACGGGATTTCAGTATATGTGTTCCCTCAATTTTGTTTCAGAGGGTGGTGGAAAGGGAAAAGAAACATACCAGTGAACAGCACTACAGCCGCACCCCAGAAAGACCTTAGGAACGTCTTGGCCGCCAGCGCAGACGCAGCTTGATGCTGGTACGAGTCCACAAGGTAGTTATTGGCCGAATTATACAAGAAGATGAACCCAAAACCCACAGGAAATCCTCCCAGCGCCGGCCCAGCCCAGCTCAAGCTAGGGTAGGAACTCCACGCAAAGATGAACAGGCCGATAGGGATAAACCAGCACGAGATCATCATGGGAATGAGACGGACCTCTGCAGGTGGCGCGCCGTTGTGTTTCGCGGATAGCTTGAGATAGTGCTTGTTGACCATCGGCGCACAGGCAGCAGAACAGAGGACGCCTACGGCGAGTGGGATGAACATCAACCCTGTCGTGCCTGCGGTGTATCCTTTGCCCTGCTGAAAGATGATGGGGAATGCCACGAAGAACATGTACAGCAAGCCGTAGAGCACAGACATGTATAACGACACGAGAAAGACGATGAGCTCTTGAAACAGGAGCTGGAAGGGTCGCACAAGGAAGATCCGCAGGCGTTCGGAGAAAGGTCGTAGATCTAGGTCCTGTTCCGTTACATGGTCTTGTTCTCCTGTTGACTTCCGCAGTTTGGCAGCGCGCCGTGCCAGGATGGTGGGCGCATATGTCTCTGGTACCGTGAACGTGATCAGAACCCATACCACAGCCGCGAAAATGAGCTGGATCCAGTAAAGCCACCTCCATCCCACAGCATCACTCAAAAAGCCACCAATCAACGGGCCAATAGCCGGCCCAATGAAAGGAGCGGCTGAAAAAGCAGCCATGGGAACACCGCGCTCTTCCGTCCGCCAGAGATCGGCCAATGTGCCGCCTACTAGAGTCATGGGCGCGGAGAATGCAATACCATCGATGATGCGGCAGACGAGGAGGGTTTGAATGTTGGATGCTACGGCACAGGGGATGACGAAGATTACGGCGATGAGGAGCGTGACACCATAAATGATCCTCCGGCCGAGAATCTCAGATAAGGGAGCGAAAGCCATGGGACCTATACAAATATTGTCAGTGCTATGTACTGAAGCAATAGGAAAAGAGTAAACAATCGGAGGGTTAATTGTAAGAGACATACCGACGCCAAAGCCCACGACGAAAAGAGTAATCGATAATAGAGCAACCTCTTCTGAGACGTTAAATTCCTTCATCACACCCGCGATGTCTGCGGTGATGACGCTAGAGGCGAAGGCGACCACGAAGCAGGTCACTGCCACAACCATAGTACAGTACCATTTGTACGCCTTGCTCCAGTTCTTTGGATTCTCAGGATCATTGGGTGTGAAAGTCACCAACTTGTAATGTGATTTGCCATCCGGTTCTAGCTTCCCTTCTATCTCCCCAGCAGGATTGGCGGTCACGTATTCATTTAAATTTGCGTCAGGGGAAAGCGTTCTGTACGGGAGATTGATATCGAGATTCGGGTCTCGTGGTTCCTTATGTGATGTGTGAGATTCTGATCGATGGATGTGAGAGCCATTGGTATGCGTCCGTGTGACTGAGCCATGACTTGTAGCTATGGGAGCGAAGTCGATAACCTTTGGAGGCTCTGATTGTTCATTTAGATCTGACATGGTATTTGCCGTTTACATCAAAGAGAAGATAGATGAAAGCTGGAGAAGATATGGAAAGGATATCGAGCAACGAAATATGATCAAAGCAGTAATGGAAAGCAAAGAGAAATGGACACTAGTCAGGACATCATCTAAGTATATATATGGAACATGTCAAAATCCAGCACAGTCCACCTACCCCTGCAAAGATCCTCATTCTCGGTACTCGGAAGCTTATCAAGGACCAGACTACTAAGACTGAATCATCAGCCCACTGAAGCTGTCAAGGGAGCCATTCAGAGCCTCCAAAATATTTTGGGGGAGTCTTGGCACGTGGCGGAGATATCTCGCTATTGCAAGAAACAGGAACCATTTATGAGAAAATATTCCCATGACCGTGCCTTTGACGGAATCACGGCTATACGGCACGAGGATCGGTGTTTATACATCAGTAACGGCACTCCGTTATGGGTTCTTTCCAGGAGATCCAGGAGGAGATGTACAATATGCTTAGACGATGTCATTCATGATGGACCAATCGAACTATTTTCTGCGCCGAAGTATAAGTAGGGACCTCGCTTGGCGGTTCCTAAGCCGTCTTGGAAGCGCCATGCCGCAGGTTAATGGGTCAAGAGAAGACGTGGCGTTTTGCAGAGCAAGTGCGGTACCGCTTTCAAATTTTTATGATGCCCGAGGTTGTGAAAAAGATGTCGAGCGATGCCGGTCGCGTTTGTCAAGGATGACGGTACGGTGAGCTAGAGTTCTAGTTCGTTAGCGGAAGGCTCCGCAGCTAGAAAGCTTGGTTCTAGCCAGGGCCATATCTCCTGACAATGATCGCATGGCATGATGTGACACGACTCAGGCTGGGATTAAAAAGAGATAAAGGAGCTTCTCTCGGCTTGCTTCAAAACAAACTAGATTGAGGAATCGGAAGGAGTCCAGCTGCTGTTCTATGAGACCAGACGTTTGTTGTGGGCCAGTACACGTGACCGCACCGCCCAGGCAGGACTGTCAGATCAGACGAGAACAACCACTTATCGTCTCAATCAGAGCCAAGCTCACAACGGCCGGGAATATATGCACGATGGTCCTGTGCCAACGCCATGCGATATCAATGGCGAGGTTGAATCCCATGTAGCGCACAGGGCGCGGTAAGTATCCTGAATACAGAGGTAGGTGGGAGTCATTCATCGACCCCTCATCTTACAGGGCGTGTCTATTTCATTTCCAGTCGCCATTGAGTCTTCCACAAAGCTGCCAACCGTGAACTACGAAGTCAACTACTATCATACTATCCGCAACATGGCGACAACAACTACAATTAAAGCAGCCTGTGCTTGCAGCGCCTTCACCTATCAAGTCGACTTTCCCAACTCCTCTCTGCCCGCGGACCGCGCGCACTGCCTCTGCACGGCCTGTCGCCGTCTTTCGGGCTCCTGCGGCCTCTCCTATATCATCCTGCCCCCGGATCATACAGTCGACTACACCAAGTACAATCTCACGGCCTACAAAACCTCGGATGATCTCACACGGTACTTCTGCTCTACGTGTGGAGCCCACGTCCTGGTATATCGGCACATGAACAGGACCTGGCATCTCTCTACGGGGATCTGGGATCGTACTGAGGGAGTTGTGAAGTGGAATGGGTGTAAATGGGTTGAAGATACACTAGATGGCGGGGTGTCCGTTTGGTTCAAGGACATTGTGGATGCGGATGGAAGGAAAAGGCCCTTGAAGAGGTGGTTGTTGAGAGACGGAGATGGGGAGCTCGTGCCTGATGATACACTCGAAGTCCTGCCACCGCGAGAAAAAGAGCAGGAGAAACGGTCCGAGAAGCTAAGCGCGCAGTGTCATTGTGGGGGCGTCAAGTTCTACATCACGCGTCCGAATGAAGCGTCCAAGGCCGTCAAGTCTCCATTCCCAGACCTAATGGTACCCTACCATAGTGATAAGTCGGCTGCAAACCCAAATAATGAGCCGTGGTGGTTGAGGAGTAATGGCACCAAGTATTTGGCTGGAACATGTACCTGTACTTCTTGTCGTGTGGCTTCTGGAGTCGAGATCCAACCATGGGTGTTTGTGCCGAAGTGTAACATCTTCCAAGCAGATGGAAAGGCCCTAGAATTCAATATGAGGACATTGAAGAGATATGGCAGCTCCGAAGGCGTCTCGCGGGAGTTCTGTAGAACTTGTGGCGCCACGGTATTCTGGCACTGCGAGGAGCGTCCAGACTTGATAGATGTCAGTGTCGGTCTGCTCGATCCGGACGAGGGTGCGAGGGTGGAGAGCTGGCTGGAGTGGTGGACTGCGCGAGTGAGTTTTTCAGAAATGGCAGTAAGCAAGAGTCTAGTCGTTAGCCTCGAAGCTGGCCTTAGGGATTGGAGGCAGAGTGGTTGATTCTATCAATGTTCCAAGATTTAGAGTAAGCTTTTGGTTACTGCTACCATAATTGTTTGCGTTGTTTTACGCGGCTAGATGCATGAGCCTATTGATTTACGGAATGTGCTAATACCAACCGTCTTATCCAACCATTCGACTTCTGGATGCTCTGCTCTCAATCAGTAGTGTAAGACCGTAAGATTACAATACTCCATCATTAACTTACCTATACATGAAATAATGGAATTCATAAACCGGACACCAATATGTAGAGGCGAAATTAGCTTTATTGTCAGCCTGCACAGCCACCCTAATACCTATAATTCTCTGTACTAGGGTTTGGCGTCTCTGAATCTTACATTCTACTGTATTTACTATATATACTCATCTCTGGCCTCTGAAAGGAGGCCAGGCGATCCCGCATTTCTTGATCGACCTCAAGTTCGACATTTACGTATAGATGCAGCTTTGCTGGCCTTCCATCGGTGATTTAGCCTACTTAGCCGCAAGCAAGCTTTCCCAAAAAAAGAAGCCGCAAGTCTGTATATTTATCTACTCTCTTCATCCAGTGTTATGACCGAGAGCCTGATCTCATAAGGAGGAAATTATGGTGGCGGAGCGCCTGTTGGTTGGTGTTGGTTGGAGACGGAGCACCGCGTCACTTCGCATAGGCAGAAACTTCAGTCCCTTCTACCTCATCAACCCAAAACTATCAACATTAGTAGTTTCTGCCAACCATACTTTTAAAGAGTTTATATGTCAATTATTCATACTATACATGACTCTGCAGACAATTCCGACCGAGCTCCTCTCGCAAATCCTTGAATTTGTCGTAGAGGAGCCGTATCAGCATATACCTTCTATGGCTCATCCCGAGGATTATGATGAGATGTATGAGGGTATACCTTGGGTGCTTTCTCTATGGACCTTATGCCGTCGATTCGCTTTGGTGCTCAGGCCCCTTATGTATCGAAAGGTAGAAGTCAGCTTTTCTGGCCAATCTACACAATGGCAGCTGTTCATACGAAGTTTGAAAGAGAATCCTGCGTTAGTAGAGATGGTCCACGATATGGAAGTCTCAGTGAATAGGGAATGCATGCACGGCCACGTGAATGAACTTCTTGAAGCCCTGCCGCGCTTGGAAAAGCTCTTCATTCAAGTTTCGACCGAGGAGAATCGTTTCAATCCCCTTTTTCGAGTTGTGTCTGAGAAGAATCGTTTTATGCCCCATTTTCTCGAAGCCAATCCGATGAGACATTTGAAGGTCCTCCACGTTGATGATCTACAACTTTCAATGCAGACTATTCGAAGTTATCTACTTCTCGACAGTTTGGAGAGTATAACTCTTTGTTGTGCTTTCTTGGGAGAATTCTCGTCGCCGGGAGTCGGAATGAATACTTCGAGGTTGCTAAACCTAAACCTCGATCCCCATTTCCATATACCTCCCGAATTATTGAATGCCGTGCTGAGTATCTGCCCAAAAATCAAAGGCCTGGAGTGCGCACTTCCAGGACGAGGGCTCCCAAATCATTGGGGCAACTTTACCGAAGAACTCACCACTGCTTTCTCACCAGGTCTCCTCTCCGAGGCCTTACTTCCAACACAAGCATCATTAGAAAATCTAACACTCTGGAGTGGCTTTTGCCAGTGGCCATCCCATGATAGATCTAAGCTGAACTTGAGAATGATGCAAGCACTTCGGCGTCTTGAGTGTCCGGCAACGTGCTTCTTCCTGCCTCAAAGCCCGCACATCACCAGGACAAGACTGTATGAATCACTTCCTCCTAATTTAGAAGAATTGACTGTGAGTAACACCATTTGTCTGTTAAACAAAGCCTTCGTCTAATGAGAAATTCGTGTATCAAGCTTCACTTTAAGTATGGCTGGGGCATAGAAGACTGGCGCAACGGTTCCTCGAACGACCAAGCTGAATATTCTTGGCTTCTTGAGCTTGCAAGGAGGAAACAAGACTATATACCTCATTTCCGACTCATTGACCTTGAAGATGGGGATGTGACTCACGCTCAAGATGATATCGCTATAATTACGCGGGAACAATGGAAACCTCCAAGCGCGGTCATAGAGAAGCTGCGCGAGGCTGGAATAGATTTCACAGGGGGGATCAATTTAAGGCCTACGGATCACCGGAGAAGGGATGCCTACGTCGCTAGAACCTAGGATCAAGTTTCTATTATCACTCGTCGATGGAGCAGTGGTGTGATTTACTTCGTCCAAATGTCGACAGGCTTAAAGGTGACCCAGCAATTCTACGGAGCTCTCAATGTCTGCTGTTACAACATTCTGAAAGAGTCCGAGAAGTGTGTGGCAACAAATTTAAAGAAATACAAGTCTCATAATAGTATCATTGTATCCCACTGTACCCTCATACTCGATGCATGTGTTCACGCCACATATGTAACTGGTCGTCTCATACTCTGCCTCGCCGCCTCATACTCTTCCGCTTCTTTACTATGTCTCACGACAAAAACAGGCTCTTCACTTAGAGACCGCCGAGTAGGTAGCGTGGGGGCTGATGCCGGCTTGCAAGTATCGGATATCACCAACATTCCTCTTCCAAACAAATTACTGTCGTCGTTCAAGCATACTCCTTTATCAGCAAGCACTGTCGAAACAGCGTAGTACATGTAAGAGTCAACATTGCGAAGAGATTGCTCTTGCGTAAGCTCTTGAGGCTTTTGCCAACCGTAGGCTTTCACTGGATCGACGTTGCCGATTTGTGGTGTGATGACTACGTCGATTGCTATCTTCTATTAGAACAAAAGTCTACTTATCTCATATCTTTAGAGTGCAGTGATTCCTCACCTTTGAGTGGGTAAGCATGAAGAATCTGGCGGGGAATTATCAGCACTCCGTTCCTGAGACTCTGGGGGAAACTACTTACTTCGTGAAGTACAGTCGTGCTTCTCACTATGCTCAACACCTCAATCCCCTTTCTTAACTCACCTACTATTGGGGTCACCTGATAAAACCCTTGAGTCTGCCGCGAGAGCCATGCTTTATAAAACTGGATGTACGAAGTAAAGTGAGCCTTTGGCAAATATTTTGACCATGGGGGGCTTCCATACCGTGATCGTAACACGATCTGGGTTCTGATCTGCAAATGAACTTCTCTGATGCAGATTCCTATTGGAATAAGCCATAATAGCTTTACCGTTTGTCTGAAACTTGCACCTTTTTGGTGGACCGCCCTGGAATCGCAGACCATTGAGCAGGTCTTCCCATTCTTGATCCTTAGGTGGCTTTCGCGAATTAGGTATCTCGCCTGATCGGACCCAATCGATGTTAGGGATGTCTTTTACTAAACTCCATCGTGGTGGGTTGTGGTCGTCGTCATCGCAATAGAATCTTATCGCGGCGTTCTTCCTCGCGCTGATAGCACCAGGTGAGGTCTCTGGAGAGTACTTGGCAATATTCTGGAACGTTTCTGATGAAAGAAAGTTAGCCCAGACCGTACCAATAAGCTACCGGAATAGCGTACCTTTCACTTTGCCAGCGACGTCGGTGTTAGCGAAGTCTGTCATGAATCGAGAAGAGAAGATCTATTATTAGCTTTTCCAGCAGAGTCCGTATCCGGCGGTGGAACTGTGCCTGACATGATTTCTCCCATTCTCTTGTTTGTGCGATCGGCCATAGACAAAGCATCGATGAGTGGGAATGCCAGCTTTTCGTTTGAGCTTGTGCAAGAATTATGCATGAAATAAGTAAATCGGCCGTCTGCCTTTACTGCTACTAGAAACAGCAACCCAGCACTAATTAAATTTCTCAAAGCTATGCCGTGGCTGAAATCCTATCTGGCCAGCATTTTTTAGATGTGCGTGATCATTCTCACTGTAAATATCGAAACCACATATCACGTTCTCGTCATTGGGCCTTTCTACTGGATCCAACCCAAGAGAATTGGAAGATTCCCGACTCAAAACCCATCCCAACGTGTTGCATCAGGGGGTGGAATGTTGCTTATAACCTTTCCCAACTGCCCTCACCAACACGGTAGCTATTTCTGGATGCCAAGCTGTTGGTTGTTGTTGTGCTAGATTATCGGACCTTTTTCCGCCATGCTTATTCTGCCCCAGCAGAACTTACTATCGATCATAAGTATTTCCCCCCTCTATATGACTCGATACAACGAGTAGCTTTTCCCCCGCTTGCTTGCACACAAGACACTGCTAAGCGCATCATTTTGCGCTTGTGGCGTCAAAAATCAAATGCAATTCTTAAGTAAAAGCTCCCAGACCTGCCTGAATTAACTTGAAACATCCATCGGTTTGATCCTAAGTGCAGAATCCTGTCGTTGGAATTCTGCCTGCACCTCTGTTTAGGTGCGCAGAAAAAGCCTGGTAGTCTTGGCATTGTTGAAAACTGCTCAAGGCTTCTAATAAAAGATAGATGTAGTAAGGAAGTGGCTTAGACTATTCAATGCCACTTCTCATTAAATGACTCATGAGGATACTTGCTATGAGATATCTGAGCCAGATCCCCAGCATTTACATTGGAATCACGTGTTGTTGGCCCAACTAAGATTACACTGACTTTCTTCCAATATCCTCATTTTAGAAAGCTATTGTATCCTAGAGTCCAAGAAATTACTTTCAACTTCGATAACATTATCATCCATACTGTTTTTAAGGTCTCTTCTAATCTTGAACTCTCTGCTATCAGCAGAATTGCCGCACAGTTCATGATGTTTCCAATGTATTTTCTTTCTACCTATATTGGTCTTGTAGCAGCATTTCTGTCCACTGATGAAGACTCAGAGCCAGCGAGGCAGTTAGAGGAGCGAGCAGGTGCTACATTTACGCTTCCATTAGGTCCCCTTACAAGTTATATCCAGCCCACTGTGAGTTATTCCTGGACATATATTCCGTTCTGGCCAGTAATTAGCCTGCTCCTACAAGTCTTTCAGGTCGAAGTTTTTCCATAGTCCCTGGGCCTCAGTTAAGTGACGGCCTCGATCTATATTTCGGACCGGACTTATCAAATGATATCAAGGCCGCAGGTAACACTTCAACGCCCAGAGATACTCCGTTGTCTGTTAACTTGTATACAGTTGCCGCCAACTGCCCATTCACTACGGATACAAATTGGGGAAACTGTCAGTCTAGTGTTGAGAAATTAATCACGCCTGACTCGGTAGACCTCCAAAAGAGACAGCTTGGAGGCCTGGCGACTATCCTTAGTCTTGGTACTCTCTTGCTTAGTGTTATAATTCCAGCATGGCATCTCAATAGTGCTCAAATTCGCCCTATTGACCCCATCACCGCTCTCCATATTCCTGCTACGGATGTAGCCAAGTTACAGACTGCTGATACTTCTGCAACTGTGCTGGTACCCACTGCTACAGACGACAAGAATGTGGCCACAATAACACCCAACCTACCTAGCAGCACTTCTAGGTAAGATACTTTATTCATGAAAGTCTCAAATATATTTAAAAGGCTGATATTGCCCAGTCCTACCATCACTACTCAGACTAACGGAGATTTAATCGTGCAGCTTGACCCAGAACTTGCTGCTATACTGGACAATCTGATCGGCGTTCTTGACGGCTGTGCCAAATCGTTAAGGCGCGATGGTACCAGTATCACGGTCGACTGTCTACAAACGACGACGTACGCTATAATGAAAAGCGTCGACAACGGCGTTGCTGGCTCTCTTGCCCAATTAAGCCAGCTCGAAGCCCAGATACCGGCGCTAGCAGATCCAGAGAGCGTCGCAGCTCTAAAATGGGTCATGCAATCAGCTGCAGCGCTCGTGCCACACATGAGGCTTCATGCTCGCCAGTACCGCACTCTCGCTCTAATCAATGTTCTCTTCGTCAGCTATAGAGCTCTTGACCATACCATCGGTGCCGTCACTACGTTTGCCAGTAACTTGTTTGATCATAGCGACAGTGGGAAAAATCAATGCCCACAGGACTCGAGATGCAGTGATAGTAATTGCGTAGTTGAGGCTAACCTTTGTACCATAGGCCCTAATGTGGGTTGTTATTGCAGCGATGGCTGCCCTGATGATGACAGGACTCCTATGTGTGCCAATTGCGGAGGAGAAGCACTTACTTCTCTAAGATGCGTCGGGGTACGTACGCAATCCACAGAAGAGCTTTTTGCCGTCTCGAGAGGCTAATATTACTGACACCATTGTCTCGCTCTGTTCATAGTTCCCTAACTTCAACTTTCTTTGGACGGGGTACGTAGGATCGATAGTTTCGTTAATGGATACACCGAAACTTTTTGAGCTTTCTGACATTCTTGAACAGGTGTCTTTGCATCAGAGATCGTGATGATCTCCAATTATGGGACCAAGCTGTAATCGATGACAACGAAAATGATCTTCAGTCACTGCTTTATCCCTCCCCTTCCCCCTCTCCAACTCCACCTCCGGCAAGCACAAATAAATGCAACGGTTTAGATAGCGGCAAATGGGTTAGCCGGGATGCAGCAGTCGCCGCCGCAAAAGACTTCTGTGGCAACGAGAACCACCGCAAACCCGACGACGTCCCAAGCCCCTCGAAAGATGGCGATGGTCACATATTTCATTCTCAGCTGTACAACGCCAACGCAGCCGATGAGGTCGTCTTGCGGATCACGTTTGGCCAGGCTACGGAGGTGAGTCAGCAGGACTGCGAGAACGCTTTTGTGAGCGTCATAGACAATTGCGATCATGACGACGCGAGAAACCCATTAGATTTGAAACACGGAGGCACATTCATTTTGAATGGCGGTACTCAAGCCGGTGCTGTGATGGAAGTTCTTCCCTCAAGGAGTGATGAGCGGACCATGTGTAATCAGCTCACGAGTAACACCTGGATGTGGCAGCCTCAGCTGGCACTGGACATAAAAGATTTCTGCGCTTGGGCTGTAAGTGAGGTTTCATCTGTTCCAGATTTCTCAAAAGCACACTCTCAAGATCCTAACACATTCGGTGTGTCCAGTACAGCGGTGGAAATAGTGACGGCGATCAAGATTCGGAGAATTTGCCATCGAAAACGTATGGTTCTGGTACGCCAAATGAGGTCATTCTTTCAGTCAATTGGGGCCTCGCGCCGCGTGACCAGAACCTATGTGTTGCCACCTTGAATCATATCAGCGATGATTGCGGCGGCAGTGGACTGCAGCACGGTACGTACGTTTCTTGAATCTTTCTTCTTTCTTGGGAGGAAAATGAGGGCCGTCGGAAAATTGATTCATTTCCTCATACAAGCAGCGGTGACTAAGAGTAACTTACAGGTCCACTTGGAGGCAAAGACGGGCCCGACAATTTTAAGCACGGTGGAGTAGCTGTTCCAGCCAGGAGAGCCATGTTTTCGATACAGCCACAGAGAAGCCCCATGTGTGCTTCGGTGCCAAACATGAATTGTGGAAAGGATGATGACTGCAACTCGATGATGTGTCCAAGTGTAAGTGCTGCAATAACTTTAAGTATTTGACTAAAGCATGAGTGTGTAGGGCAAAGAATGGTATACAGGGAGGTGCATTAAAGGAAATTGCGGTTGCGTTATAGGAAAGAATGGCCAGATATGTTCTGGATGATGGGGACAGTTATATTGGGTGATGACGAGGTAGAAAGTAGTGATGGACGAGCACATAATGTCGCTAGTGGCCGTCCCGTATTAGCTTAGTAATCACGTACTTAGCGTACTGGTAGTAATATTTCCCACTTACAATAAGAAGCCAGAAGCCGCCTACTCTAGTCTGTAGCTTAGTCGGTGACATCTAAAAATTACAAGTAGTATCCTTTCGAGCCTTTGGATGAATGTTTGAAATATGACCAGGATAGCCAGCCCTCTGAGAAATTCTTCTGCTTGAGTAGACAGCTGTGCAGACTCAAGATCAACTTCTAGGCCTTCTCCTACTGCGCTATGCCTGCGGTGCTACCGCACCGTACCTTACCTTGCACATTGAACCACACCCCTTCTGCTAAATTGCGGTAGACAGCAGATGATTGAATGGTGCTTTGTCGGAGTCAGGCTGGGCGGACCTGGGGTCGGTGCATCTTGTCTGACAAGGCCCGGGATAGCAGTGCGCGAAGCCAGCCGGAGGTATTTCCTTTGTAGTGGTCGTTTATTGTGGTCGAGTGGCTGCTGCGAATCATGTGGGAGTGTGAAAGGGGGCTGGTCACGGGGATGACGGTCGACCCCAGACAGCGTGAATTTTGGGGTTTGTGATTTTCTGGGCCTAGTGTACGTAGACCTTATCCTGACACATCCTTCTTGCTGTGTTCTCTCGTGCTTTGTTTCCTTTCTCATACTTTCATCTCTTACTGTTACCTCAACTCAACTCGAAGTGCATTTACATATTAACGATAGAGCACAACAGGAGGCTTGTGAGCCGCTGTAATCGTTGTACGGTCTGCATTCTTTGTGTCCCTTACGTTCTTTACCATTTGTCTGTTTCCTTGCACCGGTGATACCACGGGAAGGGACCGAGCCCCTGCTAGTATCAATCCACGCTGTTCATCATTCATCTGATCAAGCCATAGCAGCCAGGAAGGATAGCTTCCCCGCCTGGAGCCTCAGCCTTGCTCAAGTACGGAACTGCGGAGGCGTGGCATAGTGGCCCTGATAGTGAACCTAACCTTAATTCTTGTCGGAAATTGTGCCGACATCGAGAAGAGGGAGCGCTCTGGATGGTTCAAAGTCAGTGTGAACTGGGGAGAGAGCCGACCCTACTTGTTGCCTGCTATTGTTCACCCTCGTGCTACATCTTTAAATTGAATGTGATCTGCGTTTCCTTTCTTTTAACGACTGCTCTTCCATCTCAATTTCCAAAATGTGAATCCCCTCGCGTGTGCTCGATATTCATTGCGCGTGTGTTTTCAAGTGTTAGCCACGAGCGCTCGCTGGCGAAAAGCCGCCTCGCCACCGCTTTCCATCTTATTTAACCAGCATCGAGCTTACCCAAACATAACACAAACCACCACGATCTCTATCTTGTTACTGCTTTTCTATCGAAGTCAAAAAAACCAGAACAGGGAGGCTTTGATTCAAGAGACTAATATGGCCCTCTGGAAACGAAAAATCACCGTCGCCGACGATGTGGTGACCTCTGCGGCCCACTTGACCTTGAGACAGTCGCTTGTCCCCTGCTTTCTAGGTGATCTTCCCTTGAGGCCTACCACTTGATTACTTGTACCACCAATGCTAACGATTATCTCCTCGCAGTCACCATCCTCTTCTTCCTCTGGTACGTCTGAAAATAGAGCAATTCTCCGGACCGAAGAGAAATATGCAAGAAAAATCAATGAGAATGAAAAAAAATGAAAACTTTTCATGATATGACGTTGCTAACACTCTGCTTGTAGGGGTTTTGCATATGGCCTCCTCGATGTTTTGAACCCTCATTTTCAGAAATCTCTCAACATCACACCCTCCAAATCGTCAGGTCTCTCCGCCGCCTACTTTGGCGCCTACTTCCTCTGCCCGCCCACGATCTCTGGTCTCATCTTGCGAAAATGGGGCTTCCGCGTCACCTTCATGACCGGTCTCTGTATCCTCGCTATCGGCTGCCTGCTCATGTGGCCTAGCGGCGTCAAGCACTCCTTCGGTGGCTTCTGCGGCAGCATGTTCGTCGTCGGAGCTGGTCTCTCCACTCTCGAGACGGCAGCTGATCCTTTCCTCGCCATTTGCGGGCCGCCTAGGTACTCTGAGATTCGTTTGAACTTGGCTCAGGCTGTTCAAGCCATCGGGTCTTTTGTAGCGCCGCTGTTGGCCAGCCGAGTCTTCTTTGCCAACACTGTTGACACGGATCAGGGACTGAAGAACGTACAGTGGACTTATTTAGGCGTCGCTGGCTTCGTTGGCTTGCTCGTCATTCTCTTCTTCCTAGCTCCCATGCCTGAGATCACGGATGCGGATATGAGCACCCAGGAGCTTGAAATTGCCGAGTATGACCCTGGACCATTCAAAAAGCAGTACAACTTGTTCCTTGCTGTCTGGTCCCAATTCTGCTATGTTGGTGCGCAAGTTGCTGTTGCCAATTACTTTGTCAACTTCTGCGAGGAGGCCGGAAAGTCTGCTTCGAAATCTTGTAAGTCTAATTTCCGCCCAACCTCAGCTCAAATTCCGCGCCGCTCTTCTCATGACACAATGATTAACAAATTGTCCAGCCGACATCTTTGCTGCCGCGCAAGGCCTCTACGCCTTCAACCGTTTCGTCGCCGGAGGCTTGATGTCCATCCCAGCCATCAAGCCTCGTTACATACTCGCCACTTACCTCTGCATGGCCTTCGTGTTCGTACTCGCGGCCTCGCAGACCCATGGCGATATCTCCATCGCTATGCTCTGTCTAGTCCTCTGCTGGGAATCTGCTTGCTTTGCTACTATCTTCACGCTCGGTCTCCGCGGTCTCGGCCGGCACACGAAATTGGGTGGCTCCCTCATCGTGGCCGCCATTTCCGGCGGTGCTGCATTCCCCCCCATGACCGGCGCCTTGGCCACGCATCTACAGAAGCGCAATAGCAAGAAGCCTTTCCATATGGCTATGCTGATTCCTATGATGGGCTTCGTCTGTGCCTGGGTCTACCCTCTTTATGTCAACCTGTTCAACCGCGAGACTATGGATGTTCATCGTGCGACAGCTGTCGGTATCGAGCCCGTGCTCACAGATAAGGAGTACGCTCTGTTTGAGACAGAGAGCCAGCGGCCGGTGACTGGTGGGAGGCCCGCTGTCAAGCACGTCTATAAAACTTAGTTGAACTTGGCTACTCTTCTAGGAAGTGGGGTTATTTGGAGTTTGTTATCATGGAAATTGTCTATTATTTTGCATCACTTGACGATCATGTGTGAGGAAGTCAGAATAAGGGGAAAATCTGAAGTCACCTTGTAGCTACAGATGGTATCTTGTCTAACATACGAAAAATGGCATCGAGCAGATTTTTTTTCCATTCCGAGCCCTTTCACACGACAAATGTACTTTGATGCTTGCCTGGCTTCCAACTTATATCCTCCCCTGTTTGTTTTTTAACCTTAGCATCTGCAGATCATTCTAGACTTTTGTTAGATTCAGATTCGATCTTGTGAACGTTCGGACGACGTTGCACACAACGGCTACATCCATATATGCATGTAGATACAAGGAGCCCGAGGCCACTGACTTAATGTCTCAGCAATTTGTCATCCAAGTCAAGTCTCATGCAATTGGCCGTCCCTATGTGTATGTTTATATCAGTGTGGGTACAAACAACTAGAGGCCTCGCTGCGAGAATACACCTTGGTTTTCGTCATGGCAGCTGCATTGTGATTAGAGCCGAGATCTCTGATACTCGAATTCTAGTCGATCTAGACCCGGAGGAATTTGGAAGGTGCAGAGTCGCATCCGCTGTGCAGCATGGCTTATTATCTTGAACAAGTGTAGCTTTGGAAGTGTTAGAGGACGCTGTGCCCTTAGGGCGATCTAGGTGATTTTCAGCGGAGCTTCAAATTTAACCAGCATATTTGAAAGATGATCGAATCTACGATTCTATTCAGAGAGAGATCTTGTGAATGCATATACCTGCGGAAGGTCCGTACCGGCGATTGGTCATTGACACCTCCAGCTAAGCGCCCCACCCCCTGAATCTTTACCGAGCAGAAGCAGCGGAACTCCCCCGCAAAGCCCGGCCTGCAGCTTGCAGCAACGCAAAGCGGATATTCAAGCTTGTCAAGCAATGCAAGCACTTCTATTTACGTTTTATCGTCTCTTGTACTCAAAATTTGTTCTAAACTTGTAACAAGATGACAGCTCGCCTGCTTGATGTGAAAAGGTCTAAGCACTTCATGTTTGGTCATGAATAATTGACTCCCGCAATTTGTCCCACCCAGTCTGTGTGATGGGTCCTGCGTCTCCAGATATGACATCCAAGATTAGCTTATAAACCTAGCTCTATTTCCTTGCGCTAAGATCAGGTGAGGAACAGCACAACGTTACTATACCTGCCCATCGGGCCAAAGGGAAGGAAATGTAATGCTCATCACGTGATGCAGGATCCTTTCATCGCCCGAGTTGCGCACATATTCAGTGTTGTTTACTTTTGATCTGCTTATGGAAATTTGTCAAACTTCTCAGTCCTGGCCTTTGCTCCAATATCTTGTCTAATTGAGTATGTGAAGCGCAACATATACACAAATATATATCTCACGGGTGCTCGGTTACACTCAAGGAGCTGCTATTTATCCGGTTGCCTCATCATCGCACGTCCTTCCGTCCACCATATCACCCCGCATGCAATGCCCGGATGTACCGCCAATAATATCAAGTGATGTTATTGCAGATCTCGCATTTTGCAGCGACTTTATTACCTAGCCAGGAACATGTACAAGGTTGCACTTCTGCGGGGTAGTAAATTTAGACTTGACTTCGTCATGCCTCTCAACATCGCATATGCCACCGCATTAGACTTTCCTATGGCAGGCAAAGTATGCTTACTGGTATTTATAATCAGACGCTGTCCCATGGACCGTTTCCCAAGGAGGGATCTGTCACTTCATAGATCTTGTAGCCAAGATGAAGCTCTCTTTCTTAATAGCTGTCGCGATTGGTTCTTTTGGTAGTTCGACGCCGTTCGAGGTACATCCATTGGGGAACCGTCACACCGATAGCAGCAGTACAACGGTCAGTTTGGGCTATTCTACCTATCAAGGCTATACAAATACAACAACGGGCCTGAACATATGGAAAGGAATTCGCTTTGCCGCTCCCCCAACCGGCGCTTTGCGCTGGCAACCACCCCAACCTCCTCTGAATACTAGTGGCGTTATCAACGCAACTGCTGTTGGAAACCAGTGCATGCAGGCCGGTCCTAACACAGGTATTGGTCCAGCCCCACAAGGCAATGTTCCTCCGCAATCTGAAGATTGTCTATTCCTGAATGTCTTTGCTCCAGAGAATGCAGAATCTCTGCCGGTCCTTGTGTGGATCCATGGTGGAGGCTATGGTTTTGGGAACGGAGACCAGGATCTCTCCGATATCATCACGGCGAATAATGGTAGTTTTGTAGGCGTATCTATACAGTATCGATTGGGTGCATTCGGTTTCCTCTCGAGTGATGAGGTCCACAGATTCGGCATTGCGAATGCAGGGATCAGAGACCAATATTTTGCGTTGGAATGGGTGCAGAAATACGTCTCGTTATTTGGTGGCGATCCAAAGCAAGTCACAATCAGTGGAGAGAGCGCGGGTGGTGGATCTGTCATGCTGCAGGCTATGGCTTATGGTGGAAAGAATGGAACAGATTTATTTAGCAATGTGAGGATCCCAGAAAGCCGTGCAATTCTGAGTTCTAACAACGTGTCTAGGCTATTGCAGCATCTCCATATCTTCCAATGCAATACAAATATAACGACTGGGTACCGAGTCAAGCCTATTACTCTTTCGCCGTGAAGGCAGGATGCTTCAGTGGCTTTGCTGTAGGCAGCCCCGCTGTTGCTACAACAATATTTCAATGTCTAGTCAATAAAGATCTGACTACGCTTCAAACCGCAAACCTTTACGTCAGTACATCAGGAAACTATGGCACATGGGGCTTCCTACCAGTCACGGACGGGACTCTCGTCCAGGAGAGGCCGAGTGTGCAGCTAATAAAGAAGAAAGTCAACGGTCTACGAGTGCTTTCAGGAGTATGAAGAATTCTCTACTGCTATATGCTCTTTACTGATGATATATTTTGGCAGAACAATGCAGAAGAAGGCCCTCTCTTCGTCCCCCAAAATATCACCACAGAAGCCCTTCTGGTCTCATATCTCCAATCGACTTTCCCTCTCTTCAAGACATCGGATATCGCGAAGATCCTAGACGCATATCCGAGCTCCAACGCCTCGGACCCCGCGAATGCTACTCTATACGCTACACTAGGAAATTCGGGCCCGACAGCCATTAACCAAAGTGCCCTGGCAGTTGGACAGCAGCAACGCGCGAATGTAAGATATCCTTTCCGACTGTGCCATGTGCGCGTTTAATAAGTGCTTGCTAACCGGAAATAAAGAACATTTACGCAGAGACAACTTTCGTCTGCCCCTCCTACTGGCTCGCCGACGCCTTCCCAACCAGTTATAAATACCAGTACTCTATCCCAGTAGCCTACCACTCCGCCGATGTGACAGGCTATTTCGGCCCTGCGGCGCCCAGCCAGTCTCCCGAATTTCTTAAGGCTTTCCAGCGTATGTCCTTCCCTCTCTTGTTTCGTCACCTGCCTTCCCTCCGACAAATTTCCGTGCTTCTATATCTCCACGATTCCCTCTAACGCAAAACTCGTAGATATCTGGGGCTCCTTTATCACCACGGGGGTCCCTACCCTTGGCGCATCTGCAGCGAACTCCACCACTGCTTTCCCTACCTACACTTCCGCATCGCCAAACATGCTCAATCTGAATGAAACGGGTGGAACAACGGTTGAGGCGGTACAATTCGCCTACATCAACACGCCGATTGCGGGGGGCGAGATAGAGGAGCCAGGCCTGAGGAATGATTTCAGCATTGTGGATGCGAATTCCTGGGAAGGAGGTAGGGGTGCGAGATGTGATTTCTGGAGAAGCGTGGGGCATATTGTTCCAGAATAGAAGGTCTTTGAAATGCCAGAGGTAATTTGTATTTCAAATGCGTTTGAGAGGTGGTATATGCCTTGTTGGTAATTTAAAAATTGGGATTTGGGGCCTTGAGATGTGTATATAATATATGACCAATATAATGATACGTAAATCTATTTTATATCAATGATCTTATTACCAGATTGGTAGTGCAAGTTTCCCTTCGCGTATTAACAAACTTTATACCCCGAAAATAAGCGCGACAAAGAGGCTACCGTTGTTTCTGCACTCTTCTAGATATTCGTGTGTTCGAAATTTCGAGTTAACTACGGAGTAATCGCGACATTGGAATTCGGCCTAAAGAACTCACAAAAGAGCTTCGCAACTGCACTGTCCACAGGATTCTCAACACTATCTCAACTGCCAAACACAGAATCTAACGCATGACAGCTCGCTGAGGCTTGACTCGTTGCGCATACCGGGATCGAATCGAACGTGAAATAGCATTTTTGTCGCGTAGATTCATTGAAAAGCTAGAGTAACTCCTACGTATTTGACCACGATTATACTTCGTATGCAAAAAGAAAGAAAAGGATAAACAAAATTTATGTATTATCAGGTTGGATTCCACAAATGCGAATACTCGCAACTTATAATGTTTTCACCGCGACACCGACGCCAGTAGTTCGTCGACTGTAATAGTTCTACACAGCCTTGAACAGACCAACCCCACCTTCTAAGATAAGTTTCACTCACTTCCCAGCCTAAAGGGTCCCAAGGCTCACCCCAGACAATCAGTCCAGACTGCTCGTTAGTTCGATTGTGAAATTCTACCAGGTCATTACACAGCTCGTCTTCGTCATACGAGTCGGCCGCCAAGAGCAAATTGTCTCTCATTCGCGGAATGGGCCAGAGGTCAATCCACGGGTGGTGTTCGATTCTTCGCTGAACAGATGTGGGACATAGGGATTCAGGGCATGCTGGGGCTGCTGGGGCTGCTGGGGCTGCACGGTCCTGATCAGAATTCCAGGGAGATATGGGCTCAGCGCATTCGAGCCACTCTAAACTCCAGTTGAGACTCGATGTGTTCTTGATAAGAGCGCGGAGGACATTGAACTGGATAAGTGTGAGTGCTTGGTCGGCTCGAGGTGAACCCAGCATGAAGTCCCGCCGTGCAACAACTTCATATTCAAGCAGCATATGCTTCAGATCAGAAAGGCTGAGACCACCTGATAATATACGTGCTGCCTCTGAACTTTCTGGTGATGAACTCTGAGATGCAGCCGTCTCGCAGTGGTTCCGAAACCCCAGGATTTCAAGGAGACTACCGATTTTCTTCATGAGCTTTTGTTCGGGCGTGAGTACTGGATCCAAAGCGGCAATCATTGCTGCATTTGCCCTATCTTTCTCAAGAGTCTGTTTCCTAGCCTCGACTCCATGCCGTTTTCCTAAGGCAAGGGTAAGTTAGAATGCTGATGCCGAGTAAGCACATGTACTTTTGTAGATTGTCGCAAAGGCATGCTCAATTACTAACGGTAAATTCTTTGATTGAGACGGTTCTGCAGTTTTCTCCTCTTAGCTGCATCGGTCCGACCAGTCCAATCATCTTGTGGCCCATGGACCTCATTTTGTTGAGGCATTTGTACCAGCTGAACGACCGGGACTGGCGCCATGTATCCGGCCATAATGAGAGAGACTACGCTAAGTCCGCCAGAGTCCGTAGGTCCGCTGCTCCTTGATTGAGTAGATCTTAAAACTTGATACCTGCAAGACTGTTTGGGAAGTGTGACGCTAGGTAGGCCTGATAGTATCAAATATTATCACGAAGTATTGAGTTGTATTAAGCTGTTGCGACTTGGCGACGCTTGTGCATGCAGCTTGCTTATTGATGTCATCATTGCTAGGAACCAGTAGGGTAGCAAATATTCATCAGGTACTTCAACCATTGGTTGCTTGGCGGGCGCCTAGTGCAATGAGCGGGGGACTACTCTGTCTATGGTCTAGTGTGTTTTGAGAAGCAACCCTACAGTACTTCTTTTGACTATGATCATGACTGATAACAAGGCAATTGAATACTTGATGCGGTATACTCTACTAAGGATAATACCTTAAACATGATACACTTAGTCAAGGAAAATGATGAATTTCTTTTTTGAAATGTAGGTGTGGGCCGGATAAGTAGGCCACATTGAGTAATCAGTTTGAAGCTTAGGAAATCTTGTGTCTATATAAAGACCCTTTTCTGTCTTCTGATGAACTAAAGTATAGGATTTCATTGTTCAACCTCAATCTATTGATTTCTTAAGAGAAGTCATATTGTCTAACAAAATGGCACCACCATTTCGGCCACCACCGCCTCCAGACTCGCCCCTCTATCGACATCGACAGCTAGCCCCCACAGCTAACGTCCGGGTCTCACCTCTCTGCCTAGGTGCTATGGGCTTTGGCGAGGCACAGAAAGAACGCATGGGCGAATGTACCAAAGACACTGCCTTTTCCATCCTTGACACATTTACATCCCTCGGCGGAAATTTCATTGATACGGCGAACTCATACCAGGACCAGGAGTCGGAGCAGTGGCTAGGAGAATGGATGGCAGCACGCAAAAACCGGGATGAGATAGTACTTGCCACTAAATATTCCAGTGCATACTGCCTTCACATGAAGGAGAGGATCCAGTCAAACTTTGGCGGCAATGGAACGAAGTCGCTACGTGTTTCCCTTGATAATTCGCTCAAGAATCTGCAGACGACTTATGTCGATATACTTTATCTTCACTGGTGGGACTATGCTTCGACGATCCCAGAACTCATGCATAGTCTGAACGACCTTGTTGTGGCTGGAAAGGTCTTGTACCTGGGCATTTCTGACTGGTACGTGCTCTCTTGAGTATACAAAGAGGTCATTTGACTAAAAAGAGTAAAGCCCCGCCTGGGTAGTATCCAAAGCCAATCAATACGCGCGAGATCATGGTCTTCGCCAATTTGTTGTCTATCAAGGCATGTGGAACGCAGCTCTACGTGACTTCGAACGCGACATCATTCCTATGTGCAAAGACGAAGGTATGGGTCTGATTCCATACGGAACCCTTGGCCAGGGGCGTTTCCAAACAGAGGCGGCTAGGAAGGAGCGCGAAAAGACTAGCGAAGGCCGCAAAGGCCGTCAGGTAAATGCCGACGAAAAAGCAGTCTCCAAGTGCATGGAAGAGCTCGCAGATTCTAAAATGACTCAGCTCACCAGCATTGCCATGGCATATGTGATGCACAAGACTCCCTACGTGTTTCCTCTAGTTGGATGTCGGAAGAAAGATCATCTCAAAGAGAACGTTGAGGCATTGAAAGTCGTTCTGATGGAAGAAGATATTAAACAGATTGACAAGGCGTATTACTTCGATCCAGGCTTTCCCCATAGCTTCTTGAGCGGTTCCTTGTTCGGCGGCGAGCCAGCTCAAGTTCAAAGCCCCAAAGATGTATGGTTGACGCAGATTATGGGGACATTCGACTATGTCGAGGAGGCGCAACCGATTAAATCTATCGCATAGCTCATAGTGGATAGTGTGTAGGAAGATCATAAACATTATCTATAGTCAAACGCCTGCCGGCACTGTCACAGGTTCGCACTTCTCGTTGCCCGCCCGGGTTAATGTCATAGTCGAAAAAGCTTTTGAGATGCACTTGATGTTGCTTGATCTAGGGATCTCTCATCTGACCTGATCAACTGAACTATGTCTTATCATATGTAGCATTGTTTATGCTACATTTGATAGGGAACATTCTGGTACAAGCAACCCTTAGGTCGCTAGTACTGGCCCAATCCCGGTGTAGTTGCTCCCAATATTCACATGCGCTCGCTCACGTGTCGAGAAGCCGTCAAGGCAAGCAATGGCAGGGTATAGTAATGCAGCAAGTAATATCAACGCGAATATAGCTAGGAATGTATAATCACAGAGTGTTCAGACGAGTCTCGCATCCTCAGTACCGTCAGGCAAACAGCATGTAGAGAGATAGCCACTCCACTGCCCCTTTGATATAGGGGCTCGCTTGCACTGCCTATTACGGCCCATCTCTTCGTTTTCTGCTTCTCTGGGTCCGGGGAATCACCGGATCTGGGCCCAGCTGTACACTAACAGCCACCTAAGCTTTGCACGACCCACAGATCACTTCATCGGTATTGCTTCACTACTCGACTAGAAAAAACTCAAGCTCGGGTCAAGCGTTCGCCCAGGTCTCATGCCAAGGGGATGCGTTGCACGTCCACGTCTCTGAAAGCTTGATCTCTCGCGAGTAGGACTGTCCACTGGTCCGCATCTCTCCCTCGATGCTGCGTTTGGCACTTGGGCGTCATAGCGACGAGGAGAGGGAGGGGGAGAGGGAGAGGGAGAGGGAGATTTGCAGCGCGGAACTGCGGCTGACGTACTCCACCGACTAAGGCCACGCCACTCTTCGCGCTCATCTGGTTTCTCGTACGCGTAAGGTTAGTTCGCAATGTAGCGCCCATTGCCGATACGGCTTCATACGCATTGGGAGAAAGTTTTTCTCTGGGTCGTGGTGGTCAATGACATTTGGAAACCCCACCGGCCGCGGCCCTACTTTGCCATCCCCCCCCCAAGATCAACGGGCATGGGGCTCTAAATACGAGGCCAGAACCTTAGAGGCTGAGACTATGGCTGGGTCATTGGGTGCTGAATGCCTTTGCGGTTCCACGGCTCAGTAGTCGTGGTCGTGTACGAATCTGATGAGGTGGGTGTTTTGCGCTTTCTTGCAGCTCTCTTGCTTCGTCTCACTTCCTCCTTCATACCATCTGTCTCCATTCCTCAGAAGGCTTCTGTTTTGTGTCACTTTGATGTCTTAGACAATCGCGTCTCGCTCGTTACTGTTCGATGTCCTGAAGGCTTGGCCGCGCGCTTTCTTAGTGAAGGCCCTTTTTTTTCCCTTTTCTTATCTTTGTATATACCCCACGTTAGAAAAGGAAGTATGAGAGTAGCATCATTACTCTGCTATGGCGTCAGCCTGGCGGGCGCTCTCGATCTAGATATTACTTCATCCTGTACGTTCGAAAACCTCTGATACTACTTTCCTGCAGCTCTTTCTCATGATGTCTGAACAGCTTCTATCAAATCCGCCGCCTCCACTATTGCCTACGGCACCATGAAATACTACAGCGGTAATACGACGGGCGGAACACCCGGTATGCTGCCTCAACCATACTACTGGTGGGAAGCTGGCGGTATGTGGGGAGTAATGATCGATTACTGGTATTACACCGGCGACACGACATACAACAGCGTCGTGGAAGCAGCAATGCTCTACCAAACCGGCACAGATGAGAACTTTATGCCCACCAATCAGACGAAGACAGAAGGCAATGATGATCAAGGCTTCTGGGGCATGGCAGCCATGAGTGCCGCCGAGGCGAAATTCCAGGATCCCCCGTCCTCTCAACCAGGCTGGCTGGCACTAGCACAGGGAGTGTTCAACTCCATGGTCCCAAGATGGGACATGACCACTTGCAACGGAGGGCTGAAGTGGCAGATCTACTCGTTCAACAACGGGTACGATTACAAGAACAGCATCGCGAACGGGTGTCTGTTCAATCTCGGGGCGCGGCTGGCGCGGTACACGGGCAACGCGACGTATGCGACGTGGGCAGAGAAGACGTGGGACTGGATGGAGGCGGTTGGCTTGCTGTCGGAGGATTACCAGGTCTTCGACGGGACGAGCGACTTGACGAATTGCTCGTCGATCAGCCATCTGCAGTTCACTTACAACCAGGGGATCTTCCTCTTCGGAGCTGCGATGATGTATAACTATGTTCGCCCCCCTCTTGCTCTCTCTCTTTCTCGCTTTTCTCCTCTTCTGCTAACCACACCTCGCACAGACCAATGGCAGTGCGCTCTGGCAACAGCGCACAGAAGGCCTGCTAAACAGCACAAGCGTCTTCTTCAAAGAAGGCAACATCATGTTCGAGTGCGCCTGCGAAGACGTCATCAGCAGCGCACATCCTTCAGGGACGTGCGACACCGATCAGCTCTCCTTCAAAGCCTACTTCGCGCGCTGGCTAGCCGCAACGACCAAGATTGCGCCCTTTACACAGGCTACCATCATGCCGCTGCTCCAAGGCTCCGCGCAGGCTGCTGCGCTGCAATGTGATGGTGGTACGGATGGCGTTACGTGCGGCGAGCACTGGTCTGATGGGTCGAGCTGGGATGGCACGTATGGCGTGGGTCAGCAGATGAGCGCATTGAGTGTGGTGCAGGCGTTGCTGATTGATAGCGCGCCGGAGCTGGTGACGAATTCGACGGGCGGGACAAGTAAGGGGAATAGTGCTGCGGGGAGCAGTTCATCAAGCAATGATGGTGGTACGACGACTCCCGCTACCAAGGCGGATAGGGCGGGTGCAGGGGTTTTGACTACGCTTGCTCTGGGTAGCATGTTTTATGGAATTTGGTTTATGATGTCGTAGGTTCGGTCAATGGTTGGGTCTGGAGCTGTGGAGCCTCACATATAGATATTGTCACAGTGACATCGGACATTTACTGGATATAGCGGGCGTACGGGGCGTGATTGTATAGACAATTTGGCTGTCTATTCATCGGGACACATACAGAGGGATGAAAAGCTGTAAATCATGTACAAGTAGTCGAAGTAGAACTACACGAATATACATCTACCTATATATGTCTGCGGAGTTCTATAAATGGGGTCTGTTCTATTAATGTCTTAAAAGGAGCACAATCTGGAGAAGGCAAAAGTAAGAGGAGGAAGGGGTTTTTTGGCTGGTGGAGTAGTAAAGTATTGGCAGAGTCTAGGGATAGATGATGTCGAACATCGAAGGCTGAATTGTAAGAACACAAAGGTATGAGCTGGCAGATTGGTGAATGATAGGCAGAATATTGAGTGGAGTGTGATTGACTGAAGTTGCTGACTATTATAGTGTCTTTTATCTTAATAACATGATGTATCCTATTTCCTTTATCACTATATCGATCCTTCATAATCGTAACATGGCTAGCCCTTGTGACATAATCCTCATAAAGCGAACAACGACAGGCAGATGCGACTCTTTGTAGAGCCCTTTGAAGTTAATGTCTCTTCTCCGCAATTCTTTATAAACGCCTGCCAGCAGGAGTAGTCGCCAATGGAAGTGCATGTGGCTTGTGCCTAAGTCTGGGTACAATGTTTTGTATCCTTCATTGTTCCGTCATCGACGAATATCAATGCTTGAGCTCCTCGCAGAATCAATGCTTGGCCGCATTGAGCTGCTCGAGCTTCGGCGTCTTTTATCTCGCTTGTCGCTCGGGCTCATGGGGTTTAGTCCAGACTGCCGACCGAATAGGTTGAGAATATCGGTCAATGAGACGACTCCTGTCAATCGCCCGGAAATTCTTGCGCCCGGCAGAGCTGCTGCTGAGACGGCAGGGAAGGAACCAGATAGTGCTGGGGAAGCTGGGGTAGATGAGTTGGGTGAATGGAGGGCTGCATGGCTGACGGAAGGTGTCGCTAGAGGGGTGTTTCCGGGAGATGGCGAAGGAGAGGATGACTCGACGATCCACATACGGTGGGATCGCGTTGCGAGTAATTTGGCGATTGTGTGGCCTAGAGTGGAATAGGGATTGACGTGGAACACTAACAGTATCTGATTAATAATAGACTCAAGTGATTCCGCGGCAACATGCTAGATAGATGATGGGGTTCCTTGATATGGAAGGTATTCCGTCTCCCATGGCCTACGCTGTCTGAAATAAATGGCAAAAGGGGACCTTACCTGGAAACGAATCTTTGCCATCCTGCATTCCTCGCTCAGAGAGAATCACAGATATGAAATGGATGCAAGTATTCTTTAACAATGGTAGGCTACTAGAGTTGGTGAGGAACTTGACGTCGGCACTTGAGATATTGCCAACTACGTTAAGGGCGTTGTCGACAACTGGCACGCTGGTTAAGCTCTCATTGTTCATCAGTTGAAGAGCATCGCTTAGAAGGGAGTCGCCACTTGAGGATTGTTAGCTTTTCCTGAGTGATCTAGCTAATTTAGAGGGGAGAGAGCAATTGAAAATGCCAGCTCAAGAATTGATGTGTCCCAGTTTGATCCTGTGTACTTACTTGATTGCAATAGTGGTGGGAGCCCCAATGGCTAAATCTTTCAAAAGCCATGGATTAAGTGCGTCAATACCCGGAAAGCTGGAAGCATTTTCAGACATGAACCTGACTAGTCTTAACTGACTCAAGACGCCGACCACTTCCTTAGTTCTATCTTTACAGACCAGTATCCGATGAGATCCGCTTCCAAAATGCTCCATCGCTTTCGAGAGATCATCTGAGGCTGACAAAGTTATGAGGGGTTCCGGCTTTCCAAGCGGCACAGTTTCTCGTAGAGGAACAGGCTGGCCGTCTCGAGCTCGTTTGGCAATCGAATCGAATGTCTCTATCTGACCTCCATCTGGACTGCAGAGAAGCATCATCAGCCGAGCATCCAAGGGCCTTTCAACTTTGGGCCTTTCAGTCTACTCACCTCGCCAGTCCAACCACGACTAGAAGATACGCGTTAAGGTCACTGTAATCGAAAGTTCCACAGGCCGCGGTGTCACTCGGATTATCTCGCAAAAGAATGACGTTTGGCGGCCCGCCTTCTATTAAGAGCTTCCCAAATTAGATTTTATGCGCAATAGAAGATACCGAGTGGTAGAACACCTACTTTGGTAGCATCCTGAATGCTAGTGTCGAGCTCCGTCCACCTCACATCGTTGCTGTCTACAAGCTCACCAACACTTATAGTCCTCCAATCCTTGCCCACGAATCGCGGATCGGCAGTCTTGGGATGATGGATAAGCTCTTGTACTGCAGCTTGAGTGAACGAAGGATGTCGTTGAGAGCGTGGTGAGTGTCTGAGATTTTCTGCGAAGCTTGATCTGTGGCTCATAGTACCTCCGATCTTGGGACTGCTGGAGTTATTTCGCAACGGCGTCTCATTCGGCGGCGTAGGGTCCGCCATATTGGCTGGCAGAAAAAGCCAATTGATTCTGTTTTGTTTGATTGCCTAGATAGCTTCGATAGCCGTATCCAGACTCATTGCCGACTGTGTATGGGATTTTTGTGAGATTGGAATGTGTTGATCGCACGGTGTCTTGCGAGGATGGAATGCCATATGCATGCCACTTCGCTCATTGCGGGGTTTGCGATACACGTGACTGGTCACGCAGATAACTTTGAGATCAGAGGTTGGGGGATATACACTGGAAAGCCATTTGGAAATTTCACGAGAATATGAAATAGAAGGTCTCTGTAAGTGTACATCTTGCATTGATGCTGTCAATGTCTCTGCTCCCACAAGGCGTGTATATGTACTGTATGTACGTGATGCAGTAGGACATTTATACATGGCTTCTCGACCTTATAAAATAGTCTCCATGACGATGCAGATTCTGACCTCGTATTGAGGTGCAGTAGAATTATGCTACGATGTATCTCTTAAAAGGAATTTAGATATATTTAGTAAAATGTTTCTTTAGACACAGCTTCTGCAGACTTGTCGAGGGAGGGCATGGCAATTGTCTCGGGCCCACATCTCCCACGCAGTTGGTTTTAGCGAGGGGGAACGAAGCGATTATTTTTCTGGCAGAACGCGTTGCCAACACGAACCACCAGAACCCAAACTTTTCTAGCAGACCAGACCCTTTGCCAGCCAACGAAGCAGTTGCTTCTTGCTACGGGGCTTTCACTCGCGTGCAGAACTACGAACTACAACTCTCTGCATAAAGGACGAACCCTTTCTGGACGGCGCTTCGCGCGACATATACCCCTCCATCTGGTCACCGCTTGGGAGTAGAAAGACGGCTGCCCTTCCCAAATTCTCCTGAACCACAGGGCAACATGTCGGTCTTGCCGCCAGACGTACATGCCGAGTTGGCGCAGCTGCTGGATGCGTTGCAGTCTTCCGACAACAGCGTCCGATCTCAGGCAGAGCAGCATTTAGGAGACAACTGGACCGCGCAGAAGCCAGACGTGCTATTGATGGGCTTGGTGGAGCAAATCCAGGGCTCAAATGATCCGACGGTAATACCTACCCCCATGTCGAGCATTCACAAGAAAACACTCTCTAACCGCTTCCTCCGCGACAGACACGCGCTTTTGCTGCAGTAATCTTTCGCCGTATTGCCTCGAAGGGCCGCAAGGTCGCGAATGGCGAAACGATAGAGCTCTTTCTTTCCTTGCCCCAAGAGCAGGCATTCGTCATCAGACAAAAACTTATTGAAGCACTCGGTTCCGAGTCAACCAATAACGTTAGGAACAAGATTGGCGACTCGGTTGCGGAGCTTGCTAGACAATACTCTGACGGAAGTGCGTTTTTGAAACAGACTTCCTGATACCCTGAGAAATTGAAGCTGATAAATGGTAGAGCAACAATGGCCAGAGATTCTGGGCGTTCTATTCACTCTCAGCACGTCAAAAGAAGACGGACAACGGGAGATTGCGTATCGAATATTTTCTACGACTCCTGGCATCATTGAGAAACAACATGAGGATACAGTTCTTTCGGCCTTCACAAAGGGATTTAAAGACGATAATACCTCCGTACGTCCACATGTTCATCGGAGAGGTTGGCAACGGCTAATCATCAGCAGGTTCGCCTTTCAGCAATGGAAGCATTTGCTTCATTCTTTCGCAGCATCGGAAAGAAATCTCAGACAAAGTACTACGCGCTCATTCCCGAAGTGCTGAATATACTACCACCAATTAAACAGTCACAAGAGTCAGAAGAGCTTACAAGGGCATTGATCTCCCTGATTGACCTTGCAGAAGTTGCCCCAAAGATGTTCAAGCCCCTGTTCCGGAACCTGGTCGACTTCAGCATTTCTGTAATTCAAGACAAGGAGCTCACGGACCAGGCTCGACAAAATGCTCTAGAGCTGATGGCGACTTTTGCGGACTATGCCCCAGCAATGTGCAAGAAGGATCCTTCGTACACAAGCGACATGATAACCCAATGCTTGAGTCTAATGACTGACATTGGTGTTGACGACGACGATGCTGCTGAATGGAATGCCTCTGATGATGTACGTTCTACACTCAAGTTTTTGACTATGTGATAACATTTTCCAGATGGATCCGGACGAGAGCGATCTGAACCATGTTGCTGGTGAGCAATGCATGGATCGACTGGCCAACAAACTTGGCGGTCAAACTATTCTGGCACCGACATTCAACTGGCTCCCAAGAATGATGAATTCCGATGCGTGGCGAGATCGGCATGCGGCTTTGATGGCCATTTCAGCTATCTCTGAAGGCTGTAGAGAATTGATGGAGGGCGAACTCAGCCAGGTCCTAGAGCTTGTCGTGCCAGCTCTGCGCGACCCACATCCCCGAGTTCGATGGGCGGGCTGCAATGCGCTAGGCCAGATGAGCACAGACTTTGCTGGTACGATGCAGCCAAAGTACCACCAGATCGTAGTACCCGCCATCATCCCTGTCTTGGATTCCCCGGAGCCGCGGGTTCAAGCTCATGCAGCAGCTGCGCTCGTGAACTTCTGCGAGGAGGCTGACAAGGACATCCTTGAGCCGTATCTCGATAACCTCTTGACCCACCTTTTCCAATTACTTCAAAGCCCAAAACGATATGTTCAGGAACAAGCGCTCTCAACGATTGCCACAATCGCAGATTCAGCTGAAGCTGCATTTTCCAAGTACTATGACACCCTCATGCCGCTGCTGTTCCAAGTCCTGCAGCAGGAGAATACCAAAGAGCTCAGGTTACTGAGAGCCAAGGCTATGGAATGTGCCACACTGATTGCTTTGGCTGTCGGCAAAGAAAGATTGGGTAACGATGCGATGAACCTGGTACAAGTTCTGGGTACTATTCAATCGAGCATTACGGAAACGGACGACCCTCAAGCGCAGTATCTCATGCACTGCTGGGGACGCATGTGCAGGGTCCTTGGCCAGGATTTCTTGCCATACTTACCAGGCGTGATGCCTCCTCTCCTGGAACTCGCCAGTTCGAAGGCCGATATACAACTTCTGGATGATGAGGATGCGGTTGACCAAATTCAAACTGAGGAAGGATGGGAACTTGTACCATTGAGGGGGAAAGTCATTGGGATCAAAACAAGTACACTTGATGATAAGCACATGGCAATTGAGCTTTTGGTGGTGTATGCCCAAGTATTGGAAGCCGCTTTTGCGCCATTTGTTGCCGAGGTCATGGAGAAGATTGCGCTGCCTGGGCTGGCATTCTTCTTCCATGACCCAGTGAGAGTTGTATCAGCCAAATGCGTGCCACAACTTCTCAACTCTTACAAAAAGGCATACGGAAACCCGTCAAATGAACTGCAGGGTCTCTGGAGTGTCACTATCGAGAGACTGCTGGAAGTCCTGAGCGCTGAGCCAGCTGTTGATACTCTAGCGGAGATGTACCAATGCTTTTATGAATCTGTTGAAATCATGGGCAAGGGCTGCCTTACCCCTCAAAACATGGAGACGTTCATCGATTCGGCCCATTCTGCATTAGAAGACTACAAAGATCGTGTAGCAGCAAGAGCAGAGGAGAAAGAAGAGGGCGGCGGCGAAGATGGCGAGGAAGAAAATGAGGATGTCCAGTTTGCCATTGAAGATGATGCGACTCTCCTATCAGACATGAACAAGGCCTACCATTGCATCTTTAAAAACCACGGTACAGCCTTCCTCCCTGCATGGGAACGGCTTCACGCTACATACGAACAATTGCTCAAAAGCAACGACGCTACTCAACGGCAGTGGGGTCTTTGCATAATGGACGATGTCCTAGAATTCTGTGGCGAGCAAAGCTGGAAGTACAAGGACTCGATAGTTGATCCTCTCGTTGCCGGTTGTAGGGACCCAGCTCCCGCCAATCGCCAAGCAGCAGCGTATGGCATCGGAGTTGCTGCACATAGGGGTGGAGCACAATGGTCCGCGTTCTTCGCTCCAGCTTTGGAGTTGCTGTTTCAAATGATCCAACTTCCAAACGCCCGAGGTGACGATGATGTGTTCGCGACGGAGAATGCGTGCGCGGCCATCGCTAAGATCCTGCACTATAATGCATCCTCGATACCTAATGTGCAACAGGTTATTGTGCAATGGATCGATACATTGCCGATTACCAACGATGAAGAGGCTGCACCCTACGCATACGCTTTCCTGGCCCAACTGATTGACCAGTAAGTCCTGGCAGCTTACAAGCTCTGGTATTTTCTAACTGATGTCTCTAGGCAAAACCCGGCAGTCATATCACAGCCAGCGAAGGTCTTCGGCTTCATCATCCAAGCGCTAGAGGCTGAGACATTGACTTCCCAGACCGCAGTCAGGATAGCCAACGCGGGCAAGTTGCTACTTAGCAATACTGGAATGAATCCGGCTCAGCTCTTAGCACAGCTCGCGCCCGAGACGCAACAAACTGTGCGACCTTTCTTTACATGAAAATCTACGAATCGACATGGTGGAATCTAAGGGGAAGGGACGACAAAGATCAAGGGAAAGGTTGGGGGCCAAGGGAAAGAATGAAATGATTGATACCACAATTGCGACTTTGACAATCTGTTTTCATTTGTTCTGGGAAGGACACGATCTGGGGTAATTGTACTGGACCTAAATCAGCATAGCGAGAGAGACTACAACAGAAGAGAGGATGAGAGGACGAGGAAGTGGCCGTGTGCTTTACGGGTATGGGTATAATGGGCGTCAAGCATTCAGCTACTTTTGAGATAGACTACCAGACTAGTGGCTGACCTACCACATATAGTTCTGTTCCCAAGCCCGCTTGTCAGAGATTGCTTCTTTCCTCTCAGGTGCCCACCTTCTCTTCTTCCAGCACTAACGATTCCCCTCGCCTTTCCTAGATAGGGAGGAGTATTGAGTATTTGTCGCCTGTGTGGCTTGAAAAAAGCAAGTAAGGGGGAAAAGGCTTGGCAGGGAAAGATTCCCGGTTTCCTGGAATCAGCCTCCTCGCCTCAGCTAGAACCTGGTGAACTGGACTGGTTCTAGTGTTCAGTAATCGAGAACCGTAAATAAGACAGAAACAGACTAGACAGATAGGATCCACCAGCCTCTTGCGCCCGCTGATTTGTGTGTGTGTGTGTGTGTGGATGGTTCGCCCTTTCTCCGTCCGGAGAATGCCAGGGACCCCCAATTGCTGTTGATGGTGATGATGACGATGATGATAAGCTGCAGTATCTAACCTCGGACTGAAATTGTAGGTGCATAATCATGATCGTGATCATGATTATGATCACTCTTTTCGTCCATCTTCGCTGTAGATTATCAAATGCATGTCCGTCCCTGACTCCAGCAGCCACACCTGCTGTGCCAATGCATTAGCTATGTTGTCCTGCACCAGGAGGTTCTTGGGAAACGATTGTTCGAGTCTTAGAAGTGAAATTGCAAAAGTCTTAATGTAATGGATCTGACGGTGGATGGGAAAAGTTAAGACTGGGATGAGATGAGACGAGATGAATTGGTAGCCCGCCCCCAAGTCAGCAAAGAAGACCTTAAAGTAACCTCAAGGATCGCCTGCACTGCATTGACTCTCGCGTCTTCCCAGCTCTTCCCAGCTCTTAACCTTACCTACTTCCCAACACCGGTACCAGGACCAGTTCTCGTTCAGCTCACGGCGTCAACTCCTGACTCGCGCTGTAGACCGTAGTTCTCTCGTGTCCAGTCTTGTTCAAGCTCCCGGCGCTTTATCGCTGCTTCGACTGCGGTGAAGCGTCGCACCGCAGACGTCCGCGGAGCGCCAATGACTGACCCTTGGTGAAGCCGCAAGCCCTTTGCCCCTCGTGCGAAAACCGACCTCAACTCATCCACTTTTCGCTGGATGGTCACCAGCTAACCTGTGCTCTTTCAGTGCACGCGCACGCATACGAGGGGGCTTTGTTTATCATGTCTATCTGGTCTGGACGCCGCGAATGATTGTGTAGCATATTCTCAAAGCACATATCTTGAAGGTGCCGTTGAGGGAAGCTACCTGCAAGTCCTTACCATTGAAAAGCGGTCGCTCCCAATAGCAACACAAACAACCCACAACTCACGACTTGCGACTTGCGGCTCCCCAGTGCATTTGTGAGACATTGCTCGAAACCTGTACGACCTCCTAGACCTCGGGCCGCAAAGTGTTAGAAGGATAGGGCACCGCACGGCCAAAGTTTCTAGCTCACAGGCTTGCGGGAATAAGATAGCCTACACACATCCATGATTTCTCCTCTGCGCACCGGCGACGAGGACGACGATCGAGGAAGGACGGGGCATATGCGCATGCGGAAACCATGAATCACTTCTTTGGGACCCAGCTGTCGCAGCAGGACCTGCAGGGGCGGCTCGCCGAGCGCCGGCAACGAAATGCCGCCCAGCGGTCCCTTAGCATGCAGTCCATGGCGATGAACGAGAATGGGAATATGGGGAGTAATGGAGGGGCAGGGAATTCGTTGGACGATATCGTGATGCAGAATAGCAAGGAGATTCAACGGCGGCAGAGCTACTCGAACGACCGTGGCGCTGGTCCGAATATGATGGAGTTTGGGAGTAGTGATGGCAATCTAAATGATTTTCAATTTGGACAGCAGGATACGGCGCCAGGACATGGGCAGCAAGCTACGGACGATGCGCAGATTGGGGAGTTTGGAGACATGTCGTCGGGCATGAATATGGCGGGCTCACAACTGGGCTTTCCTGGTTCCATACAGCCACAAGATTTGAGTATCGATACAAATGCAGCTTTTCCCGGCATGTCTTCTGATATGGCACAAAGCATGATGGGATATGGAGATATGGGAATGGACGTGATGGCCGAACCAGGCTCTGCCTTGAGCATGTTCTCTCCTCAGACCTTTGGGCAAAATTATGGGGTGGGAAATATGGATGCTATGTCTAACGATTTCATGGTATCTACAGGTGTCTCCGAGTCACTACCGCCGCAAAACGCAGATGATAATGAGAACATGCTTCCATCAATGCCAGGCCTTGAAATATCTGACAATGCGACATCGAATGGGTTGAGTGGGAACCAAGCAATGCCTGGTTATAACTCTCCAATCACTTCCAAGATGCCTTCACTGGAAAATAGCACTTCATATAATAGCTTACCATCAACGAACCCAGCAGTCTCAACACTTTTACCAGAGGCAGCACCAGCACCAGCAGCCACAGTCCCACCCAAACCCGACTTCTCCGGAATATACTCTGCCAGTGGTTTTGATATGCTAGGAGCATTGATGAAGGTAGCTACAAGGAAGAATCCCGAGATCGACATTGGGAAGGTGGATTTGTCGTGTGCCTTTGTGGTCTGCGACATGACGCTTTCTGATTGTCCCATCATCTACGTATCGGAGATCTTCGAACGATTGACGGGATACAGCAAACATGAAGTGCTCGGCCAGAATTGCAGATTTCTTCAATCACCTGAAGGGAAGGTGCAAGCCGGAGTACGGAGAGATTTTGTGGATAACGAGTCGGTATATTATTTGAAGAACAGGATACAAGCAAAGCAAGAAGCGCAACGGAGTCTGATAAACTACCGCAAAGGAGGACAGCCTTTTATGAATTTACTTACAATGATACCCATTAGCGGAGAGGATAGCGACGAGCTCAGATATATTGTTGGCTTTCAGGTTGATTTGGTTGCGAAACCGACGTCCGTGGAGGCGAAGAATGCTGGTGGGCTGTATACGGTGGATTACTCGCAAGGACAGCTCCCAAAATACGTCTGGCAACCACCGGAAGGTATTCGAGCACAAGTAGATGGACAGACGATCAGTCGTGACGATGTTTCGACTGTTTTAAGCTCAATAAATAACAACAGCGAGTCAGAATTGACGAGACGGATGTGGGACAAGGTGCTTCTCGAAAATACCGATGATGTCGTCCATGTGCTTTCACTGAAAGGCCTTTTCCTCTACCTGTCGCCATCTTGTCGACACGTGCTGGAATACGATTCTTCGGAACTAGTCGGCACCGCTTTATCTTCTGTCTGCCACCCTAGTGATATCGTCCCTGTTACCCGCGAATTGAAAGACACTTCTACTGGAGCGACAGTCAATGTGGTATTCCGTATACGACGAAAGAAGAGCGGTTATACATGGTTTGAGAGCCACGGTTCTCTATGCGTAGAGCAAGGAAAGGGCAGGAAGTGTATCATTCTTGTTGGCCGGGAAAGACCGGTATACGCCCTCGCTCGCAACGACATTAGTATAGCTGGAGGAATTGGCGAGAACGAGTTGTGGACCAAACTGTCGACGTCCGGCATGTTCTTGTTTGTTTCCTCTAATGTGCGGACGCTACTAGATCGATCACCCGATGATCTCATTGGGACGAGTATACAAGCTCTCATGCGTCCTGAATCCAAGAACGAATTTGGTCGGTCTCTCGAGAAAGCAAGGGCCGGAAAGAGGGTTACGCACAAGCACGAGATTCTAAACAGGAGGGGTCTAGTCCTGCAAGCGCAAACAACAGTCTACCCAGGCGATGCCTCTGAAGGCCAGAAGCCAACGTTCTTAGTCGCCCAAACAAGATTATTGAAGAACAACTCGAGATCAGCCGCTCAAAATGCAGGATCTCAAGGAAGTACCAAATCGATACAGAGTCCCGACTCGGTCGCGAGCCACGTATCAAATCCATCACAGCAGAACGGAGATCCCCGCACGCCAGCATCCCACGCCAGTCTACCAGGTCCCCTCACCCAAGCCGGTGGTGGTGGTCTAGTAATTGGCAGCCAAGACGTTGCCTTGGCATCTGAAGACAACATCTTCGACGAGCTCAAGACTACACGCTGCACGAGCTGGCAATTCGAGCTCCGGCAGATGGAGAAGAGCAACCGGCTACTAGCCGAAGAACTCTCCGTCCTTCTAGCAAATAAGAAGAAGCGGAAACGGCGCAAAGGCGCTGGCAATCTACAGCGGGATTGCGCTAATTGTCATACAAGAGTGACCCCGGAGTGGAGGAGAGGGCCTAGTGGGCAGAGGGATCTGTGTAATAGCTGTGGGCTGAGGTGGGCGAAACAGGTAAGTCCCAGTGCTATTGATAGCAATACTCGACTTCCCATGCTTCTCGTACACCTCAAGAAAGTCATTATACTTAAAACCATTTCTCCTAAAGACCGGTCGCGTCTCCCCACGCACGTCCACCCGTGGTGACGCCAAATCTATCCATTCCGCTTCTCCCTCCCACTCCTCCCCGCTCCAAAAAGAGTTCAGTACACCCTCGCTCTCCAATACGCCGAACCTGAACCCAAGCGATACCGCCATACCTGAAGCACTAGGGGGTCGTACGACGCAGGAGAGTATGCCGGTGCGCGAGGAGAGTATTGGATTCCGGGAGGGCGGCGAACGGGGCATCACGAGGATTGAGGAGTGACGATGCGTTCTTCCATCAAGCACAATGAAAAAAAGGCGGAGCTCTTGGGGTTGCGCGAATGTGATGCCGAAAGTGTGTTTTAATGTTACATGATATGGAATATGGGACCTTTTTGTTTTGTCCGCTCTTCTTTCTACGGAAAGCAAAGATATATGATGCATGGTATGGTACGGTACGGTATGGTATGGTATGGATGGGTAGTTGGATTTGGGATCTTTGGATCTACAGTATTTGACACAGAGTAAATGCGTGTGATATCAAATGAAGATAAACTTTCTAATATGCTACTCGGCTGTCCCTCTGGTCTTATAAGTCATTCGCGGCCCTATCGGTTGTTTGATAGGTAGGCAGGCTCTAGACAAGCGTGAGTTGATTGGTATTGTTGAGAAGCAAAGCGTGGTATATGGTGTTTTACAAGGTAGGAATGAACATGCTTCATCTATCAATTTACAAATTTTACCTTTTTTCTATTCCATTTCCTCTAAGCTACACATAGTCACAAGTCTTAGATCGTTTTATATGAGTTGCGAGATGGTTGGCGAGGATGGGCTTCGCTGGCAATTCCCATATGCGCGAGTAATAGGTTAATCATTCGTCTCGCACTGCTTCACCCTCGTTGGAAGATAAAAACTAGTATGGATGCTTCTGATGGTCCGAAGCTATCCATGTCAAATTTCTAAGAGGTGGAGGACCGCCCACGTGCATACTACGTATCACAGACGAGCTAGAGACACATATTATATATACATACTGTACCTTAATTTACAAAATTACAGGTCATCATCCTCCTCCTCCTCATCCATCTTTTTTGTTCTGCTCTTGCCTCTCGATTGCTCCGGTGCTTCGTCCTCCTTACTAGGGGCTTTCTTGATTTTATTCGCCTGCTCTCGCCTCTCCGCTTCTGTCACCGGGAACCCCAGTCTTGGAGTAGGGTTCCAGGTGACCGTGCCTGTCTTCGCGGCCTCAAGACGTTTTCTTTGGCCTTCCTCCCCAGCGCGACCGAGAACGCCGGCTATGACTTGTACACAACGTAAACTAGCGAGGAATGCTTAGTATATGAAACGAGGAAAGGGGCGAATATGGGGTATGAGACGTACCTATCATCATTTGCAGGTATAGGATACGTAACCCAAGTTGGGTCAGCATCTGTGTCGACGATGCCAATCGTCGGGATGTTATGCAGTCCGCACTCATGCAGCATGATATAGTTCTCTAACGGGTTCAAACACACCACCAGATCGGGCTTCAGCGACGTCCACTCCGCGACCTTCTCCTCGTAGCCCTCCACGATCTCCACGTCATCCTTGTCCAGTACCTTGACGCCGCACTTCGCGAGGATGGTGTCGCCGTTCGTAATGCTCCCTGGAATCCACCTCTCGAACAAATGGCAGCCCATGGCCATCTTCGCCGCCTTCACGACGGCGGATGTTTGGCCGGCGCGTGTGCCCACGAAGAGTATCAGGCCGCCGTGATAGGCTACGCCCTCGACGACCTTGGCAGCGCGCCGCAGGTGTGCGGCGGTCTCCTCGAGAGAAATGATGTGAATGCCTTGCCGGATGCCGAAGATGTAGCGCTGGTTCGCGGGATTCCAGAGACTTGTGCTGTGGCCGAGATGGCTCTGGCTGGCCATCAGGAGTTCGAGCGTCACATCTTCGGGTCGGGGGGGGTCGATGACGAGACTGTCGGGTTCGTATTCTTTTGAGACTTTGGAGCCGATGTTCTGGGTACGTTTTTTGACGTGTTGTTTGTCGACATAGTCTTCTACTAGAGCTTTGGAAGGCTCGCCGGCTTGGGAGGGTGGGACGAAAGATCTCGTCAGGTGAAGCTGGTTGATGTTTGCTTCAATTGAGTGTGTTTCTTTGAGGTGATTCTGAATTGAGTGCGAGAGAGCGTCGGTCTCGTGGTCCAGGGGTTCGGTGGTTAGAGCGCGAAGAAACGATCTTTGCAGAGGTGCGGCGAAGGCTCTTCGGCCTAGGAGGGTTCAATTAGTATAGATACATCTATTCAAATGCTTAAGGAAGAGCATACCATGCCGTATCGCTATGTTCCGTAATATCATTGTAAGTGTGGAGCTTGCAAGTCATTCAATGTTTCCATCAACTTTTTTGAGGTTGGATTGCGCTAAGGAGAAAGACCACGCTATCCCGTTCTAGGATCGATAACTAGCTGTTCTCACATGCGTCACGCATTTCCCACAACTTCGAAGCTCAGAGACTTTTACGTGAAGATAGGATTATAAGGATGATTATTGGTGTAACTAAGCAAGGTATCTTGTAGGCATCAATCATCAATGCGTAACGAAGCACGCACCACTGGACAGGTACAGACCTATATCTACAAGAAACGAAAAGTACTAAACCGATCGCTGCAGACCTCTCTATCTCTATCCCACGATCTCAGCGGTTTGAAGCACGGGTCAATGTAAACACACCAACTATGACGACTGCAAGAGTCACGATTGCTCCGGGCAACAGCAACTCGTTTGGAACACCAGCTATCACTTGCTCCTCCGCCGGTTTTGGAGCAGCTTTTCTCGTTCTTGCTCTGATAGGTGTCTCTTCTTCACTCTGGTCATCCTCATCCGAAACAACTCTTCTTCTTTCCCTGATCGTGGCAGGTGGAGGGGTGGGGGCTTGGGAAATCGCGGGCTGAGGATCTAGTGTCGCAGCGATCGGTGGCTTTTCCGGATCATGGACGAACAGATCCACCTTATCTCGATGTCCTTGCCTTGCGATAACGATCGCTTCTAAAAGGTCTTGGTCTGTAGTAATGGAGACCGTGTCGCCTTCGTCATCTAGATAGCTGAGAGCAAAGCCAGAGCTGCCAAGCATGCCATCCTCGAATTTAGCAGGACCTCCAACAGCCTCCACTTCAGAGCCAAGTTTAGCAATGACAGCGGTGATCAGCTCTGCCATGCCGTTCTTCGCAATGACTTGTAATCTATGGACACGTCCGCTGGGAGCCTTGAACTTGAACGGGAATGGCACTTCTTCCAAAGGCGTATCCGCGGGTCGGCTCACGGTTGAATGTGGCGGAGAGTCGCCTCCCACATGCGATGCGGAATCACCTGGAGCAACACTAGTATCGACGTTCCGTTCATGGCCTCGAGATAGGTCAGGCGACATTAGAGATCTACCAGGGGTATGGTGATGGCTTCCTTCCCCAGACATCATTGACTCAGTTTCATGGTCAAGAGACATCCAGAATTTGTTCCACGCTGGCCCCTCGCTATCTCCTGTAGACATTGTGTTGATTTGCTCCAAGGTAGCATAAGTGAGTTTGAGGACATCCACCATGCCTACGATTTCCCCTCCCTCATTCATAACAGGAAGATTCAGGTAGTGGCCATCTACCTCAATTAGTTTAGTCGACACACGACAGAGCATGCAACTTACCATGCATTTTTCGCAGTGCTGCCTGGATGCTCATATCCATCGGGGCGAAATCTGGGTGTGGAGTCATCACACGGACAACACTGCAGGTTGCTGGGTCCAATCCTGGCGCGATCACGCGCAAGACAACATCTTTGCTCGTGAAAATACCGGTAATTGAACCTTGGTCCTGGACCAAAAGAGCTGTCGTGTGGTGCTCTTTCATCATCGCAGCAGCCTCCTTCACGGATGTGCGTACAGTGACAGTGACTGGTGGTCTGCCGTCCAAAACAGACTCCAAAGTGGGGCCCGACATCTTTGATCGAAGAGCTTCGACATATTGAATGATCTGTTGCGGTTGACTCGATCCCAGCTCCGACTGAACACCTTCCAGAGCATCATAGAGCTTCCTTGACGAACTATAAGCCCGTTCGAGCTTTTCCATAGCATCGTAGAAGCATTTTGTGATATCAAGGATACCTGAGATATCCTGGTTCTCGTCCATGACGGGCAGGTGTCGGAATCCTTTCCTAACCATAAGGTCTAACGCATCGGTAGCACTAGTATCGGTTCTGGCACATAAAGGATTCTTTGTCATGATCTCGGAGATTGTAATACTGCTGGCTTTGACTCCAGCCCCGACCACCCTGAAGGCAAGGTCTTTTGCGGTAAAGATACCAGCAATTCGGTCGTCATCATCTGTGACCAAAACACAGTCTTCTCTCTTCGCTGCCATAAGCTGTGCTGCCTCGGCAACTGTTGTATTGGGCTTGATTTGTAGAGCTTGACTGGGTCTTAGAGCGAGCACCGTTCCCGGAGGAGCTTTTCTGGTCTGTCGCGCTCGAGCAGTGGTGTGCTTCTTTTTACTCAGATCGCTCTCGATCTTCTTCCGGATGGCCTGCCAACTAGTCAGTATAGGGTTACATGGAACAGCCAATTGATAAGATAAGATATCCATACCTCATCCCTCTTGCTTTGTTTTTGTCTGCTGGAACTCATTGTCGAAGTCCCAGTTTCACTTTGGCTTGCAGCGGTAGAATGAGACTCGAGGGCGGGACGAGGAATATTCGAGGCAGGACTGTTGTTGAAAGCAGGCAAGTTGCCGCGACCCTGTCCACGATTGGGCGTCCCTCGCAGGGTGCCGGTCGATGCCATGCTATATGTCAGTCGCTAAGGCAGAGCAAAGAGACTGAGTTTGCGAGATATAGCAAGAATGCTAAGGGTCGGATGAATCCAGGTTGTGGACGTGCAGGTGCAGGTGTAGGACCAGGAGAGAATGTTGTTTTCATTGGCCCGAGCGGATGTTGATATGGTGATGCGGGAGAACGTGCCGCGCATCTTTTGTGGAGAAACTATTGTTCCGGTTGCTGTGCGGCAGCCACCATTTGTTTACTTCCGCTGCGACTAACTCAGTCATCATCCCTTCCAGATCCAGACCCAGAAAGTCTCAGAGATCCATTGCAGAACAGAATCTTCCACAAAACCACTCCACGCTTACACCTCACTCAGTTCAAGTCTCTTGATCTTGAGAACAACTCTGTACTAGTTATATCTCCGCGTCCGCAACGCCCCAAGGGGCGCTCCTATTCTCTTAGGAAAGACTGCTCGAACGTCAACCTCTGCTGAGGTCTTTCACGATTTCAATTTGCCCGGCCTAACGGCGTGCTAGCTGCGTGAGGTGAGCTGAAGTCGAACTCCCAGATTCAAGTGTTTGAATCTGCTCTAATCGTGCATATTTAGTCTCGGAACCACAGGTCTGCTTAATTGCAGCACTTTTAACGACGAACGACTCTTCCGAACTCCCTCGTGCATTCATAATGCTGTCCAATCCACCAAATAACCTTCACAACCGACAACGACTACATCGACGACAAAACTCGACACCAACGGCATTCGAGCCAGTGAAGGCCAGTAACCTGCCAAATATTCCAAGACAAGCTGCCCACCGACGTGGCATGAGTCTGGACCGACGACAACGACAATCACCTCCGCAGGACTACATGGTAAGTAATACTAACCAAGGATATCGACCGACACAACAGCATATATTGCAAGAAACGCAGCAGCAGAGACTGGTACGCCCGGGCCAGCAATTCATCTTCGACAATGACGAGAACTATCCAAGTTCACCAGCCGTCACTCCACAAAGACAATCATTTGATGCTGGATGTATGAATGACAGAGATCGCGGATCCCAGTCTCAGTATTCATACTCTGGACCTATCAATACAATCATCGATGTCGACCCGAACACTTTCAGCGGGGCCAACGACTTCAATTTGTTTCCTTCCGACGGAAATCTCACCCCATCCGCGTTTTTAGACTTCTCTCCCAGCTTAGAAGATATCAATGAGGCTACTGATAGCCGTAATGCAACTCGAAGATCTTCAAGAAGTAAGAGAATAAGTGGTGGTATCATTGGCCGCGTCGCTCAATTTGAGAACATGGCTTTACAATCACCAGAGAGACCTATCACACCACCAAATCAGAATGCTACAAGTGAGTTACAGCCTTCATGCCTTCTCAATAATCCCACTTACATACTTAGATTATTTTCCGCCAACTCCCATGGACACTCCACGTGAGCGCCTGATCAAGCAAGAGAAAATAAATCCGAGATTTCTTGATTCCTATGACACATCCATGGAGGAGACAATCAAACCAAGGAGTAACCAGAGAGCACGGGGCGTTTTCGAAGACATGAGAAAGCAGGCTGGCACTGATTCTATGCCTAGTCCACCACGTACCGGACCGATGCCATCCTCAAGCACATTTGACTCGGCTCCTATGCCCTCTGCTACCTTTATGAGCATGTCGAACCTCAATCTGGACTTCTTGAAGACTGAACAGCAATTAGACAATGCACAATATTCGCCTGTCTCAGCTGATCCATCTCCCATAGTGTCGTACCATTCGTCTCCAGAGATTACCCAAATGGCGTTGTTGCATAATCCATTCGAGAATAAGCCAGTCTTCGACAGCGCTCCCATGTCCTACCCAGAGCCACCCGAACCACAAATTCATGCAGTACCTAGCTCACCTGTTGCGAGGTCACCTCATCGGCGCTCTGAATCTGTCTCGAGCATCAACATCGAAGAGACCGTCACTGACACCGGTATAACCATCGATGATATCGCAACGTTTATCCAAGGACCTGATCCACATGATGGAAAATGGATGTGCCTTTATCCAGAATGCAACAAGCGGTTCGGCCGGAAGGAGAATATCAAGTCGCATGTTCAGACTCATCTAGGAGACCGACAATTCCAGTGTCCGCATTGCAAGAAATGCTTCGTTCGCCAACATGACCTCAAACGCCATGCGAAGATACATAGTGGGGTTAAGCCATACCCTTGCCAGTGTGGTAACAGTTTCGCCCGGCATGATGCTCTCACCCGTCACCGACAGCGTGGAATGTGCATCGGAGCCTTCGAAGGAATAGTCAAAAAAACTGTGAAGCGGGGACGACCAAGGAAGCATCGCCCAGACCATGAAGAAAGAGTGAAGAAGTCGTCACGGACACGAAGCAAGAACAAGGCCATGTCTTCTGCCTCATCCACTACCAGTTATACGGACAGTATTGGAGGACAATCACCTCGAAGCGTTATCGACATTCTTGATGACAGGCCATTTGGCGATTATGATTTCACTCAAAGTTCATCTGCGACAGTTGATGGTAGTTTTGAATATGCTCAAGCACATTCACCGGTCGCACAAGATTGTGTTAGCCCCCAAGCCATTCAAAACACGCCCTCGCCGGCTGCCTTCAGCAGTCATTCACAGTTTTCGCATAGGGGGTCGGTCTCAGAGCATTTTCCATCGTCACCACGCTCTCCAGCGAAGAGTGTACACAGCTACCACTCTCCGCCCGGCTTATGTGAATCTTCTTCTTCGCCAGCTCCAAGCAACCATTATTATGACCTCGACAATGCTTCCAATCATGATGATGACATGGCGAACATGGCAACTCTCACAAACATCTCTGAGCATGACGATGAGATGTTATTCCAAGCATTCGCAGCAACAGGCACCGACGGTATAACTCAACTGGAGCGAGATCCGGACATGCTGATGGGGAAACTCGAAGACTTTCGTGGAACTACAGGTAACGACGAGTTCTGGAACGAAACCGACCTTTTTGGAAGTCCATAAACTATGTCACCTTTCTTGGATGTTTAAGATATCATGTTGATAGTCGTGGTGTTTCCTTGACAAAACTTTGGCCTGTATAAGTATTGAATTTCTGGGGCAATGGGTAATGGATTGGTGCTGGAACATCTTGGATGGGCGTGCACGAATTCCTTTCATTTAGCGTTGTTTGCATGAGCTTTGATCTTTGGGCACAGGACTGGTATCTGTTATGATAATGAAGGATGTGCGATAAGAACTAGTAGCGAAATTAGGTAGCTGTTTCGAGAATGAACCGCACAAGACGCTCTTTACCGGCAGATATTTGGCAATCTCAAGTGCAAACGTGAATACATCTATATAGTACGCTTCCACCGTTCATTCTCCAGAAACTGTGACAGCCAAGACGTTCGAAGATCGTAGATGCATCCTATAAGAGCAGCGTGACTATGTACTTAAGGGAACGGTGTGAAACAACGTCCGTCGTGCACATCACTATTTGGACCTTAGGGCAATCCTGTGGTATCAGGCATTGAAAAGAGTAGCGGATAGTTGACTTCTTGAGCACAGCATTTTCCATTCGTATTTACGAGCAGGCTCTATCGAAGGAACACAGTCACAGAATACAAGCATGCCTGGATGCCATCAAGCGCTTTCAAGCCCAATATCTTCATTTGTGTTTTTATGGTATCTCATTCCCTAAATCCAGCCCAGTAGGAATAAAAACGCCAGGATCCCAGAGATGGAAAGCAAACACCGTCGCCCCGACCATCTAGAAGAATTTTCCAGTAATGCCTCCCAAGATAATATTCCGCTTTTGCTTTGAAACGAACTTGTTCACATCATCAGCCCAGCCAGCGCTGTTTTCCTGCATCTTGTCCATGCCATCGCCCATCATATTCAGTCTCTCGGTTCTCTCATTCAACTGTCTAGTCATGTAATCCCCCCATCCTTCCGTCGACTGGGTACCTGGCGCTCTGGCTTTACCGGCAGACCGAGCAAGACGCTCCTCTTCGGCCGCTGCGGCCTGCATGCGCTTGCTTGGAGGTCTATCGGGACCTCCAATCAGGAGGTCAAGATCGATGGGACTGACGTATTGAGTTCCCGACATCCATTGGAAGTTTGAGATCGTTGGTCGAGGTGGGATCAAGGCCTCCAGATTGAATAGCTTGTCATGAGACAATTGAAGAGGCTGACCAGTCCCCCACACACCCAGCATCGCAACTTCTGAAGGGCCTGTGAATGCAAACACATCACCGGCTGAGGTAACGAGTGAGTTTGAAATTCTTGTCTTGTCCAGCATATTTAGTTTCGATACACCGAATTCTTTTAGAGCTGGAATCGTGTAGGCGCGCGTTGTCGCATCGCCAAATACTCCAACAAGGGCGACACCGCGATCTATAGTTTCGGCGACAGACGCAGCGTCGCACAATACGTCATCCCATGTCTTGTGGGCACCCTTCGCTGTGGCAGGTTTGAAGATCCGTGCCTCCGATTGAGAAACTTTAACAATATTAGCTGCACATCTGTGCTAATGAAGATTTAAACTTACCAACCACAAGTGTCCCGGCTGTTTGTTGACCAGTCCGGAGTGCTGCAACAGACTCCCCAGTCGCCACGGCTAGCTTTCCGCTATTCGTAATTATCGGGATAATCGATATGATCTTACCACTCAAGGCTGATGCTCCAGCAAACTGCGCTGTGTAGCCTCCGTTCGCTTGTGGTAGAATTTTGAAAGTGGCAACTTTGCCAGAATTTGTGCCCACGAAGCATGCAATACTAGAATAACTATCCCCCTCCAGTGTCATGACACCAAATTCAATGACCACCGGAAAGTCTAGACCCGCGCTAGATTGATTGTTGCCCTTCTTGATGAAGCTGCCCCGCTTATCTGGCTTGGAAAAGTCGGCGACAGTGGCGTTCAAGATAACTGCTGGACCACGGAGATCGATGATCGACAGCGCACCACTCTCAGAGCCAATACCAACAAAGCCAACATCAGACATTTTGACAGCGGTAATTGGGCCTTTGGCCATATCATAGAGTACGAATGGTTGCAACCCTTCTTTCAGTGCTGGCTCTGCGCGACTGGTGATGTCCGTGAGGCCACCCGGTACAGTCTGAATAGGTTGTGTGGGTTCTCGGCCGTATAATTTATTCCCACCCCAGCGGTATATGACTGCTTCACCTGTCGAGATTCCCACCACTATTTCTCCGGTGCTGCTTCCCATGCTCATGCGAGTGACGTTGATATCCTCGAAACGGTCCAACGCCCTTGCGATGTCCACTTGCAACATTCTACCGTTTTCGACCTCGTCGCCGTGGCCAGCATCCCAGATTCTAACCGTCCCATCTCCATGTGCCATCTGAAGAATATTTCGAGCTTCGTGTCTTCGCAAAGGCTTGACACCTTCAGCCCCACCTTTCAGAAGCAAAGGTCCTTGTTGTCTATTTTCTACCATGCCCAACCAGCGTGTTCGGTCTATCGATGCAGCAGAAATCGAAGTTACGAAAGGATGAATGAATGAAATGGAAGGATGTAATTGGTTGGTTGGTGAGATGGGGTGTCCACTTGGAAAGCTTAAGGTTATGAGCTCGCCAGAATTGAGAAGAGCAATTACTGCAATCGGATCTTGTGCCCCGGCATAATGCGGAGAGGTTCTTGGAATAAGGCAGAAGTCAACGATTTCCGCGCCAGGAGGAGTAGGGAGAAGGTGCTGGCGCTTGGCTTCGAAGTGATCTGTGAGCATCTGCCATGTTGATGTTGCATAGACAGGGGTAGGACCAAGTTCAAGGAATGTTAAGCCTTTCTGTGGTAAGGTAGTAGGAGCGCCACCAGCAAGAAGGATACCAGTATCATCAGGGTTTTCTTTTGCACACCAAGCGATACGAGAGAATGACTCCTTGAGAGCGAACGTGCCAGGGGTGTTACCGAAACTATTTGACTGCCTCCCAGATTCGTTGACATGCGTATCGGTTAATGTTCTTGCCATCACAACACGACCATCTTTGGGGTCCCAGAACACTATAGACGCATCATCATATGCTGTTCCCAAAAAAGTTCCAGTTGGGTGCCAGAACACGTGCGTCAAGCTTGGCCGACGAGCAGCTTCTGCTGACAGAGGGTCCGCATTTCCACCTGGTGCTCCAATGGGAACCTCGTAATCAAAATATTTGATCGGCTTGTTCTGTTTGAAAGAGTATATAACTGCACCTTCTGTGTACCCAATAAGAAGCTGGCCGATGTCCCGCGGATGCAGCTGCATGGATACTATGGAGAGCAGTCGTGATCTAGGATTCCTTTCCCGCCAGAAATTAGGCAGTCGTAATGGGGCCAATTTTTCTCGATCCAAATCGTATGCAATAACATCCCCATTCTGTAACCCAATGAAAGCCCAGTCAAGCATAGGGTCTGTTACCAGTACAGTAACTAATCCTGGTGGAGCATAGCTGGCAACTTTCTTCTGAGTTGGCAGGTCCCATATTATCACTTCATTCTTTGAATCCAAGCTCACAAGGCGATCGGCGACAAAGTGGAGAGACCTCACAGAAGCTCGACGGGGCAGGGCGAAGGTAGCTTGAACTCGCTGCTGGCCAAAGACATAGATTTGTCCGCTGCCGAAGGTAGATTCGTTTGTTCCTATAGCTAATAGAGATTGTACGGGGTCGTATGCCAACGTACTAGAGACATACCCAGATCAGCAAATAGATCCGGAGGTTCCTGTGACTGTAACTTACCCGATCTGGGAATTGATACCAAATCTAGCTTGGTCGTCTGGAGCAAAAGAGTCTGGAAGGATTCCAGCGGATAGGTCATTCTGAATACCAGCTTGCTTGCCTCTCAGGAAACCCGCCATGTTGGAGGTTGGCCTGCCATAGAGTTGTTCATGTGTCCGGAAGCTGTGGAGGGGCCGTGAGACGGCCGAAACCCACCCTGCCAACTTTCGTCATACTATCAAAGGCGGCGCACGTGACATCTTTCCAATACTTTGACCTCTTCGAGTCTCTCCTTAATTCTTTCATCTCCATGATATTGACCATGTCTAGCACAGACCTCTGAAGCTTGGTTTTTGTGGATTCCGCTCAGCAAGCCTAGAGAAGTTTTCACACTACATAAGAGTCTACGAAGTCATGATATCTATAGTCCACTTCTGTATTATGATTAGGAGCATGGGGCAAGTGGAGAAGTTGAACTTACTTCTAACACACGTTCCGGTTTCAGTACCGGTGCCTTATCGTATTATTCAAATAATATGGAATATGGAAGCAAGCTCTACGTGAACAGAAGTGCTGGATTAGATATGAGAGACATGTTGTCCGACCTCCATAGGCCGCTGCTCAAGTATGCATACTACTACTGGACGATAGCACGCGCAGGTCTTTTTTAAGATAGCTATATTATGATCCTATATCGAGATCTAATGAAGTCTACCTCGATAGGAGAAAATCCAAGACTGTTTTGGCATTGTACTTGATAATTTCTCACATCTTGCCCCAGATTCCCCAATACTTATTCATTACATCGTCCGCCGCGGCGTCCAATTGCTTTTGCAATTTAGTTTCAAAATTCGTAATGTCAACCTCAGCTTCGATCAATGATTCCTTCTGGCCCTGGGCCTTGAAACCGTCCCTTTGCTTCTTTACTCTCGCAATAATCTCCTTCAATTCTTCAATACCGCTCTTGGCTTGGATATTTTCGAGGTCCCTGATTACGGTGTCACGATCGCATTTGTAACAACGAGGAACGGCACGGTTGATACCCCAGTTGATATGGAAGGTACCACTCGGCGGGAATTCGAGAAGATGAAGAATAGCTGGAGGCTCCTTAAAAACACAGCGATGGGCACAGTCTGCCATATTGATCTGGTGTTTCGCGAACGTTTGGATGCTTAGACTTGGATACTGGGGTTGTTAAAGCAGGATAAGAAGCAAGAGGCAAGAGGCAAGAGTTTAAATAGATTTATTCTAAGGGGCGATCAAGATGAATCACGGATATATGAATCACGGATTTTACAATTGTAGAATCTGTGGACATTGTAAAGTGTCATGAATAACAATGCTAATCCTTTCCCCAAACCCCCCAATACTCAAACATTGCATCTTCTGCCTCCATGTCCAACTTCTTTACAGCGACCAACAAGGCATCCTCCAGCACCTTCACCGCCTCCATCTCCTGTTCCTTCTCCAGTCTCTCAAGGTCTTTCTTGATTGCCTTGACTGGGCTCCTAGATTCGGCAGCCATGACGCCTTTCTTCGTGGAAATAAGGTCGCATCGGCGGCAACGGGGAAGATCCCGGTCAAGACCGTGATTCAAGGGAAAGCTGCCAGGAGGGTGCTTTTTGAGAATTTGGATAATGGGAGGAGGCTTCTCGAACGTTGACGGATTGTGAGTACAGGCTGACATGTTGAATGATGTTTTTGGTAGTCAAGGTTTGAATGAGAAAATCAACGATTGATATCATAAAGCGATGGAATATATATATATATATAACGAGACAACAAGAACAAACATTTGTGAATGTATGCGAAGGGGAAATGAATGCTGTGAATGAAAACAACAACAAGATCACAAAGAGTTGTTCTGTGATTCAAGCCTGAACAATTATAGTAACAAAACTATGCTAGATGACGCCGTAGATCTTACCGTCAGCTTCTTTGACGACGGCTACTTCTTTGTCTTCAACCGGGCGGTGCCCGTACATGCGAGATATGCCGCCGTCAACCAAGAATACGGCTTGGGGAGCCTTGGATGTACTCTAATGCTCAGACCTTTTCTATCGAATTTGGAATATGTCTCGTTGTTTTAATTTCTGCAAAGTCCCAACGCATTCTCATGCCACAGGTCACAGGGTAAGTCAACGACAGAAGTTTCTACTCTCTCCTCCAATTTCCCCTCCAAGACCTGCCATTGGGCAAAGACGAAAGCCAGAGTGAATATGAAGGATTTCAGTTTTGTTTTATGTGAGGAGGAAAGAGGAGCTCGAGGCTCGTCATCCAGATGAAGGAAAATTTCCAGTAATGTCATGTGATTTTGGCTCTAGGCTACAATGGGAATGGTGACAGCACAACCGCCGTGAGTAAAGTTGGTTTGAGTCAGTGGGGTATTTTCGCGAATGCCCCGCCTTCTTCCAAATACAAATATTCTAACTGGATTGTGACTCGGACCCTCGACTGCTGGCATCTTCACCCATCTGTTGACTTCCAGAGATTATCGACCGCCTACTTCGACTATAATACTTCCACCTGAGCAATAAACATATCGTAGATATGGCTCCAGGAGGACCACCAGGCGGTGCACGTGGCCGCGGCGGCAAGTTCAAGAAGTTCTCACGCGGAGGTAAGCGTTGCCAATCCAGCTTCCTGGAATTGACAAGTAATGATCTCGACTCAACAGGCGGCAAGCACTTCTCCAAGAATCTCCGTCCGCTTGATCGCGACGGCAACGAAATCGAGGACAAAGACCCCAACGCCAGCTCATCCGAAGAAGAGGACAGCTCTGAGGAGGAATCCTCTTCTGAAGAAGATGAGGACAAGCCACAAATGACACGCGAAGAGCGCCGCGCCGCCGCCAAGGCAAAAAAGGAAGCCGCGATAGCGAAGAAGAAGGGTGTGCCTCAGCCGGGTGATATGCCATCTAGCTCCGAGGAAGAAAGTGACGACGACATGCCTGCGAACCCGAACCACTCGAAAGCAGCACGAAATCAAGCTAAAGCAGCACCTGTCAGCGTGGATGATGCCACTGAGGGAGTCAAGGACATGAGCGTTGGCGGGAAGGGGAAGAAGCCTGTCGCGGAATTGAGCCGTAGGGAACGAGAGGCAATACAAGCCCAGCAGGCGAAAGAGAGATATCAGAAGCTGCACGAGGCTGGAAAGACGGATGAGGCGAAGGCAGATCTGGCAAGGCTGAAGCTGATCAGGGAAAAGAGGGAGGCGGAAGCGGCAAGGAAGCAGGCCGAGAAGGAAGAACAGGAAGCGGCTAATCAGGAGAAAAAGGCCGAGATTGACGCGAGAGAGGCGAAGAAGAGAGAGGCAGCTATGGGACCATCAAAGGGTAAAGGGAAAGCTAAAAAGTAAAGAGACTTCTTTGCTCTTACGCTACTAGACCGATCTTGATTTTTTCATACTCTCATCATCTTCCTTAGCTAGCAAGTCGTTTACGATATACGTGAGTTTCGTATGTATGTCCAAGAATACCCAGCGTGAAATACAATCTGTTCTGCGCAATAGAATACCGCTTTCAATCATTTCGTATGTTCGTGTACTACTTTTCGTCATCTTCAGAGTGATGGGCTAAGCTAGCTTCGCTTTGGCACGTCAGTCGTAAATTATGGCCCTTTACTTTTCCCTATCTTGATATCTCAGAGCTGGACGCTTCATACTTCAATATTCACCATCTTCGCTTACGCTTCTACTCGTCTAAATTTGTGGAAAGTGACTCATTTGCCAAAAGTCGATCATCCATAAAACTCACGTATTTGAAGTCTCAATTGTAAAATAGGAACAAACTCTCACTTGCAGTACCGAATGAGCCAAAAAGAGTGAGGACTACCCGATTCGACTAGTGTCTCTGAATTAGTTTTTTATGACTGTTTTTCAGTAGTGAAGCATATCTTACACGGATGACCATCTGGAATTCCTGCAAGAAAACTGGAATCAGACATGCTACCACTACCTATAATTGCAAATTGAGTCAGCAGCATTCTCTCATGGTTGATCAAGAATAATTTGAAAGGACGAGTAGTTAAGACTTACACCAAGCCCTCTATTAAGTTTGCTCATTAATTTCTTTATCGAGATCTATATAAGAGTTCGTCTAGAAAAGCGAATCATGTGAAGACCCGAGCGCAAGATGTGATTGGCTGCATGGCTTTGTATTTACTATATCCGTTGAGTCTACGGACTACCAGAAAAAGGACACAGGAGACAACGTTCCTGCATATAACGTTACTTGCTCGCGAATGAATTCATGGTGTCGTGGTCATTTACGAGATCAACGATGCATTCACTTTAATTCTCAAAGCATAAAAAGCGCCCGCTGGTCGAGATATCCTGGTCTACTTCACTACGCCGGACTATTCTGACTTACAGCTACATATATTTTGTGGCTAAGTCGATCAATATAGCATGCCCTTTCGGCTGACACAATTAGCTTAGGACAATAGTCTCCGTCTTGAAGATAGTGGCGATTACCCCTTGCTTTCGTACACCCACAACTGCACGCCAGCGGTTCCTCGCGGAAGCTTTTGGTTGGTCACAGGTGTGCACGACGTTGTACAAGAAGATAGCAACATTCTCCGACACCAAGACGTTTATTCCGAGTATAAACGAGCCCTTGCCAGTAGATGATCCAATATTGATTTCTTATCCATGGTTTATTACAAGCACAACTTACTTGCAAAAGCGCGGTTCATTGTCTCCGAAAGCCTCAGTGAAGTGGAATATACAGTTACATACAAGCCAGTCTGATGGCCAAACACCCCCCAGATGAGAGAGCAGTGTATCTAGCGTTCAAAAACATATTCACAGGACCAGATTCTCAATCAGGTAAGGGAAAGAAGACCCGAAAACTCATCCAGAAGCACGTGGACAAAGGAGATGATGAAGTCCGCGCACTGGTAGCGGAGCATAATATTGACAACATCTGTAACACCGCGAAGACCTTGCTTCAGAACCAGATATTCGCATCAATTTCAAAAGCGAAAGTTCGGTTTCCAGAGGTCTTCGAGGTATCTCCTGTGCAGAGCGCAGAGCGCGTAGCCTCAGAAGCTGAAGCGGCCAGAAGTGATGCGGATGCCATCAGAGATGCTACTGAGGGTCGCCAAGCGTCGTGGGCTACAGGGCAAATTAATGAACTTGAATTAGCTCAGAAAGGCAAGCATAAAGCGTTGGGTATGTAATCCAGCATGGTGTATATAATCCAGGATCACTAAGTCTTCTCTTTCCAGAATCTCAGGCCTCAACTATTCGGCCTCGAAACCACTCCCTTTCACCTCTGACTATCTCTGTTCCGTCGTTATACCCAATATACTTCCCTTTCATTACTCAACATCAACTACTGGTAAAAGTACAAACCATACTTGAGAGTGCTTGTTATGCATTTGGACATAAGACGATGGGTGAAGTACTTCAGAAGGAGGGATGGGACTGCCCGGAATCTGTGGAGTTGAATATCTGGGCCCGCGTATTTCGTAACAACCAAGATAAATTTAACGCTGAGAAGCTAAATCAGCTCGGAAAACCTTTTGCAGAGTTTCTGGACTCGGTAGCGCAATTGCGACATACCGCGGTGCACAGGATTCAAGTGAGCGCATCTACGGTCCGGCAATTCATGATCGACGCAGAATCTCTTGCTGATATATTCGATGACAATGTCTGCGCCTGTATTGTGTCGCGATTACGACGGGAAGCACAGCGAGCTGTTGACGAGCTGGGCTGGAATAAAGATTTGTTAGAGTCGGTGCTGAAGGACAAGCTCCGAGAGATCAATGCTCGAAGACGAGAGCTAGACACCCTTGAACGCAAGGCGGTGGAGGACATGCTCAAAGAGGATAAAGAGTATCAGTCTCTCGCAGGCGCAAAATTGGAGCAAGCTATCACTGCGCCGGAGACATATCAACATAGTGATTCTATTTCCGAGCATGAGACAAGTTCGGAAGCAGATGTGGACGCTGAGAGTTTTGGAAGACCTGATTTTGGTCAAAGCGGGGAAGACTCATCATCGATTTTTGAGCGGCTAGCACTTGGCCATTAACCTAGCCAAGTGTGGACCGGGAGCTTTGGTCTACGAATTCGTAATGTTATTCTTTTGTCTGTTGTGAGGAAGCCACAGGCCAGCTTTGAGGGTATGGTTATTGGACGAGACTGCTCTTTCGCCGGAACGGTCTTGTGGAAAAGCTTTCTGATGCCTCGAGGGTACTTCCAAAAGGCTGGATCTTCTTGTGAAATAGATGATTCTATGCGCAAGGCTTCATCATTGAACTCAGGCACCACTATCTAGTGCTCTTTCTGATGGGTGGAGGGGGTATTCGTCGGGACCTTCGGAAAACTTACTTTTAAGTGAGTGTCTAACTTTCTAATCAATGTTCGATATGAATTAAAGGATTCCTGCGAAAGAGCGGACCTCCCACAGCTTTCTTCATTGCAGAGATTATATGACTGAATTGATGTAAACACCGTCCTTTTACATTTCCCCCCCTCTTTCGTTCCCATCTCGGCATCTTGATGCCAACAGTGAGCTTTCATCACGAACTGGAAGATGATGAAGTCTTATTTGTCAGTCCTCAGCTCAATAAATCAATCCCTTGTGACTAGTCTTTGAACTGTCATCCTACCATTTCAACCGAAACACCATGCTAGATCAAATCGACCTCCCTTTCCCCATGTACGCCTTTAAGTCCAGAGTCTCCAACACTCCTCTTTCTATTCTCACTCGACCTCAATAGAAACAGGGTGAGTCTTGAACCTCACCTTCCTCTCGCCCTCTCTTTCTCGCCCAACGTCAACCTTCTCACTGGCCCTTCTCCTTTCACTTCTTTTTGCTCTCGCTTCTTTAGCCTCTCTTGACCGATACTGCTCCATCTGCTGCTTCCTCTTCTGAGCGCGTGCATAAGCTTCAGCAGGAGTCGGCTTGAACCCAATTCCATTAATTCCCTCGCCGTCATCATCGGGATCCGTTGGAGCGTGTCCCGTTATCTCATCATCATGCCAAGTTAGTGCTGCTCTAATGGGATCGATGACACTGCTCTCGCCGTCGTCGCCCTTCAGCGAAAGAGGCGGCGTTCCAGCACGTTTTTGCGTAGAACGTGACTTGGAGTCTAATAGCCTGTTTACAGAAGGATACGCGCGCGATAATCCTGAGCCTGGTGATTTAATCTTGGATGTGGAGGAACTACCTGAGCTGAATATTACGGGGTCGATGTTGTTGTGGAGCACTACTTTGCTTGCTTTTTCCGCAACCAAGGGGTCGACAATCCGCTCACGGGGTATTTTAATGGTAAATTTCTGTGACTGTAGTCCAGAAACGATTGTATCAGGCGTTTCAGGTATCTCGAGCTCTGTTGGGAGGGATTCGGGGCTACCGTCTCGGGTTCCATTCAGCATTTTTACTCGTTTGCGGACCGCGAGCTCAGACTCCTCTTCCGCTGTAATGATAGGATGTCTTGCTACATCAAGATTGAGTTTAGAAACCTCTCTTTCATCTTCTAGCTGCAAGCCTTGGAAGTGGTACGCAACTTTCGTGCGAGGACTGCCAGCTCTGCCCGAGGCCTCCGTGCTTATGATCGATGTGCCTGGAATGGATATGTTGGTAAGCGTCTTGCCGCTTGAAGAAGATGCCGGTGGAGAAGGCGGCCTGGAAGTCCTCTTGCGCTTTGGAGAACTTGCAGCTGGAGCTGACTCTGCCAGCTTAGCCATATCGGCGGCGTCGACGATGCGCCTAAATAGGATATCAAAGAGCGCGGCGTTACCCGATGTCGCTGTCAATACTTTTGGGGAAGGAGCTTCTAATAGTATACAAAACAATGAGTGTCTAGAGGCCACAATAGTGCATGCGGATTCTGGTGTATGCAACAGTTGAGTAGATGTTGAAAATATGATGTAAGATCAGAGTGACGCTCGCTGGTTGAGCCTCACGCTTGCTTTGGCGGGGTAGTTCCGCAGCTAATTAAGGAAGCTTTCACGTGATCCATGGGCTTTTTGTTGCACGTCGCAATTTATGTGGTCTCCAGAGAGCCATGTTTTTGCAAGCGAGTGTCCCGTCCCAATATCAGCTGCGAACAATGCTTTCGACCTTTGTTGCTCGACGCCATAAAATTGTATGACTATGAGATGGCTCTCGAAAACTCAAATTGCACATGAGACAATTGAAATGCTGGTCAGAAGATACAATATAGACAGGTCGTTCACAACCACTGACCCGAAGCAGAGAGCGTTGGGGCGGGGGGTCAAGTACACGAAGGCCTTATATAAGTATGAGGCGTCACTCGATAGATAAGGATTCCGTGCTCTCCATATAATTATTTGATACATTTATATTGGCCAGCTGTAACAGGAAAATAACATTGCTCTTCTATTATAACTCTTGCAATTCAACGTGACGGTGGCAGAACCGTGATCGTTGCATTATTACCAAGGCCAAAATTAATCCTCAGATGATGCTCAGATGGATCAAGGTAATTTCAAAGTAATTTTGGTTCCGTTCATACTCTCGATAGTTGATGTCACCTTCTCCGTATACTCATATCATTCATACTCTCTAGTGACTGTCTCGTGTCGAAAAGTCATAGCCCCAAAGCCAGTTCCGCATCACGGAGTTCACTATTGCAAATGATGAAGCTTTAGACGCTTCATTCACCTTTAGATCTTGATCTCTGTCGACTTGACCGGGTCCATCGAGCATCTCTAGATAATTAATTGACGCACGGCTCAGCTCATCAATTTTACTTGTCCTCGGAAAACGTACGCTATTATAGCTGCGCAATAGTCCAGGCACTTGTGTAGGACTAGTGGCACTACCAATTAGGGAGGATAAAACGTGTGCGGACTCGAACGCCATAGCTGCGCCTTGAGCTCTGAAGTACCATTAGTGAAAGCGGCGATACTAGCCTATGCTCTACTTTCAAGGGAGAGGCAAGATTTAGCAGGCGGTAAACAACTCACATAACCGGAAATGTAGTATGAGCAGCATCTCCCAAGAGTACAAATTTGCCGTCAGGATGGACCCACTCCTCAATCTGTTTACTCGAAGGTAAGGACCAGCGAAGCGTCGCATCCGCAAGCTTAAATAACTTCTGTAGACGATGATCCCAGTTCACTAAGTTATTCCGTAATTTCTCAATGTCACCACGCTGTACATCAAACATGACGTCTTTGTCCTCAGAGTCGTCAAGCTGGCTGAGCACGATACTGAAAACGCCCTTGAGTCCGTAGCAGACTGCATGTGCGTCAGGGCCCATCCAAAGGTGGATACGTGGAGGAGAGACCAGGTCTGCTATCTCAGGATCGCTGGCTATTGTATCCATATTAAGGACGACGCGATATATCAGCTTCCCCGTCGGCTTTGGCGGATCCGGGTGCTTCAACAGCGCTTCCCTACAGGCAGAGTGTGTTCCATCGGCACCGAGAACAAGGTCTGCCGCGATGGTTTCGCCATTAGAGAGCCGCACCGCTGGTCGGGTGAAATCGATGTCTTGGACGGGTGCGTCGAAACGAATCTCAGCTCCTCTTTGGACAGCCTCTTCGTAGAGAATTTTGCACAGATCGGCTCTGTGTGTCACGAGAAGTGGGTAGCCATATGTCTCTGAAGTGTAGGACTCGGTGTTCAAGGTGTAGAGGGGAACTCCATCCTTGTAAGATCTCAGAACAATGTCACGAGGCCGAACAGAAACTGCCTCGATCTTCTCGAGGACGCCGAGATGTGCTAGAACCCTTGTTGCATTGGGAGGGATTTGTATGCCTGCTCCTATCTGGTTGTACTATTTAGCACTTGACTTTGTAATTATGGTTTGGTCAAACCTCTTTGATGTCGTCAGCTTTCTCCAGGACTGTGACTTTGATGTTAACCTTTCTAAGCCCAATGGCTGCTGCCAAACCACATAGCCCCGCGCCGACAATTAAGACGTGATACGACTCCATATTTGAACTACGAAATCTTAAAATATGAATCACGATTTTTGTGACAACCTGTCCAAGTATTCAGTGGTGCAGAGCGGTTATCTCCGTAAAAGAGTCTTGGGAACACTACAACGTCCACGTCCGTTACGTTGACAAGGCTTCAAGGTCAGCAGTAAACCAGGCTAAACTTGTCTAGAAATACCCCTGCTAGCTAGATATGATACGTTGCTGCAGCTGGATAATCAAGCTACCAATATCCTGATCCGGTAAGCTCGACCGGAGACCGGATATCACCTGGGTAGGCACAGCATCTATAAGACAGCAGGATGTCTAAGCTTAAACACAACGCCTATGTCCCTATACGTGACAGAAAAGGCTTGAAGCTAGGCAGATTTAACACGAGGATAGATTAAAGTAGTATACGGCTCATCATGTCTATAGATATAGCTAGCTTACACCCAGTGCCTAAAGCTCAATCTAGCTGCTTGGAAGTCAGCCCATCCGTTAGCAACCTTCTGGTACACAATGTTGGTAAATCATTTATCTCTTCCTGAATCTATCTACCCCTGCTACTATCTCAGGCGTGGCGTCCACCTCGACTCTTACTTCAGTCTTCCGGTTTCTAGGCACCTCCTTTGGGCTCAGGCGGTTTATCCTCTGCATAATTCCGTGTCCTGTGTGTGAGGTCACAACACCGACTATCTTCACACTATTGATGAAATGATCAAAACTGTCTTCTTCGCGAGGCATCGCTCGAATAGTCGTGCTTGACCGATCTGTGGATCTTCTCGTAGAGTGCCTTCAGGGCCAGTTACCCGTGATCTCTCGGGGACATTCTTCAGACCGGATTGTTCAACTTTCTCATCATTTGTTCTTTGAGCCGGGCGTTTTCCCTTAGTTCCACATAGTCTGCATTGTCTGATGAAACACCAGGCGCTGTACTTGATTCCGTTGACTTTGATCGGCTACCACGTATCAAGCTGACAAGTGAGTGGTATTGTTCTTTGATGTACTTTCCAAAAAGAGTCCGTGTGAGCGGCCACAGCAGAGGAAGGGATGTGCACATGATTCCAACGTTCAGTTCAACGGAACTAGATGTGTCAGTCATTTGCAAATTAGCAGAGGCGTATTGTAGTACTCACAGCCAAACTTCCCTCGACGCCTCCAACCATGTTTCATCGTATGCGTTAGGAGTAACAACTACTTTGACTGTACGTACGATGGAGACAGCCACGACCCTGCCGACGATTAGCAGGAGAAGAACACTTCAGAGAGATATTCATACAAAAGTCCAGTAGCCATGATGACTAGCATACCTATCCTCTTCGCGAGCCGTAGCTTCAATGATAATATCATTGGTACTGGTGCCACCAGAATAATAGTATCAGTGAAGATATTAAAACCACCGATAACCACCTCAATTTTGTATAGCGAAGCACAATGCCCTTTCACAAAGAAGTTCCAACCAGCGATGAAAGGATCATGGCATTGGAATATGTTGGCGAGTACAAGAGACGTGCAGTAGCCCACGACGATGACCATTAAAGTGTAAACCAGTGCTCGAAATCGTTTACTGATACCAAATAGACGACGATATAGTAGTAGTATCGACATTTTCGCGCAAAGTATTCCTAAGAGATAGACCATCGCTCCAGTTTTGCCCAGCTAAGCCCAGAGTTATTTAAATAAGCATAATCAAGCGCCATGAACTTACGATGAACATCATCTTGACATTTTGCTTTTCGAAGTCCCATATATGTTGTCCAAATTGATAGTCTTTCACGACTGCTACTTTTTCAGTGGTCATATTAGGCGGGAGATCCGGATGATAACTTACGCACAATATAGATTATCGTCCGCGCAATCGCTAGAAGAAGTGCCAATACCGCAAAATAGTCTTCCCAGTTGGTTGAGCGCACCATGTGGATCTTGACGAACATGCGCAGCCCTACGGCTATAATGGCGAACCCAATCGTGATACCGCTCCCCACAAGCATTTCCCAGCCATTGGATGCGCCGTGTAACCCTTCATACTTGTATCCAGGTGGTGGTGGAAACCCCATCGTGAGCGTCAGAGTCGCGCCTCACAGAGGACTGAGAAGTGAGCAATGGAAACTTTTGATCCAGAGTAAGCTCGACACCGGTCGACGGTCTCATCTCATAACTTTAAAAATGGTAGTTCCGCGCACAGCGAACATGCAGACACCAGCTTGGCAGCCGCTTGGCTTTTGGTGGCATCTGCTCAGGTAGTTCAGCTTCTGATCAGAGGGTGTGAGCTGGAAAATCTAGGGGCGGGGAAATACCCTCAAGGAGTGATCAAAGGCCTTTCAGTGTTGCAATGACTGGCTCTCAGCTAACATTCCCGCCATGGGCCAAGAGCGGCACAGTAAGCTTATAGCGGGGTTTTTGAAAAGATGTCGGACCTGACCACCGAGCACATGAGGGCAATGGAAGGATTCAGCGTTTGCAATATCCTTCTACACCCGGGTGGGAACCTTCAGCTCTGCTTGGCTGCGTCATTTTGGACTGCAATGTAACCTTGATCATCTTATTGTTGCCTGATTTGCGAGCTCGTTGAGCACCTGCAAGGATGGGACACGCAGATGAACGTGGCTGCGACCCCCGGACGGGTAAACCTAGAATTTCGTGCGGCGTGGCCCTCGAGACTGGCTAAGACAGGCTGGAAGCCAGCCTACAAATGGACAAACTTGTTTCAAATCCCGAGATGTGCACCGCAGAATGAATATTCTTTTAGGAAAATAACAAATTTAGATGAAATGGATCGCTTTGAAAAGCTGTAGAAAGCTCTATTCTTCTCTGTTTCACCAGAACAACAAGATAAAGAGGTTGGGTAAATGGTAATAAAAATGATCATTTATTTTATATCTGTCCTGCATCCAATCTCGATTCTTATGGTCACATTGAGATAAGCAGGGGCATTTGCTCTACTAGTCCTCTAAGAGTTTGAGTCCACCGGCACCAATCTATGCGATCTCCGGCATTAGATTGGGAATTTCCTAAGGTAATGTATGATTACAGCGTAGGCAGACCTATCGGGCGGATTTGGCCATAAGAATACACCGACCGCTTGCTTGAGCGCTCCGCTACGTATGGACAAGGCAACTGGCATAGGTTGCATAAATTCAAGGAGACAGATAATCCAACGATGGGCTGGTCATTGGGCATATCGTACCAGTAGTAGGGAATGTTGGATGTCTGACAAACAAGTCTTTCGCACATAGCCGTGTTGTCTTGGCCTAACAGATTTAAAGCAAGCTTTGCTCATTGCAAAATTCCTCGTTTTAGTGCCCAACTTGTCCAGCTGAGTTCCTGTTCGAGTTATTCCTCTTGCGATTGTTTTTTATTGACTTGCAACTCAAACGCTGTCCTACGAAGCAATACACCTTCATCTTCCAAATTATGTCAAAATCAACCCCTGTCAACATCGCACCGGCTCCTATCTACAGCCCTCCAAAGCACGGCATAGTTTCATACTTCCCCACGTCTTGGGTCCCTTATGGGGAGCTCATGCGGCTCGATAAACCTGCTGGCATCTATCTCTTCTATATACCTCATGTTGTCGGCACGCTCTATGCAATATGCATTATGAATCCGAAACCACCACTCTCTTCTCTCATCATCCCCAATTTGCTGCTGTTCTTCGGTACTGTCTTCATGCGCGGAGCTGCGTGTTCTTGGAACGACAATCTTGACCAAGAGTACGACCGCCAGGTATATCGGTGCAAAACGCGACCAATTGCTCGTGGTGCAATTTCAACCACGAACGGTCACATTTTTACCGCCTTTCTAACGATCATAGCATTTACTTTGCTAGTACTTCTTCCGTCAGCGTGCTTATACTATGCGGCGCCTAGCATATTTCTATTGTGGCTTTACCCCTTTGGCAAGCGCTTCACCGATTATCCCCAACTGATTCTCGGATTTCAGATTTCCATAGGGGCTTTTATAGGTATTGCAGCAATGGGTGTGGATCCTTTACGTCAGTCCGAGAACATAAAAGGCTCTATGGCTTCATTATACGCATCTTTGGTGGCCTGGACAGTATTATACGACACAATATATGCTCGACAAGATATCAGGGATGATGCCAAGGCAGGAGTGAAGTCTATGGCCGTGAAGTTCAAGCATTCAATACAGCCACTGCTCTGGACCTGCGCTCTAACTCAGCTTGGTTTGCTCGTTCTGTCCGGAGTTCTAGCAGATATGGGAGGTAGCTTCTGGATAATAGCTTGTGGGGGAGTCGCGGTGAGTCTGGTGACTGCACTACAGAGAGTAAAACTCGACGAGCCCGAAAATTGCATGTGGTGGTTTAAGAATGCGTGTTGGCATATCGGCATTCCACTTGCTGCTGGATTTATTGCACAGTATCATTCGAATTAGTGCTTTCTGGTCTGAGTGGCTGTACATCATTAAGCATTATTTTTCTAGCTGTTAGGACTGTTTTGAACTAAATGTATCATTCAGATATATTGACAGTGATTGTGACAAAGTCATTACGAATGGTAGCTTTACACGCATCTTTGAATCGTCTTGTCAATCTCATACACCAAAAATGTGCTGTATAACACTTTAGTTCTTTACCTAAAAGTATGAGCTGATGACGATCTTAAGGACAAGTAAGCAGTCTGAGGAAGTATAAGAAATCAGTAGAGAAATTGAGAGACGGACAGCTCATTTCACGCCACTTTCCCAATTGAGATACATTCCCGGGGTTACATTGGCAGCCTGGCAGATAAGCTTGTGATATTAGTCTTTCAGCTACTGCATGCACATTTGATGCGCACTAAGTAGGTAAATTCTGCCGAAAAGAGCCGCCTGACCGGCAACGCACCCCTGCGTTGACATACCTTCAGAGGCCTCCATTGTTCTCGCAGACTTATGCATATTATGTGTGAGAATCCTGCAATCCACACCTTATCATTTTACTTCTGCCCCCAACGAAGACTGATGTTTTCAGGCACGTGTCACAGATGTACAATTTGTTGACAGCTTTGCAACCTCCAGGCATAGTCTTATGTCTGTTGGGAGTCACTTATGTAAGGGGCTCGTCCGCATTTTGGCCAGAGCTAAGGGACACTAGATTCTCGCCGTTATTATCTATCGACTAACTTTCCACCCACTTGCGAAATACCCAGGACCTTTCTTGGCGAAAGTAACCGATTGGTACAATGTCTACCATTGCTTCCGGGGAGATCGCCATCTAGAGTTGTATAGAATCCATCAAAAATATGGTCAGTAATCATCCAAGGCCCTTCCCATTGCTTTTAAGTCAGGCTAATTCAAATAGGCCAATTTGTTCGTTACGGACCAAACAGGCTATCGATCGACAGTCAAACAGCTCTCAGGTCCATCTATGCTGTCCAAGCCAACGTTCAGAAGTCATCATGGTACTCAGTCTGGGATGCTTTCTTTGCCTCTCCAAGCAGTCAATCGATAATAGATGAGGGAAAATACTACCACTCCGAAAAACGCAAAGTCATTGCTCAAGCTTTGACCGACCGCTCACTTGATCAGATGGATGAAGTTCTGCTTCAGCATACCCAAGATTTTTGCGATTTGCTAGTTTCATCTGATGAAAGCAATACTGCAGAAAACGCACAGGAATGGTCTCCTCCACGAAACGTACAAGTTCTAGTCCGTCAACTTGGATTTGATGTCATGGGCGACGTTTGTTTTGGACAATCTTTCCATACGATGAAGGAAGACACAAATCATTATATTTTCTGGGCTATGAAGCAAGGGGGCCGTTGTCTCTATGCTGTCTGTATCATATATTTGAATATAGACTACCCTGACTGACATGTTATATAGGCAGGACACATGCCCCAAATTGTAAAGAGCGGCCTCCACAAATGGCTCGACCCTGCTCTTATGAGAGACTTCGAACGATTTTTAAATTATGTCAAGATGCTTTGCAATCGTCGGTTGACCTCTGATGGTAGCAAGACATATACAGATGTTTTCACTGCAATTCATGGAGCCTCTCATCCTAAGACCGATACCCCAGTCTGGACAGCAAGTGAACTGGAAAGCGAAACAGCACTCCTCATTCTCGCTGGATCAGACAACACTGCTACTGCAATTACGTCAACTTTGTTTTACCTGGCTCATAATCAGCCAGAATTAGAAGAGGCTCAGGCGGAAGTGCGGCGCATTTTTAATTCTCACGAAGAAATAAGGGCAGGTGACAAGCTCTCCAACTGCCAATATGTTCGAGCTTGTATTGATGAAGCTCTTCGAATGTCTCCTCCTGCTCCAGGTCTGATGCCTCGCGCCCCTCTGAAAGGCGGTATTGATATCGATGGCCACCATATTCCCGAAGGAGTAGAGATCGGGACCCCAATCTACGCTGTCCAGCATAATTCAAGCTACTATCCCGAGCCATTCACCTTCCAACCAAAACGATGGCTTCCTGACACATCTGGTACCGAAGACTCAAGAGAGAAGGAGATCATCGTGGCGAGGAATGCTTTCTGCGCCTTCAGCAGAGGCCCACGAGACTGTGTAGGCAAGCAGATGGCCTACCGCGAGATGATGCTTGTGCTCTGCTCCGTTCTCTGGAAGTTTGAGATGCGGCTAGCCCCAGGTTCATCACTTGGAGAGGGGGGACGGGGAGCGGGCTATGGTCGAGAAAGGATCAACGAATATCAGTTGTCAGACTACTTCGCAGGGGCGGGGGCAGGACCAGAAATGTGTTTCAAGCCAAGAAATTTCTGATTTGGGTAACTTCAAATGCATATCTCATTCTTCGGTGTCCAATGATATTATCTTAAGGCTGCCATATCGTGAACGATAAAACAAAGCCCTGTGTGATGATGGTGAGGGTGGTAAGCGGCTTACTGCAGCTATGACAGCATGTGCAACTCTGGGAGACGCAGGCAGCTTGTACAACAACAGATCAGAGTGCTCATCAGCCCTACGTAATCAATTGGCGTTCGAGCTCAAAAGGGCGTTCAAGGAAAGCTCGGGAGTGGAACACACATATCGGCATATGCTGCATTTGTTTCGTGACTTCGGTAAGAGACCACTGTAGTCAGGGCAAACCGCACGTGCGACCTATCAACATTGATTCCCGGGCGGAATGCAAAGTACTGGCCGGCAGCCGAGCTTTAATTACTAAGAGGCGTATCGAGGTATTGCTCGGAACTGGCGGCGTTTGATGGAGGGGAGAGGAGTATTGAAGCGGCACAGCAGGGCAGGCGTGGGGGTCGGATAGCAACCCAACGTCAGCCAGGTGCTTATTCCGACTACTCACTTTATTGTACCTCTGAAAACCCCTCTTAAACCTGGTGAACTCTAACAAATAGATATCACTAATAAAGTGAGGATGAACCGTAACAAACATAGGATTGTACTCACCAAGAAAGATAGTTCACGCTACCAGCTGGTGCTAAGATTCATGCAGTATCAAATAACTCTCCTCAAAACCAATTGGCACTATTTCACGGACTTTGTTTCTGTTGGCCCATTCCTCTCATTGTTCGAAAGGACTTCTGTTGCGTGTGTCTCGAGATTGAACCGCCGTCTGACTTTTAGCGAGCCCCCTTTTCTTCCGAACCAGTAAGCGAGCCCCTCTTTCCGGGCCGGAGAGCTGGAACACCATCCACGCTGTCATAGTCATACCACTATGAGCGTTAGTGACTGGAACTGCAGCCACTCAGATTCTCTTCTGAATAGCCCTCCGAAGATTTCTGTAAGCCGTGCGGCCTACTGAATCGAGCCTTAAGCTGACCAAATGAGTGGGCGATGGACAACAGGTGTAATTGGCGACACGTATGTTCTTGGATCTCTGTCTTCTAGGCCTGAATTCTGAGATCGGAAGATGATATAATCGTCTAAATTGATGATCTACATCAAAATCTGTTTCGAACAACAAGATTCACTCCTCCTCTCTGGCCAGCTCGACATGACTATTTTCATAGACACTAGAGAAAGTACACTATCGTCAAGAGCATGTTACGCTGAGAGCTACAGCTGTAGCTGCTGCCTGTAAAATGCAGTACGTTACTACGAATAGCAGACGTGAGTGGCACCTGTGAAGACTCAATGTGCCGTCAACATCAGGTGGCTCTACGTATTTCTAGTCTCGAAAGACTTGTCATTCGCGGCAGCGCCACAAAGATTGGAGGAAGAACAACGCGTAGGAGAGGAATTGTAGTTTTGTTATCAATTCTGCAGCCATATCGCGGGAAAATGCCGAACCTCAAAAGATGAGGGGTCCTGCCGCAAGGAACGTCTGGGTATCGCTATCACGCGGCGCCGACAATATCTTCGATATAGGAAAAATCATCAGGAGAAGATGGAACAGATGCATGAAATGAGGAAGGATGCAGATGGAAAGACTGTATGGTCAGGCGAAAAGGCATCCACATATCTTCAAGAGGATGGGTCCCTTCAGGTGAGGATGAAGATATCGTGATTTGACGCACTTGCGTCCCGGAATTCTACACCCTAGATCTCTATTTAGGATCTTGATTGGTAACCGTAGGCTTCCATTGCCAGAGCTTCGAATCTGTATGAGCATGGAACCATACTCAGCTGAGTTAGGAGCAACTCTGCCGGCACTAGAGCCACAGTGACGACCTACATGAGTAGTCGTTATCTTTCCACTGACTTGCCCCACTGTCTGCGTGTTGCCGGGTCTACACATCATATTGGAGCATGCATTTCCCCCAGAATCTGTTGTTCATTATGGTTAAGCTGGGCGTAGACTAATCTAATTTGCACAGGCCCGTGGTCTCGTTTTCCTATCCTTCTTCTACATCTGCTAAGTTATCCTTGCTCACAAAAACTAAATCTACTGACTGAGATGCCTAAATTATCAACTGGCGCAACAGCAACCATGCCCAAACACTGGAAAAGTTCATATCTCCTGTCCAATATCCCCACCCCCAGCCTGAGAAGACTTGCACAATTGTAATTCCAGCGAACAAAGTTGCTCTCAGAGCCGTGAAATCAATCGCGACATCTGCCGCTGCAGGATTATCCATCCCCAAGATGTCAAGAAACACTCGCCTGACAGGTCGATAGGTAGCGATTTCCATAATGACCATTATCAAGGACTGCACAAGGAAGTTCGTGAGGTTGAGACCAGAGGAAGTAAACGCCCCAGGAGGTATCATAGGATAAGTCTCTGCTATCATGGGGAACTCGAGGGCCGCGTCGATGGCTAAGCCATGCTTCAGCCACTTCTTCGCATGCGGGGGGTGTGAATTGGTGTTTGGCTTCCCACTAAGAGCTCGGCCGAAATATCGAATGAGATATAGCAGGAGTTGAGAGATCAATATCGCAACGGCTGGTCTGCTGTTAGAATATCAACTCTGAAGGTGGAAAAGGGCTTGCAACAGATTCCCATGGGGCTCCCGTCCCATAAAGTCGCCCATCCGTCCCAGGCGCTCTTGACTAGTGATAGGGTGCCCATTTCTGCTTTCATTTGTAAATCATGGCGTCGAGTCTCATGCGAACAACGTGTCTATTTAGGTGCGTGTATCTTGCTAAGCTATCAACTCTAAAAACCTAGATCAAAGTTTTGCTAGGTAAAACTCTTCTCAGACCCGCCATGAACCCATCATGCTGACCCCTTAACCTGCGGCATATGTCTCATTGCCTGCCTGCCTGGCTGCGGGTGTTGCTGGGCTTGTTGCGATGCTACCCTTCCATTCACACGCTGATTGATCGATTTCCTGCACGACATATAACCGGCTGACACAAGTCCTGGGTCATTTAGAATGCCACTTGACCCTCCCGCCGGGTAGTGGCACACACTTCTTCCGTCTAACGTGCTCTCATTGCCATGCTCTCGGTGCATCGTGAAGGCTGCAAACTATGTCGCAGCCACAACCGGCTCGTGTAATACTAGATGTTAGCACAACCATATATAGCACCCTCTGGGACTAGTTCGACCCGATGGTTCCCGCTGCAACTTTCGATCGACCTGGGCTGAATGTTCAGCGCCACGCCCATGCGGCATCTGCATATACGCAGCCGAAATATGACCCAACCTCGTACGGGCCTTCCCTATGAGGCTAACCTGTCCTGTTCTCTCGATCCCTGGTCCGCATCTCCCGGGAAACTGTCATGAGCGTGGCATGTGGTGTGCATGCTGTCAAGTGCCAAGGCGGGCTTTCATTTCGCATGTGCCTTGCAAGGCGGTGCGGTGATGGCGTGGCGGGTCAGAATCTGTCGCTGCTTTATCGCCCCCTTTTACGCTTGTGATTCGAAGCGTACGGAGTAAGTGAAGCGTAAGATTACCAGCGATACACACAGAACAGTACCGACCAACAGCCGAAGAGCCTCCCTACTCGTCCTCCGTCTTGCATCAGTCGAGGCCCTAGGCGTTTTTGAAAATAACATCTTTCGCGCCGCACATCGTTCTAGGCGCACCTCTTCCTGGAAAGGGCACGATGTCGTCCTTTGGAGACCCCGCCTACATGCGACTGCCGCTCCAGCTTCAGTCTCTGAAACTGGACCAAGAGACTAAGAAGAACATCCTCAGCCTGGGTACTTGGCTGGTGCTCGCGTGGATTCTGGTCAAAGTTGTTTGTCTATTTTTAATCGAACGATCTCGACGTCCGGTAAAGTCGATTTCAAATCAACAGACTTGTTCCCATTCTGATAGTCTCTTCTAGGAAAATGCTGTTCTCGGGAAGTCTCGTTCGTTTTTCGCCAGATGGCTCAAGATTTTGAGGTGCCTCGTAGAGACGCCAAATGTCGTCTCCGAAGAGTACTCGAAGGTACCCCTCATCATGAAAATTAGTTATTCAGTACCATACATTAACTTTTGCTAGGCTCACGGCAAAGCATTCGCTGTCCCAACTTCAGAAAACTATCATGTTTATGTGTCCAATCTAGACCAAATCAAAGATATCAACAATGCGCCGGGCAGTCAGCTATCATTCAATGGAGTGTTGGCCGACGTGAGTACAAAGGTGGATAATAGACACCTTCTATTGCTAACTGTGGATTTTATAGGTCGTTTTCCCAAAATACACCATGCATGGATACTCATACAATCCTGAAGATCCCCAGAATGCATGGTCGGTCGCCACCCTCAAGTCTGGCTTGAGGTCGAATCTTCCTAGCATGAGACCTGCTTTGAATCAGATCCTCGAGGACGGCTTTGCTAAAGAGATGAACCGGAGTGCAAGCAGTGCAGGTATGCAATACCAGAAAATGGTCATCTGACCACACTAAGTTCACATAGATTGGGTGAAAATATCTCCAGCATCCATTACACATAAAGTCGCGTGTAGCCTAAACACGCACGTAATTCTTGGAGAAGAGCATGGTACGACTCGCCTGGTTCCAGAGATAACTGCTTGCTAAAGCTATGTAGCACAGAATCCGAAAATTGTCAAGGCGGCGGCAGACTACGCACGAGATGCAGTGATCACAACAGAGACTCTTCAGCGAATTCCATCGTTTCTACACCCGTAAGTTGAGAATGTATCCAATGATCTCTATTGTTGGATCTAATGGTGTCCAAGACTGGTTGGCAATTTTCTGATGGGGTGGAGTGGCGCTGAAAAGCGGTTGGCGAAACTCATTGATGTAATGATACGCGAGCGGTTGTCTCAGCCAAAGGAGGAAAAGCCGGTCAGTATCCAAGCTTCTACGAGCTATAAGGTAGTGCTAACTTGTACTTTCAAGTCTGACTTCATCCAATGGATGATGGATTCTCCTCGAAGGGACCAGGATGGATCTGCATTGGGTATCAAACAAAGAACACTGGGCTTCATCTTCGGCTCTGCTTATCAAATGCCTATGGTATGTTCTCACCGCAAGGAAGGATAGAAATCCTATGCTCACGTGTTCTAGTTCATAACATTCACTTTGTATCGTCTCTGCAGACATCCGGAATACCTGGAAGGCCTCCGGGATGAGATTGCTTCGATGTCGCCGGACCAAGTCCATAGCAATCTGAAAAGCGACACTCCTTTGCTCGATAGCTTCCTGAAAGAGACTGCAAGGCTCCATCCTTTGCAAGTCGGTATGTTTGCCACCTCGAACCACTGCTTTACAACATTCTCACAATAGCAAAGGGAGTGCGGATCGAAAGGTTATGACTCCATTTACCTTTTCGGACGGGACGAAGATTCCTACAGGGAATTATATCCGCATTGCTCAGCAGGCTCTGATGTCGGATCCTGTGAATTATCCCAACCCAGACGAATTCAACCCCTCCCGGTTTGTGTCGGGTGAGGGCGAGAACATTATGTCACAGTCTCGACTGTCACACCCGAGTCCAATCTTTCCTTTCTGGGGTTCCGTTGGCCGCGCATGGTACGTTCTAAGCACTTTAAATCCAAGCTTATTTGATCATTTCTAGCCACTGCTAATGACATGGATTGCAGCCCGGGTCGATTTTACGTTACGATGATCACGAAAATGGTTGTCATTTATATCATAAGTAACTACGATCTGAAACTGGCCGATGAGAAAGCGAATCCGTCGTTTGCTTGGGGGACGAACATTGTTCCGAATCCCATGATGAAGCTATTCGTGCGACGGCGATCTGTAAATTAATATAGGATCCCTTAATATACAACATCAAAACCGCTTCCTATTTCGTCAAACCTTTAACCCAATTCGAAAGGGAGAACAATGTCAAACCACGTCCACGTGGGGTGATTTCTCTCGCAAGCTTCTCGCAGTTTGCTATAGCGGCTGGGCGCGCTCTTGCTCTTGTCCCAAGAGTGCTAGTTCAAAGCTGCAGGTGCAAGGGCATGCCTGGTAAGGCCGGCTAATTGGTATTGCGGCACAATCAGCCCCTGGCCTGCGTCTGCATTGATTACACGCATTTACTGGCCTCCTTGGATGGAAAAATGAGATCTCACTCGGCTAAGAGATGATCGCTCCAATAGAAACCAGCAAGAACTTCGCAAACGCCCAAATGGCACTGGCACTGGGGTCGAGGAGAGGCTCGCCCCACCACAGCCCAGCAACGTAGATATCAGATCCACCTACTTCCCCACTACACCTGCCAAGCTGTAAGCCCTTGTTCGTTTGTTTCGTTTGTACGTGGTGCAGCTTTGTGGCATTCATCATTCAACCCCCAGTCTGCAGCGCTGACTGCTTGCTAGAACTCGACCCCACTGGACTGGTTTCAATTCCAGCCCCCAGAGATATGCAGAATGCGGTGCAGATGAGCACCTATTGGCGGGACTTGCCATCCTTCAGCATAGTGTACAAAGTCGTGCGGTTTTCTATAAGTCCGATAGTGGGTTATCACCTATGGAGCAGTGGCTCTCTCTCCCACCGCTATCTCTCGTCAGCCCTTCGACTTTCTCACTTCTCTGGGGTTGAGATTATCTCAATAATCTGCGCCTTCTCATCTCGTTTGCGCTTCCCTTGCTGTACGACACAGAGGCTTGTCTTCCCTGAACTTGGTTGTCATAAGTCTACGACTTTCTACGGAGAAGACTTTGCTTGTGCTTGGAGTTTGCGCTGTCGCCATGTCTCTCAACGGGATACCGTTAAGCGCGCTGGAGAACTACCCAGCCATGGCCCCGCCGGCGGGCGTGCAATCGAACTTCATCGACCCGCCTTCTCAGAAGGCGGCTCTCATCGCTCTGAATGCGGTCTTCTTGACTCTGATGTGGATTGTGGTCTTTATGAGATTGATTGCGAAGGGTAGAATTCTGCAAACGATAGGATGGGACGACTGTAAGAACTCCTCCAAGACGCTGCGGGACACTGCTTTGCGAAGGAGGCTAACTTGAAGCTTCAGATACTTGCGCAATGGCAGCTTTAGCTTCTACAGCACATTCAGCTGTGATGCTCAACAATATCTCGATCGGCTATGGTAGACACCTGTGGGACATTCGGGTCATCACACTTCTGGACGTATCGAACAATCGCCGATTTAATGCAACTTCCGTCATCTACCCGGTCGTTGTCTTCCTCGTCAAATTATCTATTCTGTTGCTATATCTTCGAATCTTTGGCGTGAACCGGGCGGTACGTAATGCCGTATACTTTGGGATTGCGTTCTTCGCTGTGTTCTACCTTGCCTACGTCGGTGTGCAAGCAGCATTCATGGCGGACTGTGTCTCGGTCTCATCTACGACGAAGGCTCTTTGCAAGAACGTATATTCAGTCACGGTCTTTCAGAGCGCTTTCAACGTCGCCTCTGACTTCTTCGTCCTCGCTATTCCCATCCCGCGCATCTTGGGCCTGCAGGTCAGCAAGAGGCAGAAGATCGGTCTTTTGGTCATCTTTCTTGCAGGGTTCATAGCATGCCTTGTTTCGATTGCGCGCCTGATTCTGACGGCTGTCACTCTAAATCGCAAAGACAAGTTTTGGTGGGCCGCAATGTCCTCGGAACTCACGTAAGTCTGGGATCATATGTCCCCTAACGTGATTACCGCTAACGCACGCAATCAGCATTGTCGAGATTAACCTGGCTATCATAGCTGCTTGTATGTCAACGCTACCGGGCTTTTTCACGCGCGCCAAGCTGTTGGGATCATCTATATTCAAGAGTCTGCGCTCACGCAACACCTCATCGGGGACTAGAACCTCGAAAGGGGAGACAGCTTCAAGTAGCCGGAGCGAAGAAGTGGCACAGGTTTCAGGGAATTATCATGACAAGAACTACATCGAATTAAGAGATGGAGGCGCAAGCACCTACACACAAGACAAGGCGCCTTTGCGCGAGCATGTCTGAGGAGAACCGTGCTTCTATCTAATGATAATGGAAATACCTAATAAGAACTCGCACGGGCAGGCCTAGAGCATGAGGTAAGAACTATCGGGGATATTCTGGTGTTCTTAGTGGTCCCGAGCCGGGGTCGATGAGAAAAAAGGTCGATTTGAGACTGGAAGAGGGGGTGCGTTACGGCATGGCCACATGACAAGCTGCATAACATAGTCTATTGATCGTCTCAATCTGGAAGAGCGTCCGAATCCTTCGAGCGGTGACTACCATAAGACGGCATCTTTGTACCAAGCGTAGCCTCATTTTAATAAGTTGGAAAATTCACGTCGGGGAGTGTAGCCGAGCTCGTGGATTTTTCTAAATTTAGACAAGTGTAATGCTACGTACATATAATCTAGAAATTCCACGTGGAAATCGCATGGCCGTGCATGTGGTTCATATCTCTGCCCATCCTCGCTCGCCCATCCCATCCGATATCTGCAACGATGGCAGCGATGAAAGTCAATCTGGTGATCTGGATGTGCTTAGCCGGTTTGCTGCAATACGCAGCAGCGGGGATGGCCAATGCCAGTGTATGCGTGAGTTCTCTTTCGTCGATCCCTGAAACTGGGGACCTGAAGCTTCCGGCTAATCGAGATGCGGATGCATGCAGTGCGCAGCGATTGTTGCTTCATTGGGCCCCGGCAAGGTCTTCTTCAGCAACCAGTCGCAGTACACTGAGTCGGCAACGAGCTACTTTGCTCAGCAAGAAGGCGAACTGGCACCCTCGTGCTATGTCAAACCTACGAGTAGTAAAGATGTCTCGGCCGTACTGAAGACTATAAATGCCTTGGACCTGCTGGGCAGCAAATGCCAGTTTGCTACCAGAGGAGCGGGCCATCATACAGTGATTGGCATCGCTAACATCAACGGGGGCGTCACCATAGATCTGCGATGGATGAATAAGACCACAGTCAATGCAGACCATAGCATTGCATCTGTCGGAGCCGGGGCCAGATGGGGCTCGGTATATGATACTCTGGTTCCATTGAACAGGAGCGTTACCGGTGGCAGAGAAAGTGATATTGGTGTTGGAGGCTTCACCACTGGTGGTCAGTCACGACCAATGTCCAAGCGCCCTCAGCTTCGAACTCTAACTTTGTCCCAGGTGGCATATCCTATTTCGGTGCAGCTCATGGATTTGGATGCGACACAGTGGCGAACTTTGAGGTTGTCCTTGCCGATGGTCAAATTGTCAATGTCAATGCACAGCAGAACTCCGATCTCTTCACAGCTCTGAAAGGTGGCGGAAACAATCTTGCTATCGTGACTCGATTCGATTTGAGAACATTCCCTCTGGGTGATTATTGGGGTGGAGCCGACTATTATACAGCTACTCAGACTCCAGCACTCATTGATGCTTTCACTGCATTTACCACAAACCCTAATTATGATAACAAATCGGCGCTGATCCTCACACCCATCTACACCTCAACGCAAGGATATGTCACAACCGCCATCTTTGCGTATACCGAGCCCATCAATAACCCACCTGCTTATGTGAATTTCACCACGAACATCCCGCCTTTTTATTCACAAACAGAGATCTCTAATGTGGCCTACTTTGCGGATTCTCTGGGGGCGAACACGCCCAATGATCTTCGGTAAGCTTCTGGCGAAGAATTTATACGTTATTGCCTTGTACCAGCCGGGTATATCAAGATCATGGTTGCTGACAAAATGTTTACAACGTAGCCAAACTTCGATTACAGCGACCGTGAAGCCGAATGGATCGCTCTTGCAGCAGATCCACCAGCTCTGGAACGCGACTGTACCAGCCCTTTCGTCGGTCCAAAACCTGATATACTCATTGACATACCAGCCACTTGTCGTCGATATGCTTGAAGCTGGACCTGCTGCAGGCGGCAATGTGCTTGGTCTGGATGCATCGCAGGGACCCCTGGTAGTACTCACACTCACAGCACAATACACGTCTGCAAGCTCGGACGCCCTCATGGAAGACACGACCAGATCACTCTTTGCGTCAATCAGAACACTGGCTGCGCAGACGGGCGATCTGAATCCATGGATCTACATCAACTATGCAGACTCGCAGCAGCCAGTCATCCCATCGTACGGCGCAGCGAACGTAGCCAAACTACAAGCCGCGAGCAAGAAGTACGATCCCTTTGGCGTGTTCCAGAAGGAGCAGCCTGGTGGGTTCAAGCTCCAGTGATGGAGGAAGTTAGCCCCAAATGATAATGGATAATTATAATTCTCCCTCTTGGCGTCCCAAAAACCCCACCACAGGTTGTGAACAACTTAAATCGCTTTGGCTTTTCTTCACGTCAGATGCAAAGTGGTGGAGAGAAGGTCTGCGATCAAGTGGCTGGAAACCCCCCATTAGGGCCGGCGATGTGAGAAAAGAATCGCCCAAAGAGAGAGAGAAAAGAAATCGCCCGGTCGATCGCGAAACAAGACCAATTTCTAGAATCTAAATTTGGGTTCACTGATAGCATCGAGAAGAACACAGACCCAGAAGCACAGACGCGAGGCCAAGTTGGGTTGGCTAGCAAACGGGGGGGGAAAACTGGTTCTGGCAGTTCTACACCCCACCTTTCAGCGCCCAATTCTTTTCTCCTGTGCCCCCTCCTTTCTTCTGCCCCCCAGCATTTCGCTCAACGATGCCTTGGCCAGTGGCTACATTTTCAATCCGGCTCTTGTCTAGGTCTGCAGTAGTCTTCTCCGAGATGAGGGACGGACGGCTGCTAGATTGCTGCGCTGCATTAGCCGATCTGATATGTCGATGGGCTGGACTACAGCTAGAGAGTGCTAATCTAAGTGCTTCGATAAGCCATGGAGGGGGGAAAAAACAAAGTAAAACCACTTCCCATAGCAGAATAGGCAGGTAGGCGAATTATGTCTACTTTAGTCTCACTGCATATGTGTAGGGTGAAGAAGTCGTATTCTTTTTCAGACCTTTTCTCTCATCATTTGAGAATGATAATCCTGAACCAGAGCAGCTTCAGCGCCGCGCCGCCAAAGAAGTTCCCGCCCCCGTCCTCTGCGGCCCGCCTGACCTCTGAAGCACCACTTTCATACTCGGCGAAGATGTCGAGCTCCATCCCGAGCTCGCTGCCAACCTCCTCCCACATGCGGACGAAGCTGTCCTTGTTGTGCCTGTAGACATTCTTCTTGACGCCCTCGGGGACGAAGGGCGGCTTGAGCCAGTGCTCGCCAGCCTCAACGCCGCCACTGAGCCCTCCCATGATCCAGCTGTCCTTCCCCCGCGCCAGAGACAGCAGGCCCTTGCACGCCAGCACCTGCGTCGGCCAGTCAAAACTGTGCAGGAACATCGTCGCCGTGACGACATCCTGCGAGCGCAGCAGCTCCGGCACCGTCTGCTCCACCGCGAAGAGATCCGCCGTCTTGAACCGGCCGACAAAGCGATCCTCGTCCCGGAAGAACGCCTGCCCGATCTTCTCGTGCGCCGCGAAGACATCGGATCCCAGGAGCTGGCTGCTGGGCACGCCGTCGTATGCTAACTTGCGCAAATCTTGACCCAGGCATGAGCCTACGTCGATCAGCGTCGCGGGCGGAGAGGACTCGCTCTCCTCCTTCGGCTTCTTCATGCGTGCCAGGAGCTCGCTGTACTTGGGGTGGTTCGAGAGGCCTAGTGTCAAGAACCAGAACTCCCCGATGCAGGGGAATGGAAATATAGCCCATGCTTCATCTCTCTATTCAAGACGAACAACAACAAAAAATTAGCGTGTTAGCTTTTGCCTTTGGTATCTTTGTATCTTTGAAGAAAAAAATGTAAAAATAGTTGTAAAATAGGAGGGGGAAAATGGAAAAAGTGGAATTTACCATCTTGTATACGTGATTCTCTACTTCCGCCGGCGGTACCCCGCTGTAGTTTTCCAGTAGCTCACGACATGCGGGAGTCAGTCTCGACCCGAAGCTTTCCTGGTACCAGGGGAAACTCTTGGAGCGCGTCACCGATTCCGAGAGTTTGAGCGGGGACTCTCCCGGATTGGAGGATTCAGCTTGTGGTTGATCCTGCATGTCTTTTGTCTTTTTTTTTTTGCTTTTTGGGGTTTCCTGTTCTGGGTAAAGTTGTGCGAGGCCAGTTCTCTCATACGGCCTAGAGATTTGAGTTTCTGGAGAATCAGAAACGCGAGCGGCGCGCTGCACAGGTAACCTTATTATAAGGCTTAGATAAATGGCGCTAAAAACCAGTTGTTGGAAGCGAGATTCCCGTCGGGACGGGGACGGGCGAGGGTAATGTAGATGCAGAGATTCGACCTTGTCAAATCGAAAAGGAAGAGGAAAATCTGGGATGCATTCACGAGGTATCATTGTCTATCTTTTTGGAACTTCCTGGAATAAGATTTCTATCTCATATCTCACATAATAATTTGAAAATCATATCTATTAAATACATGGATCAGATCTCAGGCCTGCGCCGGCCTTATTAACACTTCCACATCGTCTCCCTTGATCGGGGCCATGATTCCCAAGCAAGGTTTCTTCAATTCTAATCTAGGAAAGAAAAATCTCCTTGAGCCTTCTATCGATTTTTGAACATCAAAACGGCCCAAGGCCACCGCAATGAATGTGAGCACTTCCTTCTGGGCTAGAAATCGCCCAGGACAGTGAGTAGTCCCGCTGCCAAAGGGTCTGAAACTAATATTTTTAGCCAGACTTGGATTATGCAAGAACCGATCTGGGTTGAAGCGGGCGGCGTCGGGACCGAATACTGCGTCGTCCATGAGGATCTGGCGGTAGGGGATCAGGACTCTGCTTCCGGGCCAGAGCAGCCGGCCTCCTAGCTCGAGGGGCTTGACTACATTCCGTACAGATACTGAGGATGTGACGACACGTAGTGTCTCTTGATATACTGCAACTAATCGCGGACACCTATCCAGCATGTCGCTCAGCTCGTTGGGTGAGGCTGCATTGGTGAACAGTGGCCGCACTTCATCTCGCACTGCCGCGTAGAGTTCGGGGCTTTCTAGTAAGTAGGCCATGATCCAGAAACACACTTTCCATGCATTCCCGTTGATCCTACAAGGTGTGAGTCTCACGTGCGGGCTAGGGTATCATTCATTGGTTACTTACACCCAGTATGCCATCATGAGATTGGCGGCCATGTCGACATCGTTGATACCAGAAGCTCGCATTTCAGTCTCCATGGTCTGTACAAGCCAGCAAGCACCAGGTCTTTCTTGGACAGGCGTCCTAAAGTATGCCGTCAGTGCATCGAGCGATGCCTGCTTTGCTTCCTGCATTTGATTCGAGAAGGGTTTTGGGATCTTGTAACTTAGTTGCCAGCTTCTTTCATCGAATTCAGAAAAGCTATCCAGCAGGCCAGGATTGTTCTGAAGAAGCGCGGGGCCGAAGAAAGCGGTTGTAGCGCCTGCTAGAAGAGTGTCTTGGATGCATTGTAGCAGAGACACCGTACATCCACCCAACGTTGGTGAGATGACCGAGCTTCTAGATTGTGCCAGCGACTCCCACGTGAGTGATTGATGTATGCCGGTCAAAAAGATTGTCTGGAGATCGAGTAGGTGTTTGCCAGGATGAAGCTGCTTGCGAAAGATTTCCTCGGATATCTGGCCTAGGGACTTTCCCAAGGGGTTGGGAAAGCGGGGACCACTGGCGTCTTCTTTCGCGCAGGCATGCTGCGGTTCCCACATTTTCTCAATCCCATGCGGGCTAGAGCCCATGGAGCCCATCATGTCTTTCACGTAGTCGTCGAACACCAACTCCTCCGTGTTTCTGCTCATTGCCGCAGCATCCGCAGCAGAGGTCAGAACGTAAATATTGTTGCCAGCAACTGTAATTCCAAATGGCTCTCGACGGTTGCCGAAATAGAGCCTCCCCCGTGTGAAAGTTGAGTCGCTATCCATGAAAAATGGTATAGCATGCCCAAGGACTGTTCAGGTCAATAGAAGCATGATTTGAAGGGGGGTTGTGACATACATGGAATCCAGTAGGGCAGTTCTTTGGCTGCGTACGGATAGATCCTTGGGGATATTGTAAAACGCCATAATCGCCAGAACAAAAGAGAAGCTAACAAGGCAGAAGAATATAGTAGTACAAGTGTCTGTGTATCGTAAAGAGCGTGTACAGAAGTACAGAACTGAGTTATCGTCCGCAGAGTCATCTTGGCGACTGCTGTGAGTCTCTGGGACGACCGACTACTCACTCAATTGCACAACAGCGCTTTCATCATACAAATGCGCGCAAGGAGAGAATGCAAGCTCTAGAAAACATGCAGTGAAATCATAGCTGGGGGGGGAAGTAGATGGAACTGTGGTATTTACCTTGCAAGCAATCGAAATCAGCCCAAGCTTGCCTTGCCTTACCACAGCCACCAGCATCACCCATGGGTGAAGCTGTCCATAGCATGGAGCGGCATGTGAAGAGTAATGCGAGTCCGAGTCCAGTCAGTCAGTCAGGAGATAGACCGACCAGATAGACCAGACCGACCAGATCGACCCTTGCGGACAGGGGCATTGTAGAGCGGTGGGCATTGTCTATCATTTCCAGCAAGATTGGCTTTTGCATGGGGGTGGGACGGAGGGCGGACCGGTACGATTAGGACCTGTTCGGCAATTTGGATGAAAGAACCTAGCTTGTCGACAAGGCGCAGGCTGGGGGGCCCATGAAGCTCCATTCGATAGGATATTGGATGAGCGCCTTGGACGTTTCCCAGATTCAGGTTGCTGGTAATGTCTCTCTGTCTCTCTGCAGGCTGCCATCTGCCATCCAGCATGATTACGTGAGGCTGACTGACTGGAGCTGCACTGCTGCACTGCTGCACCGCTGCCGAGCCGTGTAGCGGTGCATCGCGGAGCGGGACTACCCTTTCAACGGCATACTGTGCGTTGGTGGTGGTGCTGGTCGTGGTCCACCACGGCTTTCAGCTCTTAAAGCGTCAGCTCTTCTACGCGTTGGGTGACATTCACGAGTCCACAGCTCCGAATACACTCTGACTCTGACTCTGCTGACGACCACGACCACGACCGCCACAAGTCTCCTTCTCTTGGCTCCATGATGGCATCACTTCTACCAGCTCAAGGCGGCTCTCTCTCCTACTGGCTGCTTCTCGTGCGTGGCACCCGCACCCATCAGATTTCCCAAAGACCTGCACTGACTGCATTGCCTGGCTGACACCTCATCTTCTCTTTCCAGACTTCCGCCGCGTCCATATACAACACTATTGCGTGCTACGCTTCTCCAGCGCTCGGCACCCGTTTGTTCCAAGGACCCGCCGCCGCTGCACAGGCATCAGCCCTGAGCGCTCGTCTGTTCGGCACCTGGACGTTGCTGTCGTGCGTTGTACGTACATACGCCGCATATCATCTCGACAACAGCGAGGTGTACGCCCTGGGTCTGTTGACCTATGTCATTGCCCTGGGCTTCTTCGGCTCAGAGGTACTGGTCTACAAAACTATGACGGCGGGGAAGGAGCTGATGCCATCTCTGGTGGTGGCATCGGTGAGCACCGCGTGGATGCTCATCCAGTGGAAGTAGTGCATCGAGTATTGCATTGCATTGCCTTGCATGTACGAGGAGAAGGGAAAAGTAGAGGGCAAGGTTAGAGTGACAGGACCACACGTGCAGAGTGTCATCGTAATGGCTACTACATGAACACACCACCACCACAGGCGCGATGAGAGAGACGCAACGGGTATTGATGAAAGGAGGTGCTGCATTGTAGATCTTCCAGAAAGCGACAAATACCACTCTGCCAGACCCATATCTGGGCAGTTCTCTTTCTGCTTTTCCCAAGAACGTCCCCCACAGTGTTAGTACCAAAGAAGGCATACCTACGGTGAGATCCAGGCTAAAAAGCAGCTTGTCTCTTGGCTTCCCGGCCATTTCCAGTATTCCAGTACTTCCAGTGCAGTAGCGGCGGCGAACAGGGAGCGGGGGTTGCCTAAGCCTGAGCCTGAGTCTGAGCTTGGGAAGCCTAGAGAGCTTAGGTGGCCTACAGTGCATCCCTGCCTGTCAACTGGGGCGTGAGGTGAGATGGCCTGATTGTCCATCGTTTGTAAAGACCCTGGTCCACAGTCCACAACAGGAGCAAGAGAGTTTCCAACCTTATTTTTACAGTTAATGATCCTGAATGAAATGAACAAGTCTCCAAGGAATTCAAGGATTGTTTGAGTCGTAATCGTTGTGCTTACTCTTCGGCCGGGTCCTTCCCCGGTGATGGTGGAGAGGCTGTCTTACAGTACTGTGCAAGCTCCTGGATCTTGGGTCGCAGCAAAGTTATACGAGACTTAGACAACGTAGAGAGTAAGCTATATTGTACTATACAGTGCCCTCCCAGCAGAAGAAAGACACCGACCGAAACAGACTGGAGAGAGAGAGAGAGATCCAGACATTTACCACGCTTGAGGATGCATATCAAAAGTATCTGAAGCTCGGTCATTTTCCAGGGGACTAATTCTCCTATCTAATGATCTTCGTGATATTAGTCCATGTAAACTCGCCGGATCTCCTGTCCCGTCTTCTCCCAAGACCGTTGCACACCTCCCGCGCTACTTTCGGCACTTCGCCCGCCATCGCGTCACCCAACCAACCCAGCGCGACATCCAAATCCAACAAACCTCCAGCCGCTCGAGAGATTCATCTAACGTAAGATCTTACCTTCCTAACCGTGTCAGGGCATCGTGCACGCTTCTGCCATCTCTCCTCTCTGCACCAGATGGACGGCAAAACTCCAATTCAGTCAGCTCTCGTGGTGGGAGGCTGCGGTGTCTTAGGTCACCGCATGGTCACTGAGCTCTTGAAGCTTAGCCCCACACCCAAAGTGTCTGTCTTCGATGCACGCACTACACAGAATCGTGTTGAGTCTGTAGAATATCATGAGGTCGATATAACAGACAAGAAGGCCGTCTACGACGCTCTATCAAAAGTCAGGCCGCAGGTCATATTCCACACTGCCTCGCCCCCGCCTGGCCTGACAGATCTTCCTCTCTATCTCAGAGTAAATGTTGAAGGAACACGCAATCTTCTTGATTCTGCCAAGGTAAGCATTATGTTCTGTTAACTACTATCCGGACTAGTCAGGTTGAGTAACCACATATCATCATCTCGTTTCTTTATTTAACCCAAGCTATGCAGTAGCTATTCTACTTGATCTTATATAATGTGAAAAAATTGACAAGTACTATTTAGCAAACCGGCACAAAAGCATTCGTGTACACTTCAAGCGCCTCTGTTGTCCATGATGCAAATAGCAACCTCATTGAAGGAGACGATAGCCTTCCGCTCGTCTATCTTCCCCAGCAAAAGGAGGTCTATACACACACCAAAGCATTGGCAGATCAACTAGTGCTCGATGCAAATAGCCCTGCCGGGGAAGGCATGCTGACAACATCGATCCGACCTTCTGGCATATTCGGCGAAAGCGAAGGCACATCCAAAGGATTCGTTGACAATGCTGCTGCTGGAAAGCTGAAGACCCAGATCGGAGACGGCACGAACCTCTTCGACTTCACATACATTGAGAATGTGATTGATGCGCACATCCTAGGCGCTCAGCAATTGCTCGCCGGACAACCTGGCGTTGCTGGAGAAGGATTCATCATCACCAACGACGAGCATATACCTTTCTGGGACTTCGCCCGCGCCATCGCTGCTGCGGCAGGGTATCCCGTCAAGAAGGAAGAGGTGCGGAGCCTACCGGTATGGCTTGGTCTCACAATGGCGATCATCGCAGAGTGGGTGGTTTGGCTCACATCGTTTGGTCGAAGGAATTCGCGGTTGAACAAGGTTGCTATTAGGTATAGCAGCATGACGAGGACGTATCGGATTGACAAGGCGAAGAAGGCGCTGGGCTACAGACCTCGTGTTAGCTTAGAGGAGGGTATTTCGCGGAGTGGAAAGTCGTTCCTCACTCAGGGAGAAACGAAGAAGGATGCTTGAGAGTAATAGCTCTTGTGCCTTAGATCCGGGACTTGTGCGCTTCACTTGTACAGTACTATCACCAAGTTTAATAATTCTTCTTTCTTTTTCTAGTCACAAAAGTAGAGCAATGATGTTTCATCAACGACATCGATTAGAATGAGAGAAGACTATTAATCTATATTATTCCTTACCTCATGCATGTGGGGACTGGATTTAGGACTACAACATTCGCGGTGACAGACCAAAGCCCATGGTGCGCGGGGCTCACATGATGAATTTCTGCCCCTCAGAGGGGGCTTCTTGCATGAGGCGGCTTCACTTGGCACCGCGCCGTGCCTGTCCTCTTCTTCACCATTTCACACCGACGGGCAAAAGACGGTTTTTAAATCCTTCGACAATAAATACGCCTGCCGCACAAGCCATGTTGTCCGGTAAAGAGCAGGGCTTACACCACTTTTGCACCGCTTGGCGCCCAACCTCCTCATTAAGAAGGCAGGTGGGTGACACGATACAGCCTCATGCCTCATTCAGGCCCAGTGGCTCAGAATGGGGTCTATCTAGCTGACAGGAATCGGTCATCCGCCCCCATCCCGCCAGCCTTGCGGCTCAAATGATGGTGCCAATAAGAATATGAAAAGGCCCCTGTAACACAGATCCTCATCTCACACGATAGTCTCCTTTTTTTTCTCTGTCTCTTGGACGATTTCATTGTGTTCTGCTTCGTAGCTCGACGTGTCATGTCGACGCAGCTGACCACAGATGAGCTTCTACAAAAGCTGAATGAACAACACCAGGCCTATTTGGAGACTTTCAAGCTGGTGCACGAGGCTCTGTCCCAAGCCGCTGCCGGAACACCTGCTTCGCCACCAGTTCAAGCTTCGGGAGCTTCAGTAGCTACAAGACGAAGAAGACGCTCCACGCTGGACATAGATCCGGATCGTCCCGAGCGTCCCGAGCCTGGCAAACCATCCACATACCATAGTTCGGTGCTGACTGGCGAGAGCTCGGAAAGCGATGATGACGGCGAACTATATGTCCAGACACCTTTAGCTTCATACAGATATAAAGACGAGGATCTCCGTAGACACTTGCAATTGCACGACTTCAGTGAGAAAGGGCAGAAGTTGTTGGATGGCGTAGTCAAGGACCGAATACTGCAACACCCAATCCTATTCCCAAAGTACGATCTACGTGAGAGGTGGCACAATTCGCACTATACAATAATTGACGTTGGGAAGGATGGTGCCCCGCTATCAAGACACATGGTGGTCAAGCCAGGGTCATCAATTGATCAGTCTATCTGGCAGGCTATTCAGGTACTGGACGCCGGGCTCGATCTGGGCCACTGATGCTGACTTTTTTTTTTTTATAGGACTTGAATGCTGACCCTACGGCGCTTCGACCAGCCGTTGGGAGGATCAGCATTGTTCGAGAGCCGTCACCTATTGTTTTCGGAGCACTTCACATGACCATGAACAAAGATTTCGACATGGACGAGATATTTGAGCATCTGGTCCAGGAAGAAGATTCAGCTGTAAGAGCCAGAGGAGACGACTGACGTATATCTGTTGTTGATAATATTATAGGCTCATATGATCAATCGCGGCTTCAAGCATGACCCGCGGCACCAACGGTCGTTCATCTTCAAATTCGATTACTTCACAGTGGTTGAAGAAGACGCTCAGCCGATGCCCTGGCAGAGGTCGGACGCTTCTGAGAAGCTAGAGAAGGCTCCTGAAGGACATATCCCGATCTCGAGATGCAGCTCAGTAGTTGCTCTGTCACTCTCGGGCAATTATATGAGAAAACTGAAGAATGCGTCTCGAAGATCCAAGACACAATACGGGTATATTTACGACCCATGGGCCGCGGTAATATTACACCTAGACTCGATCTTAAATGCCGGCTGACATATGTGAAAGTGGCATGTGCTCAATATTCAGTGCTATCCAGATCATAAACATAGCATGGACAGTCATGATTCAACGAAGCATTATGTCAATGGACCTGAGGCGTTCTTGCACACGTTGCTTACCGAGTTTAAAGATGCAGAAAAGCGATATGAAGCGATATACAGCAAAATCACCAATCTCATCACTCCTTCGGTGAGTTCGATGGCTGCGATCTAGCAATGCAAGATATATTGAGCCTGCTGACAAATACAGACTGATTTTATGTTTAACGGCGCTTTGCGAGATAGGCTCCTCTTTGAAGATGAAGCGTTCACATATTCCCGGCGTTATTTCTGGGCCTTCCAGACCCTCGGCATAATGAACAACGGTATCAAAGCAATGATTGATGCTTACGAAGACACTTTTACGGACGAAGTATGGGAAGGAACCCACAAGACGCTCTGGCCAGTGATAGATCCTGACTCCGACAGGAACAAGTACTGGAGGAAGCGCATGGCAAACTTGAGGCGAGAATTCGGGAAGATTATCAGGCAGTTGAAGCAATTATTTGACGAGAATGATGATCGGAGAAAAGAGATACGCACTTTGCGAGATCAGCTCTTCTCGGGAACGAGTGTGTTGGAGAGCAGAAAGAGTGTTGAGCTATCTGCCGTGACAATCTTGCAGGGACATAACATCAAGCTACTGACTCTGGTAAGGTTCCCCTATCACCATCTTAACATGCAGCCAAGGCTCACAGCACTAGGTATCGATCTTCTTCCTTCCCCTGACATTCGTCACTTCCGTCTTCGGCATGACAAATATGCCCACCGAGCACCAATTCAAATGGTTCGGAATCACCATGGCCACAGTCTGCATCCCCTTCTTCCTCCTCATAGGTTCCCTAAACACGACTTCTGGCATGGAATTCTGGCGTAAAAAGTGGCACCAGGTCCGGGCTTACATCTCACATGCCGTCACTCGACCCCTCCCCGCCACTGCTGGCGACAAGGACGCCGTTCAGGAGCAGAGTAAGTACCAACGAAGAATTGAGAATGTCAAGCAGCGCTCCCTCTCTGCTTCACGGACGATACAGATCCGTAACGCTTCGACCAATGCCTCTGCTTCGCGCCCGAGTGTCTCGGCGTCGGCGAGCGCTGGTAATCATGATCGTATACCTCGCCATGCAAATGGGCAAGAGAGGGAAAGGCAACCACCAAGAGCAGTGACAAATAAGCTGCCGTTGATATCTACCGTGGTCTAATCGCCCAAACGAATATGGTCCCGTTTTAAGAGGTGATCTAATCAAATAAGCATTATACTGATCCTCCAAAAAGAATTCTATATCACACCAAACCAGCCAGGTCAAACTCCTGAACTCCACGCTAGACACGCCTTCATGAAAGAAAGAAACTAAGCTCCTGACGCCTTATTTTCTCCCCTTAGTCACATCATCTCCTCGTCTCATCTGGGCAAAGGAGTGGCGGGCACCTCATGCACTCCCCGCGGCGACGGCGCCTCATGGATTACCCCTGGTTGATACTGGGTTTGATCTGCATACTCTCTAGCACCTTGGATAGGCTGGTATTTGGACGTCTCGTGCGCCCACATGTTAGTCCCGCTCGCATCACTATGCACCGCTCTCTGCGCACCGATCTTCTCGCCACGCTTCTGTCCGAACCAGAAGCCTGCGAGTGTGCCGACGATGGCGATGACGCCGAGACTGACACCGACGCCGGCGCCAACTGCTACTACTTTCGAGGAGTCTGATGATGGGGATGGTGAGGAGGGGGAGTTTGGAAGGGCTGTGTTGGTAGAGCTGGATGAGGTGGGGGATGTGGTTGCATTGGCGATGTTGACGAGGGTGTTGTTTAGGAAGAAGCCTTGCTTGTTGGCACAGCAGGTGTCGTTGTTCTGGTTGCAGCACCAGGTGCCGTCGGAGCAGTGCGTCATGCCTGGTGTACCGGACGAGGTTCCTCCTGCCTGTGTGTTTTGGCACGCTGTCAGCTGAATATTCTTTTGTATATCATGGAGAGTGATAGAGGGGGCCTTTATGCAGGGGGATGATGGGACTGAGGACATACAGCATCATCGCAGACGGTCTTTGCTAGACAGTTCGGGCTCTTCCAGGTTGGATCCGTGCAGTAATCCCGGTAGTAGTCTCCGTTGTTCAGACAGAGGCCGTTGGGGGTGCATATGTCTTGAGTTACGGACTCTATGGTGCGGTTCAGGGCACAGCACATGCTGTCGACGCCTTCGATGGCGATACATGGCATGTAGTCATAGGACTTTGGATCCGGAGTGGTGACGCCGTCTGGAGCGTAACATTTCGTGAAGGCCGTCGCGAGGTGAGGGAGTATGAAGCAGAGAACGAGCGAGGATTTTGGGTAGTACATTATGGTCAAAAATTGAGGAAACCTCAATGACTGTTTATGGGAAAAAGAGAGGCTGGAGAGCTGGATCGCCTCTCTATTGAGAAAAAGAAAGTCAGATGCCTCGGAGACCAGGGAATTAACAGGGCAGAAAGTGATGAATCGGGCGAAACAGCAGAGGACAGTAGAGAAAGAAGAACTAGAGGGTCTATGAGACCCAGGCGCGCGCCTGAGGAGCCCCAGCTAGAGAATTTCTAATAATGAAATTTGATCCTCACGTCAAATGAGATGCTAAAACTCGTACTCTACCTCAAATCAGTGGTCAGTCTGGGCCGTTGACATAAGCAAAGAAAAAGATGATTGGTATTGATTGCTGGGTTGCTGCGGTCCCGGACAGGCTGAGCAGAGCAGAAGCCAGAGCTGAGTTCGCGTTCGGATCCCTCGTCTTGGCAGTGTAAGGTTAGGCTTAGGCTTTCGTCCCCCTTGTCTTTCGGGATGAGGCTCTAACGCTCCTTCGTTTTTTGTGCTCTCGACCGATGAGATAAATCTAGAAAGTTTTTTAGGAAAATAATATATAAAAACCGTTGAAAAATTCCCCGAATCTTTTAGATAGAAGAGACTATTATTAGGTTTGTGGCCTCGGACAGCCTATCTGGCTTTCTAGCGACAAGAAGAGACGACAAATGTAGGAGATTTGGACTTGGGGAGGATTTTTGGGGGCAGAAGGAATTCATGGGTAGGACACGAAGTAAGCAGCCAAATCCCGTATGCATGATAAGTGAAACGTCGCTTGGAACCATGGCTGCGAATAAACGACTTCTCAAAAGGCTATGAAGGATGTGAGTACAGTCAGTGAGATTTTACAATTCGATCCTTGAGTTCGCTTCTATGCTTTGGTATCATACCGTGCTAGGTCCATGATGCTTTGGCGGCGTGGAAATTTCGAGCCTTGAAATTATTGCTTGAACAGGACCAAGATGACCGGTGGAAACCCAAAACGTCCGGATCAAGCGTCAAAGGCACAAGAGTACGAGATGGCTAGATAGTCTTCTCTGTTGTAGAAACCGGTTTGGCCTTTGGCGTAGAAATCCGGGTATTTTCAATTGAAAGGCGTAATCATCTTTGTCTATTCTCCTATACTTTCTTAGTTCTGTAGTGAAACGTTATTAAGAAAACTCCACGCCAATAGTGAAACATTAAACAAAAGCATGCAATCATGGGTATCCGTAAATCAATGAGCCATGACCGAGTCAACGTGCTGACCCACCGCACCATTTGTACCGTTTGGCTTCTCGACCCCATCCATCTCCATATCATCATTGCCCTCACCCTCGCCCTCTTCTTCCTCCTCGAGCTCTTCGTCTTCGCTACCCTCACTTTCAGCCTCTAGATCTTCACTACCGGCATCATCGTCTTCTGCGGTAGCAGCAGCAGGGTCGACTTCAGCGCCGGCCATCTCGGAGTCTTGGACCATTGCATCGGGATCAGTAGCAGCCTCGCCCTCCGCGATCTCCTCTTCCTCTTCTTCGGCCTCCTCGGCACCGTATTCCTCGCCGTCGGCGACCAAGTCAGCCTCGGGCTGTTCAGGTGGAAATTCGGCAGGAGCCGAATCGTCCGAATCCCTTCAGACAATTGATTAGCAGTGACTCATAATTGATAAGTGAGGCGAAAGCAAACTGACCATTTGATAGCAAATCGTGTCACTCTTGGCTTCTCAGCGAGGATATTCCGGCGAACTTTCTCCAGCACTGGCTTCGCGGGGGGATCAGCGTTGAGCTCGTCCGATTCGTATTCATTGTTGACGTAGTATCCAACCCGGACAAATTCTCTGCTGTCGTAGGCGCATGTGAGCAGGATGACAGTGACACCGAGGATTTCAGCGTCTGGGATCTTCTTGGTGTTTGGGGGGTCGGCTTCGAAGAGAAACTTGTTTACGCCAACTGGGATGGGACCAACGAGGAGTGAATCGAGTTCTTGGTCATGTTGATCGCTGAAGATAGTTAGGATGAATTTTTTTTTTTTGGAGACATAGCAAAAGAAAGAAACTCATACGATGTAGCTGAACCGACGTAGGTCAATTTCCACTCGAGATCTAAGGCAAGTGTCAGTATATATGGGTGCACACTGGCATGCGTGATAGAGGGAATACCTTTCTGCAGAGACTCCAAACACTCAAAAGTGATCTCGAACTGATACGGATCGCCGAATTTGGCCGGGTTGTTGAGGACGTTGACGCCTAAGAGGGATACCACAGACATCTTGAAGACGAAGCGGTATGGCTAGAGAGGCAGCTGATTGGGTTGTATGTTGGCTATGTAGTTGTAAATGTGTGATGCGAGGGTTGGGTATGAAAGTAATTGTTTAAATACACGTATACACGAAACGAGACTGGAGGTGAAGAGGGGAGCAGATAGAGGTCTCTTCGAGGGGACGCGACTTTCGTGTTTGATCGCGTCACGGCGTAGATTGGAAGTGTAGCTAGCTTGCGGCGTGGCGTCGACCCTGCACTGCGGTTTCTTGGATGCCTCAGGCATCCAAGAAACTTTACAATCCTTTGTTAGCCTCAATTTTGCCTTTGACGGCATAGTATCGTTTGCTGCATCCTCACACGACACATCATAGAACCTCCCTCTCACTCTTTTTCATTGCACCTTCAATCTCCGCATGTCGTCTCTCTCCAGCTTTGTGTCTTCCCATAGCCAGGTCCAGAGACCCTCTGCAGCGCATCAAGCTCCACGCTAACCAAGTACAGGCTTGTTACTCTTCCTGAAAACATCTTCTTCATACCCGAGACTTCTTCGTGCAACGATCGCTACAATGGCGGAGGAAGATGAGATAGCTCTCTTGCATAAGCTACAGGCAGGGCAAGACAGTGTGGCTTGGGAAGATAGTGGTGCAAATGGGGTCGCAGATGGCGAGCTACCTTCAAATACTGAGCATAACATCCAAGAAGTCAAACAAGAAGCTGTTGCAGATGATCAAGTCCTTCGTGCTTTGTCTCCTACAAGCGCTGGCGCTGTTTCCGATGATGGCGAATATGACCCATCTTCTGTTACTTCACTTCCAGCAATTGCGATCGCTGCGGGAGAGGAGGGTTCAAGATCCAGCTCACGAGCCTCAACTCGCAAGCGGAAAACTGTTGGCGGTTTTATTGCAGATGATTCTGATGAAGATACGGATGCCTCTACGTCAGGTCAAGCTTCAAACAGTCTTCTCCAGCCACCTTCGTCTAATCTTCCCAAGCGCGTTCCCTCTCCTTTGCAATCCTCTGTCTCTCAGCAAGAGTTGCAAGGTACCCCGGAGAATCAAGGTGATTCAACGGCCGTCCCATCATCTTTGCAAACTGTCTCTGTGAATTCAAGTTCTACTGGTCGACCTTCTGTGCAGACTCCTGCATCTCAGGTACTCACATCTACAGGTATAGCAGTGGAAGGGATGTCTTTCCCGAAGGCACGACTTCCAAATGACCGAACAGGTATTCTGGAAGACAAGATTAAAGAAGACCCGCGAGGTGCTATGGATTCGTGGCTGGCACTTATCAATGAACACAAGAGTCGAAACAAGCTTGACGATGCTCGTGCAGTATATGAGAGATTTTTCAAGGTCTTCCCACAGGCTGTAAATGGACCCGCATTCATTGTTAATATTACGTTACTGACCTCGTTTAGGCCGAGATGTGGGTTGCTTATGCAGAAATGGAACTAGAGAACGACAATCGGAATGCTGCCGAGCAAATATTCGGAAAGTCTTTATTGACTGTTCCCAATGTTCAGCTCTGGACTGTCTACTTGAATTACATTCGGAGAGTGAACGACCTCACAAATGATACGTCCGGCAGTGCTCGGTCAACAGTTTCCCAGTCATATGATTTTGTTCTAGGCAATATTGGATCTGACAGAGATTCGGGAAAGATATGGACTGAGTACATACAATTCATCAAGAGTGCTCCTGGCCAAATTGGAGGTGCTAGCTGGCAGGATCAACAGAAGATGGATCAATTGCGAAAAGCATATCAGCGTGCAATTTGTGTTCCCATGTCAACCGTGAACAATCTATGGAAAGAATACGATCAATTTGAGATGAGCTTAAATAAGATGACTGTAAGGAAATGTCCTTTGAAACGCCTGTAACATAGACTAACCAGCAGCAGGGCCGAAAATTCCTTCAAGAAAGATCTCCGGCGTATATGTCTGCAAGAAGTGCCAACACAGCAATGGAGAACATTACTCGTGGTCTAGCCAGAACGACTCTTCCGAAGTTACCCCCTGCGCACGGATTTGATGGGGAGCAAGAGTATAATCAGCAAGTAGAATTGTGGAAGAAGTGGATATCGTGGGAGCAGGAGGATCCTTTGGTCCTGAAGACAGACGAATCTGAGAACTACAAGCACCGAGTGCTCTATCTATACAAACAAGCAGGAATGGCACTTCGATTTTGGCCGGAGATGTGGGTCGACGCGGCTGAGTGGTGCTTTGCTAATGGCCTAGACAAAGATGGTGACACTTTCTTGAATGACGGTATTGCAGCCAATCCCGAGAGCTCTCTACTTGCCTTCAAGAAAGCGGACCGTCTTGAGACTACACTAGCGGTTGAGGAAGCTGGAAAGGGCCCAGCTGAGCAGGGTGCAGTCGTCCGAGCGCCCTACGACAAGCTTCTCGATAATCTGTACGATCTGATCAAGCAACTAAAGGGTCGAGAAGCTGCAGATCTGGTCAAACTTGACGAGTCTATAGCTCTTGATGCGTCGATCAGTGCGATCGTTAGCAAGGCTGAGGAAGATGACGAAGAAGACGAGGCTGATGCGAAGGCGAGGGACGCCGATAAAGCGAACAAGACAAGAATAATCCAGCAAGGCTATGCAAGTCAAGCTCAGCTCATCTCTCGGACGATCTCATTTGCATGGATTGCTCTAATGAGAGCCATGCGACGAGTTCAAGGCAAGGGTGCCGTGAAGGACGCAGTTGGTGGATCGAGACAAATCTTCGCTGATGCTCGTGCTCGTGGGAAAATCACAAGTGACGTCTATGTCGCCAGCGCTCTAATTGAACATCATGTCTACAAGGATCCAGCGGGTACAAAGATCTTTGAAAGAGGTGCCAAATTGTTTCCAGAGGACGAGGTGTTCATCTTGGAATACTTGAAGCATCTTTTGTCGATCGGCGATACAACAAGTAATACACCTCAAGACCCAACATCTTACCATAACTAATCTTTCTCCAGATGCCCGTGTTGCCTTTGAGACCGCTGTCAGCCGACTTACACAGAAGCCAGAATCCGTACTAAAGGCAAAGCCTCTGTATTCATACTTCCACAAATACGAGTCACAGTACGGCGAATTGTCACAGATCCGAAAATTGGAGCAACGAATGGCCGAGCTGTACCCCGAAGATCCGAAGTTGCATCAGTTTGCATCTCGTTATAGTGGAGATGGCTTTGATCCCACCGCCGTCCGCCTCATTGTCTCACCCGCAACCCAAACCCGTCCGAAAAACAATGTCATGCCACTCATGCCATCGATTGAGCAGAATACGTCACTACAGAATAGTCCACGCCCACACTTTGTCCAGGAGAACAGCCCAAGACCCCAGTACATGCAGACCACAGACTCGCCTAAACGACCTTTCCCCACCGACGATATGGAGGAACTCAATCGCCCACGCAAACTTGCCAGAGGGGAGTCACCGCTGAAAGGAGCTGCTGGCCGACGTCTCGATCAGCAGAAGCGGCTCCATGGCAACCCAGGCCATCAATCCACTGCTCCTCCATTTGTTGTTCCGCGAGATATTACCTTCCTTCTTAGCATCATCCCTCGAGCAGAGTCATACCATTCAACCAAATTCGACGCTGAAGCCTTAGTACGGATGTTGGCTCAAACATATGTTCCCGACTACACATCGTGGAAAGCTTCGAGGGAGCCAGCCCAGTCTCAGCCACCGCGATTTGATGGTAGGACAGCCAACACTTCAGCTCGTCCTCAATCTCGGGACCAGGGTGGCTATAACTCATACGCTGGCCAAGATGAGGGGCGTCCGTCCACAAGCAGTGGCTACAATCCGCCACCTCCGAACCCTCCTAGCAATGTTCCAGCTTATGGTGGTGCTCCAAGCTATGGCGGAGCCCCAGGCTACAACAATGCTCCGGGCTACAATGGTGCACCAGCCTACAACGGTGCGCCAGGCTATAGTGGCGCTCCAGGGTACGGTAATGCTCCGTCAAGTGTACCTCCTGAGCGTGATGCATGGCAGCGACCTCCGAGCCAAGCTCCGAGTGCGCCTCCGTACCAGCAGCCTTATCCACCACAACCAGCTCCTGGTGCCCCTGGGTACTATGGTGCGGGTGGTGCCCCTGGTACTGAGAATAGAGGCTGGCAAACCCAAGCGCCCGCTTTATCGCCCGCTGGTAACTGGTATCCCTCTCAGCCTAATCAAGCGGCTCCAGGATATCCATCCTACAGTCGATAGTGGGCTTCTCTTCTCAAACGTCAATAAAATGTGAATGCCTGATTTCGAGCCCCAAGTTGCGGTGGTGATGGTGGTGGCTACAGCATTGGTGTATTGTACTTCTAGGATTTGTGTTGCCATCTCCCTACTTTTTCATCTCACGTCAGACATAGAAGTCAAGCATGGTTCATATCTTGTACGAGGTGTTCGCGATTCTCATTCCATCATAGCATGGCGTTCTGGTGTGCGCGCTGGCATGCGAAAAACTAAAAATGGATGTATAATATTAGGAAATACGATTCATACCTTCTGCTTAATTCTGATATCACGACTTTTGTGTGCTTTGCATGTTTGCGCGTTTTGCTTTGTGAGATCAGTCATTTCTTTACTCATGTTTCTTTCTCTTTTGACGCATTCCCTGCATGCCCTGACTCTTCCCGTCTGTCGATTATCAGAATGCTTCAAGTATAGCTTCTAGTGTGCCCTTCGCTCCCAAAGGACATAGATGAGCGGGCGCTTGCCGTATCCTTTTGCGATATCGTTTAGAACCAAATGGACGAGGCGGAAGAGTTCACAGCGAGTTTTCAATGCTTTGTCAAGAGCATCGAGGGTTGTGAACCTTTGCCTGTGCATGTTCAACGTTCATCCTCGATGCTGCCTCAGATTGAATTGCCCACCGCCTCCGCCTCCGCCTCCGCCCCTTCCGTTGCCGGGTCGCAGCTGCACCCAAACAGAGTTCTGCCGGCCAGAAGGGGGGCAGGTCGACGCTAGTCGACCTAAGAGCAACTGCGAGGTTTGTTTCTCCTCTTGAATCTTCTCCTCGTCATCAACATCCAGACACATTCTACACAACACCTCATCCACAGCCTCATCTCCACCCCCTCCTCACGTCTTGTACTGTACGCTTCCTCGGAGAGCTCTGTGAGTGTCCCCTTTTGTGAATTGAGGTCTCTAGCTGTCATGCACTGTGAGAAGCTTTTGTTTACCGGTCTCCTCTTGGGGCCAAACGCGTCACCACCGCTGCACATTATGCCTTGCAGCGAGCGTTGATGCTTCTTGACGTCGGACTTTCTGCTAACATTCTATTGTAGCACTTATCACCTTTCTTTTTTCAGATCTTCGTGGAGTATTGTACTCGGGCAGGTGAGCATTCCCCTTTCCTTGACGTTTTGCTTCTTTGCCCTACGAAGACGTCAGGCGGATTGTGCCCTCTTCTTGACTCGTTTCCATCGGCATCCACCCTATATCACACACTCAGACGGGATACTGACAATGAGTTCCTCATCAGGCTGCAAAAATGCCGGGCCGCAACTATGGCATGGAGCGGGCCCGTCAGATGATGGACGAGTCAGGACGTAGCTACCCCAACGATGGCGGTTACGGCCCTGGCTATCATCACTCGAGTGGTCCACAGTCCTCGTTCCTTCAACAATACCCTCAGCTCCAATACGAGCAGTCTGGGTATGTCCAGATGAACCGTCCGCCGGCGGGAAAGTTTGACGGACCAATTGACAACACTGGCGCTGGCCACGCCAGACGACCATCCCAGAACCCTTTTGCTCAAGGTTTGGGCTATGATCCTGCTCGTGGCCGCCGGCCTGATGAAGTATCGCGTGTCATAACTAACACCAGGGTGGAATTGCCCCCTGAGGCGTATGTCTTGGATGGTCAACGGGTGAGTACATGTATTTCCTAGATGGCTCGACATTTTAGAGATCATACAAGTGTTATCCTTCTCCCTTTCCTCAAAGCAAGGTTTGCAGAGCATTCGAAAAAAAAAAAGATTCACATGTTCAATTCAATTTTCCCCGGTGTTCAACATTCAAAAAGGAAGGAACCCCTCCAACTTGGTCGGAACCGGGGCTTAGCTTTCCGACCCTCCTCCTCGGTCACTATAAAAGAAACCCTCCTCTCCACTCCGCTCGCTTTCTTCCTCCACCACACAACAATTTCTCCGAGCCTCTATTCTCAAACAAGCTCTCAAGCATTCCTATCAATATCATTTGCCTACACTCAACCATCACGAGCCTCATTGCAACACAATCGCAACAGCCCAGGTCAATCAAGCTGATCGCCCTTTCAAACCTCAACTGGCGCCGAGTGCCAGATATATCTCTCCTGTTGTGTTTGCCTCAGCCGCTTTCACCTTCTGAGCTTCTCCCTCTACACCATATCTTATATTCACATTGCTCAGTTCTTAACTTCCCATTCATCATCTTATCTCACTTTCACCTCAAAAGACGTCCACCATGGACGCTGGCGACTTCAGACACATTATTGAAGAAGTGGCCACTAATTCTTCATTTCAGTTTGTTAACCCACTCCCGAACCGTCCTGGATTTAATACTCAAGGCAAAGCCATCGCTATTCGAGTCAACCAATATAAAGTCGCTCAATTTCCCACTCGCGATATTTACCAGTATGATGTAAGTCCTCCCTAGCTTCGACTTCTGGATTCACCTAACAATATTTAGGTCAACGTTGGCACAGGGGCCGAAACCCGTGGCAAGATCATGGCTGTCTGGAAGTCTAATACTGTGAAAAATGAACTACGACGTGTTCACAATGGCCCGTGGTTATGGGATGGCAACAAGCTTGCTTGGTGCTCTGCAAATATTCCCGAGCTTCGCATTCTTGTCGATCTTGACGCCGAAAACGGAAAACCACCTCGTCCCAATAGCAGTCCAATCTACGTAATCATCAAACGGACCAAGCAAGTGCGTCTCGCTGTTATCGACGCATACCTGAGGAAGACTATCCCTTTTGACTCCACTGTTTTGGAAGGAATAAGTACGTTGTCCTAGTTTATATGCTTTATCTGAATCTAACAGCTCTCAGACTTCCTTGATCACTGCATCCGTCAATGGCCCTCTGAGAATTACACTGCTATTAAGCGTAATTTCTTCAGCCGCGGTGAGGCTCAAGTGTCCTTAGATAATGTCATCGTTGCCCAAAAGGGTGTCTATTCCTCGATTCGTCTCTGCGATGTGGGTTTGATCTTTGACTATATGAGGAGTTGCTAACAGACCTTCAGCCGAATCCGTCAAATGGTGGCCCAAGCACAGGTCTTGCCATTAATGTTGACGTTGCCAACGGCACTTTCTGGGCTGCACAAGATGTTCACCAAGCCGCGCGGAACTTCTGCAAAGCTAGGAATCGTAATCTTGATTGGAATGTGTTTATGAGGCAATTGAGGCCCGTCCAGTCAAGAGCTGGCTGGACGATGTCTGATGATTTGAAGAGCCTTCGCAAGTTTGCCAAACTCAAGTGTTATGTCAAGCACCGTGGGCAGGATAAAGGTGCTCTCTGTTCTGGCCTGATTGGATAATGAAACTAACATGAGATATCTAGGTGACAAAAGAAAACCATTTACAATCAAGAGATTTGTTTTCAAAGCCGAACATGGTGCAGATGGCGGGAACGCTAAGAAAGTGACGTTTCCATTGAGGGCCAGAAATGGGGAGGGTCAAGATGAAGAAATCTCAGTCTATGACTATTTCAAAAGGACTTATAATATCAACATCCAATACTGGCAACTCCCAGTGATCGAAAGTATGAAAGGCGAATACTTTCCCATGGAGCTCTGCACTATTCTACCCAATCAAAGATACAACTTCAAGTTGGATCCTGATCAGGTATGGCATCTATTCTTCTTTCGTAATTACAGAACTAACATATGATAGACGGCTGCCATGATCAAGTTTGCAGTGACTCGGCCAAAGCAACGCATTGAGTCAATCAATCATGGTATAGGCATGCTGAAATGGCACACTGACCCCTATCTCAACTATTTTGGCATCAAAGTTGAGCCTAACATGACTGTTGTAAGTGTCGTAGACAGAGATTGTTTCCCGGATCTCACTAACGTCACTCAAGACCAACGCACGTCTGCTACAGAATCCTGAAATTGCTTATGCTGGTAGCAAGATCAACCCTGGTACTCAAGGCCGTTGGGATCTGCGTGGCAAGAAGTTTCTGGCTCCTAACCTTGAACCTCTCAAATCCTGGGGTGTCATTGTCATCGGAAACAACACCGTTGACGAGCCGACAGTCCGCAACTTTCTCAACGTCTTCATGAGTACATATACTGGACACGGCGGTAAAGTTGCGAATAGAACCCCCCTCGTCTATTTTCATTCTCAAGGCATGGATCTTGGCGATGTAGTAGCTCAAGGACGCCAGGCTATTGGCAACGCAGCCAGTGCCATGCCCCAAATCATCCTCTTCGTGCTACCAGCTCGGGACTCCTTCGTGTACGAACGCCTCAAGAAGAACATGGAATGTCGTTTTGCCATGTTCTCACAAATGATGAACGTCGCTCATGTGAGAAAGGCGCAACCCCAATACTGTTCGAACGTCTGCATGAAGTTCAACGCAAAGCTTGGAGGCACTACCTCTAAGATTATCAGCGGCCCAAACGCCAACAGTCTGCCATTCCCGCGTCCAACCATGATCATCGGTTAGTATTAGAATTCGAGCCCTGTAGCAAATCTAGTTAACGTATCTTAGGTGTCGATATTTCTCATGCCTCTCCTGGTAGCGTTCAGCCTTCTATGGCAGCGGTGACCATGTCCTTTGACACTATTGCCTGCCGCTACGCAGCTGCAGTTCAGACCAATGGTAGTAGGGTGGAAATGCTTACCAAGTCCAATATCGATGGCATTCTTGGCTTCCTCTTCCCAGAATGGGTCAGACAGGTTGGAAAGGGACAGCTTCCTCAGCACATCTACTACTTCCGTGACGGTGTTTCCGAAGGTGAGTATGCGCATGTTCTTGACAAAGAAATTGCAAACATCAAGGAGTTCATCGCTACTAAGTACAACCCTCAAGTCGCCCAGGGTGTAAGTCTGCATCACCGTGAAGCATTAGACGCAACTGACAGGAGTACAGATCAAATTCACTGTCACAGTGTGCACGAAGCGGCATCATATCCGATTCTTTCCCAAAGATGGTGACCACGTCGCCGCTGATAAAAACGGAAATTCTCTTCCTGGCACCTTGGTTGAGCGCGATGTTACCCACCCATTCGAATATGATTTCTGTGAGTAGTCACTTCAAAATTGCTCTTATTATACTAATTATTCAGACCTTTCATCGCACTCTGCTATTCAGGGTACAGCTCGTCCCGTGCACTACCATGTTTTGAAGGACGAGGCACAGATTCCACCAAATGACTTCCAGGCCATGATCTATAAGCATTGCTACCAGTATATGAGATCAACTACACCTGTCTCGCTTTGTGAGTTGTCTAGTCCAATTTCTTTTACACTGCTGACTTTGCCCAGTCCCTGCTGTCTACTACGCTCATTTGGCCTCCAACCGCGCCCGTGCTCACGAGAGTCAACCCGCTTCATCGGGCCCTCGCGGCGGACAGAAATTTGAGGAATCTCAGCAGGATGCAGCTCAACGCCGTGCGGCTAACGCTCCATCCACCGGGCCCGATACCTCTAACAGTGGTGATAACAGCTCTGAAGCTAGGCCATTGTTACCAATGGGTCAGCTCGAGTCACCTCAAGATCGGGACCGTGTCGTGAAGATCCGCACCGGCATGTGGTACATCTAGATCCCCTTCCTTTATAGAGCCCTGGTGTCAGTCATTGCTCTTCTTGATTGTATTACTACTTCTTTTACCTTGGTTGCCAGCACCCTCTTCTCCGTCTACAATCCTCGATAGGAATCAGGCGTTGAGCTAGGTTTGCGGCTTTTTTAGACATTCTCTCACACTGGATTAAGGCAGTATTCGGAAATCGAACCCAACTAAACCAAAGATAGTACTTGCATGGACTTTGTGGATCATTGGAGTTACGATGAGCTTCTTTCTCAGTGCGATGGTAACACTGCTAGGGATTAGATAGAATCATACAAAATAAAAGTACGATCTTTGCAATCGACTCTTCATCTACTTGATCCCAATAATGTGGCATTAAATTACAACCTATAACTTGTAATTCGGACAAAGCTACACCTTTGTTAATTGCTCCATTCCCATCGGCGCTTTGCTAATGAGCGAACAGGTATAAGTAGGTTGACTAGAACATCACAATAAACGAAGCTCACTTTACGCGCGCTTCAGGTCTTAATGTTCTTGAGACATAGTTAATTGTATTGAGATGTAAAAAGAGACGTCGGTTTTGACGGTTGTGCAGAGATACATATCATGGAAGTGCAAAACATATATAGTGTCCTCGATCTCCCTGCTTAATCGTGAGTCACATGGCTTGAAGCTTAGCAGAGTAGATGGACAGTATATTCGGCGGATATTGTTTTTATCCATAGATTTCTAATATGCTCTGTCAAGCCTCAATCTTCCGCACACGATTTGCGCCTGTCCCATGTGCTTTTGCTTTTCCCTTGAACGCTTTGGTGCCACCGCCCTTCGCCAGCTTATCAGCAGCGAACTTCTCCCTCGCCAACTCAATCGCGGTCTTCTTCCTCTCTCCAACCTTCTCATTCCCTTTGATCCTTTGCTCTCTCTTGTCCTTCTTTGCCTTGCCTCCATCCTTGCCCTCTATCTCAGCATCCATCTCTTCTGCAACAACAGCAGGAGCATCAACAGGCACAGCGAGGGCCTTGACCTTCGCTACCCACTCGCCTCTCTTCCTCTTCCATAGATCCATCATCCAGTTGCGCCACACTATCCTGCCTGTCCAGCTCTCTCTCAACTCATGCTCGTAACCTGCAAGCGATGAAGCAACGCGTTCGACGAGCGCGAATATCGAGGTGCTGGACTTGAGGATTGCGTCGAGAGTGTGTGAACCCGTTGGAGATAAGGCTAGGGTCAGTAGCGGCTCTTTGCTCGGTATTTGCTCTGTATCTTGGCTTTCGTCCGCAGAAAAGAGGAGGGCGGTGATTAATCTTCTTCGGAATGGCGCGTTAGTAGGAGTTGGGGTCAGAGAAGACTGGATGATGTGGGATGTTGGCGTGTAGAGGGAGAGTGCGAGGAGGGATCGCGGTGGTTGGGACAGGAGGGACGTTTGGATTAGTGTGGTAGGGGCCCCTGGGATAGATAGTAGGGCTTGCGCGAGGAGAGAACCGTGAGTTTGTTGTGGTGTTGGTTTTAGTTTAGATGGAGACTTTGTGCTTTGCTTTTCTTTCGTTTTATCTTCGGCTTCCGCGTCTTCTAATGTTGGGTCGGGAGTACTGGTGGATGTAATGAGATTTTCAACGTCATCTATGCATGCCATCTTCAGCACTAATGTAGACGGTGTGGATGCATAGGCTTCATCTATGGCTTGGGTGAGTGCTTCGATGGATTTTGTGGCTTTTCGTGCGTGGCAGCGCTCGAAGAGGGTCTTGGTGGTTATGGTTCGTGATCGTTGTACCAAGCCTGCGATTTGGGGTATGATCTGATCTACTGCTTCTTCCAGATCTTCTTTGCTGAGCCTTTGCAAGACTTTGATCACGACATAACTGGATATTTCATTTCGTGCCAGGCCTGCGACTCGGTCTTTGAATATGCTGCGATAGATTTGCTTGAAGAGCTTGCCAGGAGCATAGGTACAGATCGTTTCTAGCAATCGAGAACCAATGGCGTCGTACATGATGCCATTGATGAAGACGGAAGATTCGCTGCCTTCTGTCGATATGTCATCCGGTAGGAGGGTTGAGATTATGGATTTCTCCGCTCCTTTCTTTGATTTGGGGTCGGTGAGCTCTAGTTCAAGCAGTAGCTGGAGCGAGGGATTCCCAGTAGGATGCGTAGCAAGCACACGGATGAATGATGTGTCCATTGTTGCCACTGTATCTGAAAGGATCTTCTGCACTGCAAAGTAGAAGGACTCTGGGACTGTACGCTTCATGGGAAGGGCTTCCATGAGTGTGGAGTCCTGATTTCCGACTACTATCTTCTCCTTCCTCTTGCTCTGAAGTAGATATGTTCTTGACACTTGTTCCGGATTTCTGCCAGAAAGAATGACGAGTAAAACACGCAGGGCATGGGAAGCAAATCGATCAGTCAAGAGGAAGGTCATTTGTCCCTCCAGCTCGTCCAATGTCTGCAGGAACAAGCTCTCCATAGAAACCTCCTCACTCGTCTCGTCTTCATCCGATTTCTTTTTCGAGTCTGCCAAAAGTTCTTGGGTAACGATTGGCGCCGACTGGATGAAAAGTGTCTCGCAGCAGTGGCTTGCAAATCGATGCTGTACCAAATGCGGAAAATTGCCCGAGAACTTCTCAAATAGTTTCTTCTTTTGCTCCACCGCACTCAACATTATCAGCCTCTCCATCAGCCTCGAACACGACTGGCTGCAAGCAATCTTCAGTTCCTTCCCGTCCGCTTCGCGATACACATTTGCCAGAAATAAGGAGCGCTCATCGTCCGAGGGGAAATCGTTCAGCTCTAAAAGCTCGTCTGCATGCCGGAAGTACTCCTGCTCTTCATCTTCTAGCATGCCATAGAATGGTCGTTCCACAGCTGTGTTTTCTTCGCCACCATCTACTGGCTCAATGTTGTCCAATGGTATGAAGTCGACTTCTTCGGCGGGGTCCTCATCTTCAGGTTTGCGTCTTTTTGTGGAGGTTTCGACGTCGCCATTTTCTCTCTTGCGTTTCTTGTCCTTTTCCTCTTGACGACGGCCGCGGCTATGCTTATTCGCCTTTGGCATTATAAATACTGGGACGTGGGTGCGCTGTCGATACTAATTCTATCGCGGGCATCCATCTTGAAGTTGGAACTTTTTTCGGCAGAATTAATCTCTGCGGGTCGGGCGGTGAGAGAGCTCCGCGCTTGATAGAACCAATAGTGGCTCGCCAGTAGGAGATCTCCTGCAGCGACCTACTTATACGACAACACTTGGAGCTTCGAATTGATAAATTCTTGGTTTGCATGCGCTAGAAGTACATAACTACCTTCATACAAATCCGGTAGGTATATTAAAAAAAATATAGGTAGTCTACCGGCAATCACTAGCCACTAGCACTTCGTTCCCTTATTATGATCTAGGACTTCCTAGACGTAGAAAATACTTGCTTACGGTCACTGAGGAATGCGATGTCCTCCTGCAAATACGGATCTCGATTTGGTTCTTTTACTTCTACCATACAACCATCTAAAGGACTTTTGATGGGCTCAAAATATTCCAAGCGTTTCATACTCAGTAGTCTTTAGACAAACGACAACAGTGCAAAAATTACTTTGTATCCAGCTGAGAAAAGTTTTTGGTTATATAATTCACATATCCTCATTTGATCGTGTAGCTTCCGAAATTGGAATTCGGCATAGACCTCGAAACTTCAAAGAGGATACTGAAGTCACTCAAAGTTTTCGCTGAATGCAAATTTGCGCCTGTCACGTGCAAAGGCACGTCATGACTCAACTATATTGCACTTGCACTTAACTTTTAGTTGAATTGTCCAATTTAATTTTCAAAAGATCTAATTGAATGTAGAAGAGGTTTCCTTTACAATATTTTTGTCTGAATTAACTATTGTAGATCTTGTCACCTTTGATTTCCGCTAAGATAAAATGGTAACAAACGGAGCCAATCTCCCCATCCGAAATAAGTCGAACACCAACAATTCAATAAATCATGGGGACGAAGTAAATGATGTATGCAGCCACACATACTCTTAGAGTCTGCGCTATCCAATTGCTAATCGAAGGCATAGTTACTCAATGCTGTTCAGTCTTTACTCATTCCATTTATCAAATCAGCCGATGACGATGCTTCAGCCAAACACACAGGGCATGGTCTATCCGTGAAGGGGGGCGGTCCCCGGACCGCGCTTGTAGAACATCATAAGCCTGAGAAACTCGTCAGTCTCATGAACTTTGATCTGCCAGGTGATGGGAAAGGAAAAGAAGGTCTCTTGGCGACAGTTGAACAGTTGCTTAAGTATAGTGTCAATACTTGGGATCAAGGATTCTTGGATAAATTATATGCTTCGACAAATGCGGTAAGTATCTTGCATTCTTCAAGAGAAGCTTCAAGACTAAATAAATCTAGGTTGGAGTAATCTCTGAACTTTTGCTATCGGTCCTGAATACAAATGTTCGTCCCTCACTCACCCTGATTTGTCAAGTTGAGGAAGTAACATCCGCTAGCTCCATGTCTTCCAGGTCTCGCCTGCACTGACGATTGTTGAGAAGACTACTTCTAAAACTTTCGCCAAGGTATTTGGCTTCAATGGGTCCCACGCAGGAGGAATTTCTACCCAAGGGGGAAGTGCCTCCAATACAACCTCCATAATCGTTGCTCGCAATAACCTCTACCCGGAAACCAGAACTTCAGGCAACTCCAACCACAACTTCGTGCTTTTCACTTCAGCACATGGTCACTACTCTCTTGAAAAGGCTGCCCAAATGTGTGGTCTTGGAACCAACAATGTCTGGAGCGTTCCCGTAGATTCCCAGGGCCGCATGCTGCCCTCTCAGCTTGAATCACTGATTCAAAAAGCCAAATCTGAGGACAAGACACCCTTCTACGTAAATGCTACAGCAGGTACCACAGTACTTGGCTCGTTCGATCCATTTACAGAAATTTCAGCTATTTGCAGGAAGCACAATCTCTGGCTACATGTTGACGGGTCTTGGGGCGGACCAGTCATCTTCTCTTCTGCTCAGAGACATAAATTAAAGGGCGTCGAGCTGGCCGACTCCTTAGCTGTAAACCCTCATAAAATGATGGGTGTACCGCTTACGTGCTCTTTCCTCCTCTGTCCAGATCTACGAAAGTTTCACAAAGCGAACACACTTCCAGCAGGCTATCTATTTCACACTCTAGACGATGATAGCCAGGAGGTTTGGGATCTCGCTGATCTGACACTACAATGTGGACGTCGAGGAGACAGTTTGAAGCTGGCTCTGGCATGGATCTACTATGGCTCTTCTGGCTTCGAGAATCAGATCGACCATGCATTCTCCATTGCTTCTTACTTCGCCTCGGAGATCATTTCGCGGAAGGATTTTGTGCTTGTGAGCGAGAATCCACCACCTTGTCTGCAAGTCTGCTTCTATTATGGGAAAGATGGGAAATTGGCGGAGGAGAAGGAGGAGAACACGAGAGTGACAAGTGAGATTGTAGGCAAATTGATTCCGATGGGATTCATGGTTGACTATGCCCCTGGGGAGAGAGGGAGTTTTTTTCGAGTGGTTGTCAATAGGGAAACATTGAAGGGGACAATTGACGGGCTGATCAAGGCGATTGAAGAGGTGGGGAAGGATGTTTGATTAGACTTGGGTGTGAGTTAAATTAGATGTTGCGAGTAGAAAAAATGACCCCAATGCTTGTGTAGTTCCGTCTGTGATACGAAATTGACGGACTTTTCTAAGTGGTCGTGGAATGCCCAAAAATCAATAGCAGAATCATAGACTTATCAGTGTCATTAGCAAGCGGAGAATCTATCAATTCTTTCTGATCTAAACCATAGACCAGGTAAAGTGCACCTCTAAATTGCGCCTCCCATGCGTAAGTGCAAAGATCTATATACATCATACATCACGGCCTATGCTAGTGTACAAAACATATGATGATCTACAAATACCTTTTCTGTTCTTTCTCGTCGTAAGCTTGTACCTGGTCCCCAGCCTGAAACTCGAACCAACCCTGGAAGCCCATGCCGCATTCATTGCCCTTGTGACAATCTACTATATCTCTCTTGACGTGTTTAAGAGATTTGAGTGTTCCTATAACATTGAATCAGCATGCTGTCTACCTTAAGACGTTCACGGCCGCGGAAAGAGTCCATGAAACTTACCATCATACACCTTCTCGCCTAGTCTCATTACCCTGACCTTAGCATTTCTCGCAATAATTCCGTTTCTGACCTTACAGCCGGCGATGTTCTCCACCCGGCGGCCTTTGACTTTGATTGGGAATATCTCAGCGATATCAGCTTCTCCCAAGACACGCTGCGTAATGAGTGGCGGTAGGTGTTCGCTCAGCTCGGCTTTTACGTCATCAACCAATCGATAGATGATGTTCTGATCGATAATGTTGACCTTGGCTTGTTCAGCTGCACGAGAAATATGAGGCTCAATCGCAGTGTTGAAGTTGATGACACTTCCCTTAGCAGCTGCCGCATGCTCAATGTCGAACTCAGAGACCTGACCTACGCCTGAGCGCAAGACGTGCGGCTTAACTTCATTATTGCCGAGCTGGGCAATGCTATCAACGACTGCCTCGACGGAACCACTGACGTCGCCTTTCACAATAAAGTACACCCTTTTTGGCCCATTGAGCTCCTGCTCCGGTATGTCCAGAGCCCGAGTGTTTTCGATTTCGTCTTCGACTTTCGAGCGCTCCCGCCTGTCTTGCTCAACTTTGCGATTCAGATTGATAGCTTCCATATCTTCAGCCATCCTCTCGCGCTCTGCTTTGTCAAGCCGGTAGTCGATCACGCTTTTGGCTTTCTGTTCATCGGGAGCTTGGAGAACTTCATCACCCGCAACTGGCTGCACACGCCAACCGTCGATCTCTACTGGGGTTCCTGGGCCAGCCGACTCAATCTCGACGCCCGCTTCATTCCGCATACAGCGAATTCTGGCCCACGTAGCCCCGGCTACGATAAAGTCGCCTGGTCGCATGGTTCCTCTGCGTACAAGAACAGTAGCAACTTTGCCCATAGATTTGATACTTGTTTCCAGGACCCAACCCTCAGCTGGGCCGTCGGTCTCAGCTCGCTTATCGAGGATTTCGGACAAGGCTACAGCAGCTTCTTCCAATTTATCCATGCCTTGGCCTGTCTTACCACTGACACAAACGACTTGCACATCGCCGCCGAAGTCTTCAACGTCCACACCATACCGAGCGAGATCTTGCTTCACTCGATCGATATTTGCCTCTTCCTTATCGATCTTGTTGATAGCTACCATAATAGGTACATTTGCTGTTTTAGCGTGCTTGATCGCTTCCAGGGTCTGAGGTTTGACACTATCATCTGCAGCAACTACCAAAATCACGATATCTGTGACGACAGCACCACGTTGACGCATGTTCAAGAAAGCGGCATGCCCAGGCGTATCTAGGAATGTGATCGTCTTGCCAGAAGGCATTGGGACTGAGAAAGCTCCAATGTGTTGCGTGATCCCACCATGCTCGTTCGCAGCAACGGACGATTTTCTTAAGTAGTCAAGGATAGTAGTTTTTCCATGATCGACATGTCCCATAATCGTGACAACCGGAGGTCTTTGTGGTAGGACCGAGACATCTGGAGCTGGCTCTCTTGCCTTCAAGTCTTCTGACTCATCCCGATCAATGATGGGATCATAATTATACTCCATAGCAATGAGTCCAGCATTTTCTGAATTTAAGATGAAATCGTGGCTTGTCTCCTCGAAACCTAATTCTTCCATCTTCGAAATGAAGTCTTCAAGTCTAACGTGCAGCGCAATTGCCAAATTGGCTACACTGATATATTCTGGCAACATGATTGGAGTAGCCTTTTTGATGGCTTTCTCCCGTTTTCGCTGCTTCTTCATTTCCGCACGCGCTCGGGCTTCTTCTTGTGCGGCATCATCAGCTTCATCTTCAAACGCGAATTTCTCGCGTCGCTTGGCCCTATCTCTATCTTTTCCCTTTAGTGGCTTGTCAAAGCTTGATTGATCTTGTCTTGCTGTGAATCGGGTACTTGGCGTTTTCGAAGGGCGGCGTGGCCATGAAAATCTTTCATCCTCTTGCTCTATCTTCGGTCTCTCTTCTGTAGGAGTTAGGTTGTTGCCGCGTTGGAATCCCCTCGCAGGACTCCAAGAGCGAACCTCCGCTTCGCGCTGCCGTTGAGCCGGGACCTCCTTTTCCAATCCTGTCGGTATTCTACTGCTTTGCTGTGAGACTGAAGATCTACTACCCAGCGGCGTGTAGAGTCCGTATTTAGCTTGTTCCTCCCTTTGAGCTCGACCTTCTGTAAATCTTGACTTAGGATCTGTTGCTTTTTTAGCTCCAGATTCCTCTGGTGAAGCTCTGTGAGAGACTTGCTTCAGTTGCGGCCAGCCTGGCGAGTCTTGCGCGTCTTGTGATTGACGTAAAGTATCTGGAGGAGGAGAACCCCCCGTCCATCTCACGAGTGGGGGTTCACCTGCATTTGCACGTCTCTTTCGTTCAAGTAGCTCTTTCGATCTTTGCTGTTGCAATTTCGATGCAAGCTGCACTTGTGGAGAAGATGGATATATTACAGGCCGGCCTGCGCGGGTGTGCTGTGGTCCAGCGCCTGCGTGTACAATTATCTTCGACCTTGCATGTTCTCGGGCTGTCTCCTCAGCTGCCTCCTTAGCTGCCTCCGCTTGGGCGATTGCTTGTTTTCTCGCAACACGCTCATGCGGTAAAAGATCATCCGCTGTATCTCTTGAAGAAGCTGGCTGCGTCTGTACTGTCGTTATACCAGTGCCACTCGACTTCGATCGATCCCAGCCTGTTCTAGTAGATAAGAAGCCTCCGTTCGTAGCTCCTGCTCCCATTGCCACTCGGCCCCATGACGGGGGAGCATGTTGTGGCTTTGGAGTCACATCATTTGCATCGGTCCTTAGGCCTACAGCATCTCCCAGGGGCTTCGAAATCGCACGAGTTGATTGTAAGAAACGACGCTGGACAAGGAATGGAAGTCGAGCATGTTCCACCTGATGTGCACAGAAAGCGCACACAGACGGAGACGTAGCATCCTGTTTAATGTCAGAATATAGTCACAGGTTTCTTTCGATAATTGCTTCGAACCTGTAATAGAAGTCGGCCCCTCATCGCTCATCTATGGATGGTAAAGAGCGAATTCAGTAATAGATCAAAATTCTAGAGGCGCGGAGGATATTATTACGGAGGTCTAAATAAACCCATGGTGCTGCCGACATTCCACGCAGCTCTGCAACCCGCACCTACATTTCCTCTACCCTAGCCAGGAGAGCAAAAATGCCTCCAAAAAGCAAATCAAGAGCTTTCAAAACTCTTCCATCCAATCCTCCAGCCTCGTCCAAATACACCGGGCCCCCCACACCCTTCACTCGGCCGTCTCCAAAGCTCGAACCCTTCACCTCGCAGCTCTCGAAGAACCATGTCTATATCAGTCACATTGACACGAAACCTCGCGATTTCAAGCGCAAAATTTTTCTGGTCCCAGTTCTCATGAATCTTGTCATTACTGGTCTTCTCGTATGGAGGATAAAGTACATTACGCCATGGTACACGAAGGTGACGTGGTCTTTGATGGGCGGCCAGAAGAACTATACCACAATTGACACGGCCCGAACACCCACGAACGAACTCATAAGAGAAGTTTTGCGTCGGACGCTGACATTTATGATTGACCTACTTCTCTACGTATTTGTATGGCCGTGGCCGAGAGACTTCTTCGCGGGAGTGGTCAATGGTAACCCAATCAAGTGGAGATTCGTGGTTGGCTTCAATGACAAGGAAATCATTATTCGTAGAAGCAGAAGATGGTTCGAACCTGGTACCAATATGCTGGAAGAAGGAAGTAAGCCGGACATGGTATTCAACAATATCCGACAAGCGGTTGATCCGCTTTGGATGAACGAGAAGACAGGATATTTAATGCTCAGCAAGGAGTGGGATTTGGACTGGAAGCTCATGGTTTCCGCAACGAAAATGTGCGATAAACAGAAGATGGACTTGAATGATTTCAAGTCAACAGTTTTTGTGCATAGTGAGGAATTTGGGTGGATGACTATTGAGCCGACTTCTACAAATGGGCCTGGAAGTGGAACAGAAGAGGAGGGCCGAGTAAGTGAACACGTTATTCCCCTTGCTAATGTTATTCAGCGTCTCTTGATATAAACTCTTACTGACTGGAACCTTCCCAGAGGAAAATTGTGGCTTTCAAGGACGAGTTGACGGCTCTAGGAAAAGAGAGTCTGTTCTTCAGGTGGATCGAGTTAGTTCAGTTTGAGTCAACTCAGCCGGGTGGATTCGGACCAGCTAGACAACGGGAGACCATGACCAAAGCAAAGGAAATGTTTGAGGAACAAGGCATCGACTTTGACCAATTTTGGGCCAAGATAGGAGGTATGCAGGGCATGCCGGGCATGGATGGGATGTGAAACTGGGTTCGAGATCAGAGAGGGGATATGCTAGTTCAAACTAAGCTATATGATCCCCCTCTAGGACCCTTTCAAGAAGTTATTAATGCAGTTTAAAGACTTCTCCCTCGATCTGTTGAAGACCACCTCTGGGACCTCAAATAGATGGGTCTACCTGGTCTACGAAGTTGCCAAGTCGCCCACGCCGTTCAGTGGAATTACCAGGGACTTCAGGCTGGCCATTCAGCCTACCTCAAATCTTGTGGTAGGACGGTCGATCAACCCATTGCCTTCGCCAGATGGCCTGTCAAGGCCGAATATAGCAAGGCCAGCTTATTGATGACTAGCAGAAATGTGAACGGAAGTTTTATCCGAAATTCAGATTCACGATGGGCGAGAGTCGACACTCCATTTGGAAGAGCCAATCGTGCAGTTGCACGCGAGCCAAGCCAAGTGAAGATGAGAGCATGCCGGGCTTGATCTGAATATCGTCCAAGTGTCCAGTGGTAAGGTGTCTGTTCTGCTTGAGCCTCTTTCACTCACGCATATTATATTGGTCCCGTGAGATTTGTTCGACACTCTGATTTGTTACTGCTACTACAGTCTTGACTGCTTGGTGTGGTTTCAATACCGATGATCTACACCTGGTTCCACCAGGAAGGTTTTTTTGTTTCCTCATACACTGCTTTTGATCTTTCAACGCATCTAGAATGACAGAATCAACTTCATTGATTGGTATAATTTTCATTTACTTACCATAAACTGGACTGCTAAGCGTACAGGGCCTTTAGGCGTAAGACTATACTCCGCCTAACATTGGTGACAATCTAGGGACCACAGATTAGCTTCTACCTCGGAGGGACTGTCTTATCGCAAGGACTCTGATTTAACGCTTCCCACATTGAATGCTCAAGCGTGCTGTGTCAAGTTGCCAAGTGCAGCTCCCTTTTCAAACAACTCTTTCAAAACCATAATTGTAATTGTTGTATTACTCGAATCTAAACATGGACACAAGTTTTCGATTATAATTATAATCTCTAAGCTGTGCAGCCAATATTAAAATTTCAGTATCGATTCCTGACGAGAAGCTATTTGAGGTCGGGAACAAAATATCGATCGGCTGTATCACATCCCTTTCAAATTCTGTGTAGCAAGACTAGGTAACAAGATTTAAGCTTCTCATGTTGCTATCATGCACTATTGTAGTCCAGACGCGGATTAGTTGCGCGGAAATTGGTGGCCTTTTCAAAGCTCAAGCAATATATATATCTCTAATGAAATGCATCCTCTTCATAGCTTCATCCTCATCAACCGCTAGCAAGTCGAAAACCTCTCTACACAGGTTCTACAATTTTGCTCGAACTTGAAGTCCGTTAGTCAATATGAGTTGCTTCATCTTTGCCATCTATTTGTTGCTGACCACCGTTTGGGGTCTCGCCATCCCAAATTATTATCCATACCCATATGGGCATCCAGTATGTTTTGCTGTTATGCCTTCTCGTTACCTTCGCTAACAGATTCTTCTACCGGAACAGTCTACGCATAATGCAACGTCACTTATGCCAACTGCGTCACCCATAGCTAAGGAGTTCTCCACAAGCACATCTTCATCATTCAGTTACATCTCTCCGCCTACCTATACTGAAGTACACACTAAGTCTGCTTTCATCACCATTACCTCGAGTAGCATACCTGTATACTTGCCACCAGTGAAGTCTTATAATACTTCAACCTCCACGACTTCAACTGTAGAGGGCTCATTCCAAACAAGCGGCTCCGAGTATCCTCCTTACGACGCGTCAACACCATCCTATTCGTCGGCCACGACATCCTCTCCTCCATTATTTTATCAGCGACGCAATTATATCCCGCTTTCCTCTACATCTTGTACAGATGAAGGAGTCGCGAGCACGTCGTCAACAAGTCTTTATGCACCTTCAACGTCCTCAACGTCTTGCATAGATGAAGCGCCTTTGACGACAAGCGCCTATGCTATATCAACTTCTTCCACGTGCACGAGCGAAGAGGTGACAAGTTACACTCCAACAAGCACCTATTATCCTTACCCTGCATCCACGTGCACAGACGAGGAGTCCACAACCACAACTTCAACGAGCGCATTTCTTCCTCTCTCCACCTCCAGCTGCATAGATGAAAGCGCCCCAACAACCTTGCAGACAAGTTACTACATCCCGTCTCCTACCACCATATTGGAAGTCCTGCCCACTACACACTCATACTGGAGCGATCATCCCTGGCCCATTCCTACTCACACCTCCTGGGTCAATACTTGGATCCATCATCCGCATCGTACATGGACCCCGGAGGCGCTCCCAATCCATACCCCTTGGGTGGATGAGTGGAAGCCAGAGCACAAGCCTACACCCTGGGTTGATGAGTCGTACACGCAGTCGACAGAGGCTCCTCCAGAAGTTGAGGACCAGTCGTACTAGATAGTGAGCAGTGACTGTCATGTACCAGTTCTGTACATGGCTATATTTCTCCTATCTATCTAGGATTTTTGTTCTAGGTGTATGCTTTGCCTGTGAGTCATGGAGGATCATAATGTGTTGAGGAAGGATTGCAGGGTTTTGTTTATTATTCATTTCACGTGGAGACGGAATCATGATGAGATGACTATTAAGTCAGTACGTCAAGGTAAGTTTAGATGTTGTCTCAGCTACTCTTGTCCAGAGGACTTCAGCATGTTCTGTGGTTTGGAGAGTCAACCGATAATGGGATGAGAATGGACATTTGTATTATTGTTTGTGGAGAGATTTATTACTTTCACGAGAGCTAGACTGCAGTGGGTCTAGGTGGCGGGATTTGCTGGGTTGTAATTAAATAAGAGACGCTCCTTAAGCCTTAGGAGAAGCCGTTACTGGGCTTTAACATGCTTGTTCCAAATACGTCGATTCTTGATAAGTTTGATGTCTCACGCGAGCATTCGACCTGCCATATTCCGCTGCATGTACTTGCATCACTCCTTCATATCAGCCAGCTGAAGCTCCATCTCTGCTTTCATCCGTGCAACTGTCTTGCTCAGATGCTTTGCGGACCGGTCCGTTCGATTCTAGAGCCGGAGTTGCAAAACCACCGTTCTCCGCAGCCAACGCTGACAGCCTCTTCGGCAGCGGTACTTGCATAGGGTCGCCTGTCACCAGAATAGCCAAGAAATGGCCGGCTCTATGTTCCTGTCAGAAGTCTTGAAGCTTCTCGTCGTTATGGAACCGGAACTCGTCTCACACTATAGAGGAAAGGAGCCACACGGTTGAGTCACATCAACAACTCTTGGAATTGGCGACAGATCTTAGAGAATGAAACGAAGACTGGTAGGAAGATATCCATATATTGATTTTGTCTGTATAATAACGGTACCAGTCCCACCACTCACCAAACCGACCCCCAGCGCAAGCAATTACGCAACGGATGCTCGAACAATCAGTGTGAACTCCATTCTGCCCAATAATTACAATCTATCCTCCAACCCTCTTCCTATGCTAAGATCTATAGACCAGCGGAGCTAGCAGCTATGATTTGTGTCAGTCATAATTCTTATCCGGATGTCGAAGCTAGGATTATACCTTTGTAGATATCAGCAGTGTTGAATGCAACGACGTTGCCGCTGGCGTCTGACATAGCGGGGGCCTCGGCAGTGACGGCTGGGGTGTCGGTGGAGTCTTGTCTGGCAGTGAGATCTATTTGACATGAAAATTAGCTACTGCACTTAGATACGATGTGATTCGAGCAGAACAAATCAGAGATTGAGTATTTCGGCCTCCAACACAACCCTGTGAGGTGGGTAATAGCCTCGAGACGCGAAGAGCAGAACATGCAACGATCCAAGCAGACGTACCATCCAGACGTGCCGGGAGAGCAATTGGGCTTGCGACGGCAGCCGCTACGAGGGAGAGAAGGGCGACGAGTGTGAATTGCATATTTGCGGTATTGAGTTTGATTGACGACTTCGTAAAGAGGGTATCTGTAAGGGTCGTCCGGCGACAGGCTGACTAGCAGTGTTCTTTCTTTTTGTGAAAAATTGAAAGAGATAATAAATAGGTAGTGAGAAAACGAAAGTTACGTGGTATAATGGATGAAGAGATGGAAATGAGAAGAGGGTGAAAGGTGATAAAAGGGCATTGGGTATTTGTATTGCCAAGGAGAGGAGACTACCCCTGCTCAGACGAGAGACCCGTTTTCGCCGCACGGAAAGCCGACGGGAAGGAAGACTGGCCCAGTCAAGAAACAAGCAGCCATCCAAAGATGGAGCTGTGGATGTAGCAGGGTGGAACAGATTTTGGCTGGCGCTGGGCCTTGGGTTCATGGCTTGAGTGGGTGATCATGGACTAGTGCGACTGCAGATGTTCCATGGAAGGGCTGGCCTGCTGAATTAAGCTCAACTCCGCCGCAGAGTGAACTTGGGGGAACCCTCCCTCATTGGCGGTGAAGTTGTCCGCAGTGCAAATGCTAAGCCCATGTCTGGTGAAGTGGAGATTCGGACTGGTAGGAGAGCGAGGGTATGAGACGAGACTGAGACGTAGCAACGCAACTGAAGCTGCTAAGCGAGAGTGACAATGGAAATCGAATTTCCGGTGAATCAGTTCATGCGTTAAGAGCTTGGATGGCCGTGACAAAGGCCGTTTTCAGATGATGCTTGCACGCGCTACACGCATGACACTTGACATGAGCTGTCAAGAAGCTTTGGCGTCGTGAGAGAGTGACGTCGGACCAAGAGCGCGGAGGAAGATGGGATGGGATGGTTGTTTCAGGGGAAGCGATTGTATCACGTGCTGTTAGTATCACGTGTGTGCATTCCAAGTTATGCGGCTGCATAAATGTTGGTGCCAACTGGTCTGGGCCGCCAGCTTATTCCAGCCACTTTGACAACCCCACATCTCTTCCCATGTAACGGCAACACCCCGCTCCCATGAGCCTCTCCTCTACCTTCATCCTCTCAGACGGCCAAGGCGAAGAAACAAGTTCCTTCGTTTCGAAACTGAACAGCAACCATGGCAACCGTGGACGATTGCATTTACTGCTTCGAAGTCCTCGCTGCCAGCCTTGAAAAGCGGTCGCCTATGACCCTGTACCAGGTCCAATCATCATGGGCTGAGTATCCCAAAGGGCTCGAAGATGGCGAATCCTTTTCGTCCGGACAAGAAGATGAATCCAGCAGCAGTGAAGGTTCATCTGCTCTAGCACTTCCGCGCAACCCTGCCATCCAGCGCCTGTCAGAGAGCCGCTCACCGGCAAGCGGGCGATCGACACCGGCCAGCTCCAGCTCCAGTTCATTGAGTCCAGATACAGCGTCCACGACTCCAGATACCAGCACCTCAAGCTTCGTGCCGGTGGGCCAACACCCAAAGCGCAGCTCACAGCGCTCTACCATCACGGAGTCGCCTCTATTCGTATGGCCCCACTCCCCTACCTCCCTCTCTTCATATTGACCAAACTGGAGCATCACTTCTAACCTGGAACTTTCTTTTCCCCCAGGTAACATGGAACACCGTCTCCCCATCTAACCCCAGCTCCAAGTCTCTCCGCGGCTGCATCGGCACCTTCGAAAGCATGCCCCTCGCCGCCGGCCTGTCCTCCTACGCCCTCCACTCCGCCCTGCAAGACCATCGCTTCGCGCCCGTCTCCGCCCGCGAGCTGCCCACCCTCGAAGCCTCCGTCACGCTGCTCACCGATTTCGAGACCTGCAGCGACCCCATGGACTGGGAGCTCGGGATCCACGGCATCAGAATCAGCTTCTACGCGCGGAATAAGCGGTACGGAGCGTGCTATCTGCCGGACGTGGCGGTCGAGCAGGGCTGGGATAAGGAGGAGACGATTGTGAGTCTGATGCGCAAGGCGGGCTGGAGCGGGCGGCGGGAGAAGTGGGGCGAGGTTGGAGACTTCAAGGTCACGAGGTTTCAGGGAGCGGCGGAGAGTGTTGGGTGGGAGGAGTATAAGGCGTGGAAGGCTTGGGTTGACAAGAAGTAGAGGGATTCGCATCTAGACGTCAAAGGGAACTAGCTATGATGTGTGGGACGGGCTATGGCGACATGGGAGTTTAGGAAATCAGGGATTGGGTTATAGCGATGTGCGTTCTGACAAGGGCGTTCGTTCTACGCTGGTGTCACTTGTTCACTTCGCGCCAAGTTGTTGGAGCTTTCTCAGAGGTAGACTTTTTACTTCATCGCCCGCGAACTTAGATGGCGAATTAGACAAAATCTCGAGTGAATATATCTTCTCAATTGATTCATAATAGATAGCTTTGGAAGCACTGGTACAATTAATAATTATACGCATATCTTTGGTCTACTAAGCTGCAATTATTCCCTAGGTCTTGCGCAGCATTCGTTCTGAAGAGCCATTGATATCCAACAGCGGTTCAAAACTAGCCCCGGCCACATAACAAGTCACAGAGCATGAGCTGTGATAAGTAGAGCAAGACATAAACGTGATTATTATTGCTTTTGTCTCGTGTGAGATATTCGGCCGTGGTCGATCTAGCAAGGTGATGCATATACCCGAGCTCCCTGTATGATGGTCCTGCCCCAGAAATCCCCAAAGCCCATAAAGTCATAATGTATACAGTGAGAGCCGTCAAATCCCTCTATATGTGTTCAAACCCAAACGCTCCCAGCTTCGCCCATCTCATGAACCCCGAAAACTCATAGTAATAAACAGGTTGCAGAAGGAGACTTCATCCCCAACAGCTCAGCTTCTTCCATACTTCCCTGAACCAAGCGCCTACGCCTCTCGAGCCATTGGCGCCATCTAAGTGCATTTCCTTCTCGCCACCAGAGGGTAATGGGCTTAACGGCGCCGTAGGTGCTCTGCTTGTTCCCAACATGTCTGAATTCAAGTTGTTTCCTGACAGTGTAGGAACGCTGACCTTTCGCCCGCGCTCCCGCATCTGTAGCTCTTTCTCGTAACCCTCCATACCTCCCCATGCAGAGATCCTCCTCGCCTCTACCACCCTCCTGACGATCAAGGCAAAGGTCTCCTCGATGTTCACGGTGTTTCGTGCACTGGTCTCCATGAATCCACATCCCCTCTTTCGCGCCCACTCCAGCCCAACTTGTGCAGGAACCTGCCTGCTCTGTTGTAAATCGCACTTGTTTCCCGCCACGATCTTGACCGGTTTCACAGGAGCGCCTCTTACACCCTTCCCCGACTGCGCTTGCTGCTGTGCCCAGGCATCTTCCCGCATCTCTGCCTCTATATCTATCAGATCGTTGAATTCCTGTAGTACATTGAGACTCTGCGCGTTCGTGATGTCGTAGACGAGAAGGAACGCGTCTGATCGCAGGTTGGAAGACGCCCACATGCCGCGGTACTCTTCTTGACCCGCGGTGTCGGTGAGCGAGAGGTGGTAGGTCTGCCCATCTATGCGCCGTGTGAGAGTATAAGAGTCTTCGATCGTGGGGTCGTATTCATGAGTCCATTGGGAGCGCACTAGGCGCAGCGTGATGCTGGATTTGCCACAACCACCGTCGCCACATATGGTAATTGTTATTTTCTGGAGCTCGTCCATTGCCTCCTACGTAAGCGGAACGCTGGCGGCGCACGAGTGAAGATGTGGTGATAGTCGTGATGAGGGGTTTCGTTTGTAGATAGAAGGGAGGCGGGGGCTTGTGTATAATAGCCGTCTTATGCAAAAGTGACAGGAGCCTCTTGGTGTATTCGCGATCGATTCGTCCGCGGCGTATGTGCCGTCCACTATCCTTTGTCCTTCTTGCAAGCGTCCGTTGGAGATCCTGCTAATACCCAGGGTTGATGCAGGGATTATCCAGGGGTATTCCCCAAGCTGCGCGTGTGGTGTAGTCGGGTCGTGAGCCTAAATGCGTGGCCAGCTTCGCAGTGGCTGGAGGCAACGCAGCTGAGTATTGTCTTGAGAAAGTATATGCAAGACAAGATGTGTGGGATGTCCGGCTGCCGGGTGGGATGCTTTTAGAAGCACTGGTGGTGAAGAAGGTGTGGCATTGTGCGATCAGGGAGTGAAGAATTGCGACCACGCGGCTTTCACTTCACTTCACCCACCTCACATCAAGTTCACATGCAGGAAGGGGATGGTCAGTGTCTGTGCCATTGTCAGTGATAGTGATAGTGATGGTGAGGAAGGTGGTCTGAGCCCAGACGTTGGCGTTTTGCCTTTGGCGGAAGGTGCGGTGGTGGTTGTGGTTGTGGCCGTGGATGTGGATGTGGCCGTGAGATTTCCAGCGCTTTGGGACCTCCAGCGGGCGAAGGAACGATCCGCAGCTGCGCTTGCAGCACTCACTACTGGTGCTCCTTGGAACTAGACCGACTAGCTGTTCACCACTACCGGGCACGAAGACCGCTGACTGGTGCAAGGAGAGTTCAATCTCTCTCTGCTCAATGACTTTTCATGATGCGGAAATACTGCGTGTGTTGGTCTGCTCTGGTCTGCTCTGGTCTGCTCTGGAGCAGGTGGGAATAATGCGGCCGTTTGGATCAATGCACCGCCAGCACCCTTATGCCTTGATGTGCTGGAACTGCTTGTGTGGAAAGACGCGAAAAAGAGCATCGGGATGGAGTCACACCAGCGGCGGACAATATCGGCGACTGGAAGCTGCAGTATTGCTTCAATCAGTACCTTGCTTTTCCTTGTCTCCCCGTGGCAAAATCTTCTCTCTCTCTCCCTTATCGTGTTTCTTTTCGGACTTCTGGCTTGGTCAGAGATCGGCGTGAACCACGCGACAGACACAATCAGATATTTACTGCTGGACACCACAACTTGCCCAATCAGGAGAACAACCCATCAAACTCCGTCTTGAAGAACATCTAACTACTGTAGAATGGAACTCTGTTCGCCCCTTGTGACCATGATCTCTGTCCAGTGGTTGCAGGGTCGTTATGCATTCTGGTCCGTCGAAACTCTGGTGGCTGGGCTGGGTTGCAGATCCGTTCGGACTCTTTCAGGATTCTCCTGCATTAGTCGTCGACAGGCAGGGCTTGCCATGAGATTTCTGCGTGCAACTAGTTCTAGCGCAGACATCCTTTTTTGGTTCGTTGATCCATCCTTCTTCGGGATAGATGTGAGTCTGAGAGCTTCTGCGATGGAATCAATATACGCTGCCCCCCGGAAAAGTATCAAGAAACTTCGGCCTCTTTGCAGACACTTCGATAGCATATACCACTTACTATAGAAGCGATAAGTCGAGATAAAATGGGGAAGGCATGCAGCCGCCACGCAGATCTGCTTCGGAATGGAAGCACCACAAGATTTAGCCTTGATCCCAGGTGGACGGTTCAGTCCCCCAAGTGCCGATCCTGATGCCCAGCCCAACCCAATCCAACTGCAGATTTGACGTCCATTTGAGGCGAGGCTTGACGCTGTCTACTCTTGCGAGAGCGAGAGATTCGTGGATTGCAAATGCTATGTATGCTTCAATCTCGAGAGAAGAAGCAGGACTCCTCTCTGCAATTTCGAGAGCGCCAGGCTAGCCTTGATTAGCGAGCAAGTGTCAATGCTGCAACGAAACCTGCCTTCACTTTCGTTGAATGTGAAGAACTCAGTCCTTTTCTATACTCCTTATTGGAAGTGCGTAGCCAGTCAATTACTATGCCAGAGTCTGGATATGTAACTTCTGCTGTATAGAGCCTCTCCGAGTGGATGCCTTATCCATATTGATCATGCTCGTAGAAAGCCCCATGCGCTTTCTTCTACTTATGACAGTAATCAAGGGTCCGAAAGATCAATTGCTCTACTCAAATGTATTATCCAATGTCTATTCATTGAAACGCCATGTTATAAGTCGTGATAGTCTGCTATGAAGAAGTTTTGTCGCATGGTCACATGAAATCTTCGCTTTCTCATTGCCATTGTTCCACCGAAGCTGTTCTTCGTATATCAATAGTCAGAACAGCCCTTATCGACTCGGAATGCTCGTAACAATTCGCTTCAAGCGTAGCATAGTCAAGACAATAGAGATATTCTACCAGATAATTTAGACCATCGTTATCCGCCGATTTCCGTATTCATCACGATTACTAATCGTCTGTTACAAGAGCTGATGGGTATTGGTGGTGCTTCCATTCTGTATACCCGCAAGGTCCGATCAATAGACATGTAGATCCACAGCTGACTCTGTGCGCCCCATCACGCCCTATTTTCGACAGAGTAGAGACATCGACATCACATACTAAAATTATTTTCAGTACAAAGTATAAGTATCAGAACACAATTTGCTAGCTATGAGTCGATAAATATATATCCTACTTTCCCTATTTCTCTCGTCATATTTTCTTTAAAGCGTTCTGAGAATGGACAATATAGCAGAAATACCCCACATCGTTCGCCTGGATGGTTGGGTATGCCCGGCGCCTGTCTTCTCTTCTTCATTCAAGCACACATACACTTCACATGAACAGACACCTTCAGACTCAGCAATCATTTCTTCCAGACTTGCCGCCGCTGATGTAGCGATCACCAGCCGTGTACCCATCTCAGCAGAAACGTTAGCGAGATGCCCAAAGTTGAAAATGATTGCTGAGTTTGGCGTCGGAACTGATATGCTAGATCTAGCTGCGTGCAAGAAGTATGGAGTTCTAGTATGCAATGTACCGGCGGCGAGTAACGAGGCGGTTGCGGAGCATACTATTGCGCTTTTCTTTGCGTTGAGGAGGAATGTTGTCGGTGAGGTTTCCCCTTTTTTGGAATATTCGCTTAGTCTCTTTTTCTGGGGCTTGGTGTAGCACTGGTCAAGGGGGCTCATTCAGCATTGAGGGTGGGGAGAGTAAAAGAGGCTGACGGTGACGAGGTGTCCACAATAGGCTGGTGGGAACCGACGACTGGATCAAGAACGGGAGTCTTGTCTCAACCTTCGGCGGGCTGCCAGGAGTATGCAGAGAAGAAGTAATGGGTATCATCGGCGCAGGAGAATTGGGTTTGTTCACTTCCACCCTCTCGACGTGTGCTTCCCCAACTTAGATTATCTCAAGGAAATAGAGTCGCCAATATTGGGCGTGCCTTAGGTATGAGGGTCCTTCTCTCTGACCGCAAAGACGCCGGCAGAGCACGAGATGGCCGTACAGCTTTTGCAGAGGTGCTTAGCAAAGCGACGGTGATCATAGTAACGGCGGTACTAACGCCTACGACACGCGATCTGATATCTACCGCTGAGCTATCCCTCATGCGTCCGGACGTGCTGGTTATCAATGTTGCGCGTGGCGCTATTGTCAATGAAGAGGCTCTTGTTGAGGCATTGAGAAAGGGGAAGGTCAAAGGTGTTGCGAGCGATGTGTTTGTGGAGGAGCCGGCAGGAAGTGAAAGCAGCCCATTATTAAGAGCCGCAAGAGGAGGAGATTTTGAAGGGAGGTTAGTAGTGACTCCACATGTGGCTTGGTATGCGAGGAGTAGTATTGAAAGGATGAGGGTTGTGACAGGAAGGAATATAGAGGGCTGGGCTGCCGGTAAGAAAGATCAGATGAGTTTGGTGGAAGTTGATAAATGTATAGAGAAAGGTGATGTCTGAATAAGAGTTTCAATTCTTCACTCGAGGAGTTTGTCTGGTACGATGCCAGACGTGACCTCCAATGTCGCAGATAATTGTTCAAATTAAGAAGTAAATACAAATTGGTCATTAGAGGAAGACCACTTGAGAACTATGTTCCGAATATTTCCAATCTTGTCCTTTCCGGATCTTCCTCCTCGAGTTCATTACAGAATTACAAATAAAACGATTGGCAGTGATTACATATTTGAGCAAGGAGAATTGCCACCGTATCGATAAACACATTGAAAAGTATCAACCAATTCGCAAGTACAAGGAATGTCCCTGGTTGTAACAACAATAAAGAACGAATCGGCTGTCGACATGTGTGCATGGGGTCAAAAAGGTCGCCACGTCGATAGACAGCTGCATAATGTAGCAGAGCATATCGTGACAAGTGAAAACCATCCATCCTACCCTCACGATACTCAAATTGACCTAGCGATCAAAAAATCACAGCGCATGAAAGCAACACGAAAATCGGAAAAGGTCTCTCAGCTTACTCGTCTGGTAGGCTTTTTTAAACGTATAACAAGGTGGCCTAATAGCCACTGATCGGAGCTGGACTTGAACACTGCAAGACTCAGCCAATCCGGGTAGGTAAGCCTCGCAGATTATTTGCTGTACCTCCCATCAATAGTAGGATGAGTTCAAGCGTCTCTTAGCAGCCCAAGTGCGATCAAAGTCCATTTCAAATCGCACTCGATCCTCCTGAGCGATCGAACCAATAAATTGAACCTTAACATTATGTTCCACGGTATAGATCTTCGCATAGTTGACGCGGGAGGATGAGTCGAGTTTGTCGCGAGGAGTTTTGCCAATAACTTGGATGGGCCTTTTTTCAAGCTCATACTCTCCATTGAGAGGCTGTGGTGGCCTTGCACCTGTGTAAATAATCGCATGCTCGTCTAGTTTGACACCCCCTTTCAAAGTACCTTGACTCTGGTAGGTCAGGATAGGTCTATGATACCAAGCAGATCAGAATAACACTCATAGGATTCGAGCAAAAGACCAATGACTTACACGCATTGACAGTGACCATTATCAGCAGCGACAATTACAAAGCGTCGAATTTTGGAGTAATGTTGTTCCCCGTAAGGGGCGGGCCCGGTAACCACAGTATCATCGGCAGTGGATGAGCCTTTTGGTTCACTCCACAGAACCTTGAACACCTATACAAACCAGGTAATCTGAGTGTGCGAATGGACTCTTTTGAAAGTGGTAACTCACTTCTCCAGGCTTAAAGTGTTTGGAGCTGTGAACCCTGAAGTCTTCACAAGTCACTAACCAGTCCCCCGACAATCGTCAGTCACACTCACTTGGATCGAGCCTCTCTCTGGTTCCTCCGGTGCCCCAAATGTGTTTATGAACGTCCGAGCGAGGTATCGTGGAGGCATGTGATGACCCTGCTGACGATTGTGCCACTGCTCAGTATCAGTAAGATCTTGAAGCGCCTAACCCACTGTACGCGAGTCTATCACTGCGCACGATGGGAGTAGGTGACTCGGTACCATAGGAAGAGTTATAATCGACTCCTGAGTTTGTCCCAGTTGAGTTATATGTTGGGTATTCTGCCTGAGTCAGCAAGGTCCAAATCACTCCAAGCCAGACAAACGAGATGATCCTCCTGTTAGAGCCCTCCCGTCATAAAGGTTCGAGTTGCTCGTGGACTGTGCGGTATAGGAAGTTTGCTCATTAATGGAAGCGTAATTTGTACTGGAATGAGATTGGCATGATCCATATCCTGCAGCAGATTCCTTAGTATCAGCCTTTGAGTGTCTAGATGAGAATTGACCTCCTGAAGTTCTGAACGATGAGTCATTACCCGTGCCATGATCCTGGCCATGTGTCTGAGGAAGACTTGAGGTAGTGTAATTGGAAGCAGACGAGTCATTCACAGTGCAACTAGCAAGCTTATCCGATACAGCGTCGACTGAATATGGCTGGCCGGAATCCGAACTAGGATGCAAAGGATCTGTGATTGTTCTCGGAGTCTCGACTGTCTCATCCCAATAATACTCTCCTAAATATTGTTACCATACATTGCTTACATTGCAACTATTAGGAGAAATCAAGCCAAGAAATGGAGGTGAAGTCTGCTCACTTTGGCCATTCTCATCCTTGCGAGTTTTGTAGTACCTTCCACGAGATTCATCTAATATCCAGTCGGACCAGTCCGTAGACTGATCCCTATATTTGCCCTTGCCTTTAGGTCTCGTCGAGGGCATCTTCACCAAGTTGGATCCCGTGATTTGACGCCCGGGAAAGGCGTCCCCATCGAAGTCCCATCCTGATCAAATAGAGATCAAGGAGAGGGAGCCGCAACGCATGCGCTTCACTATTGTCTTCTATCCCGTACAAGTCGGAAATAATCACACCCAACTCATATGTCACGGTCCAGTAATAATTCTCTACCGGGTAAGATAGAGACTCCGCTATTGGCCATACTGGCGGGCAGACTACTGCAAGAGCGAAGGCTGCATACTGATATAGCAAAGCGCTCAGGGATTACTTATCGAAAGGCTACACACCCTCAGAAGTCATCCGTCCAAATTATCCCGCCTAGGATGTTCAAGCACATGTGGGATTGTGGCTCTGCTGTCCCACAATCACGCGTCGCAGCCAGCAGGCCAACTATGGGCAGAAAAGGGGGCTTACTAGCGTGAGCCCCTTGTATACATTAAAACCATTCCATAAAGCACGGTGTCCGCACTTGCGCAACTATGAAGCCACCGTGATGCAGCCTTTTCTTTTTGATATATCATGATCGAGATCGCTTTTCCCTAGTACAGAGACACAGCGCTATGCCCACATGGCGAGCTTCGACTCGTCAACGGGAGCAGAAAGCGGGTTCCCACAGCAAATAATTGATTCCAGGAAGCTACAACGTAAACATAGGATGCTGTTTCAGGTACAAAGCTTGGAGCATAGTGAAACAGGGAATTTAGAGAAGCAAGTAAATAAGGAATCACAACGCCGGAAGCCAAGTGGCTCTATCTGTTCCAATAAGAGCAGCAATGCTTCGCGGCCGTCGTCCATCACCACTGGTTACAGAACCTCTGTGGATGAAGCCTATGCGATCAATGCGCCACCTCGACCAACACGTCAGCAGGGAAGCAATGTAAATGTGTCTGTTCCCTATTTTCACACTCCCCTCAACGAGGAGGGTTTGAAAGGCGTCATGAGTTCTTCAACGAGCAAGATGCCGGATGCGTCGGATGATCGGACTACACCGAACATTGATACCCCGGAGCTCTATAAGACTTCATCACCGAGAAGCCATATGGGATCTCTTCACCAGAAGAGTCCCCAAAATTCATTACCCCTCCTCTCTGGGCCCATGGAAAGATTTCTAGCTCAAGAAGAGGCAATGGTCGGATCTGGTCCTTCACGGACGGCGGAAGAACGGGCAAATTTACGCAGCTTGCGCGTAGAAATTCTAAGACTACGCGCAGAGCGAAGCACGAAACGCAGGGAGCTCAGCGAGAAGGAAGCAAGAAAAAGCTCAACGGATCAAATCTTCATGAAATTCGTCAGGACACAGTTACCGCTTATTTTATCGGCTTCATCACCGTCTCATACTTTGCCGGCCTCTAAATTTGAGGAGCACTACATGGAAATGCAAGCAGCTCGAGATGATTATGGACCTTCAGAAGATGACTACAACAGATTAGAAAGTCTACTGGATGAGAAAGAATTTGAACTTGAGAAGCTGGAGGGTCGCTTATACAAAGCTCTGCTTTCTCCAGATGATGAGCCAAGTACGAATCTTGAAGCAGTGCCCAGACCTCGACGTTCTACTTCACTGTTAGGTCTTTCACCTGCCCCCAAAGGATACCACCCTCTTCAAGTCAAATTTCTGTCACGGTTAGGCGATTTAGATCTTACTCTGGAGAAATACCACAACATTCGACAAGATCGTGAAGGTCTTATCTCAGAACGAGACACCCGAGCCCATCTCAACGTCCCTTTCGACGAGGACAAAAGGATTCTTTTAGAGAATCTTCCAGGACAAGAAGCTGCTCTAGAAGATGAAATATCTAGACTTGAGCTTGACATCGAGGAATTGAAATCTCAGTGCTTAGGGGCTGGCATTGATCTTGCAGAAAGTGGCAACGACAGCGTCCAAGGAAGCTCAAGTATTGGAGGTAGCAGCACAAATCACAGCACTTTGAGCACAGCTGTTATCAACCATGACGTTCAGGAAGCAGCTAGCGAACACAGTCAAAGTAGGTTCCCTTTACTATATTCAGAACCGGATAAAAGCAGATCGACTCTGGAGAATCTGAACACTGAGTTTGACGAGGGTAACAAGAGCGATCGGATCAATCGTTGGCTTCTTTACAGACTACAAACATCTCGGTTCGAGATTGATGTTTTAGTCCAGGTATTTCTTAGATTCGTCGACATCTTGGACTTTAATCAGTGGTGCACAGACACCCACCAGTGGGAGCAGAATGTCAAGTCTTTCTGGGCACTTGACGAAGCCAATAAACCATCCGAATCTTTTAGACTTGGAAAGACCCGCAGCTCTTCCTCTCAGATATCACCTCGAGCAACAGGCTAGCTATGAGGCAAACTCAACAACCAGATATGAGCTATAGAAACGCTTGTACTGGTTGAATTGAGGCAGCGCAGTGCTCTGAACCATTATATTAATTTTTAATCTTCATCAGCTCACGAGAGTATCGAGTAAGCAAGGATGGCGTATCGGAGCCAAGGGCAATCTTTGAGCATTCTTCTTTCTGCATTCAATTTGAACAACATTTTCATTTTCTTTGTCTATTCTCATGCATGCTCGTACAATCACAGCTTACAATTTTTCAAGCCCTCTTCCTTGTTTTCTTATGTCTTACGGCTATCGGGCAGAATTTTACGAAATTGTTCAACTAGTGGAAAGTTAGCAAAGAACATCCATGTACGAGTACATCTTATTATAGGCTGTGTAATACCGCTCATGCAGCTGCTTCTCGTAAAGCCTGAATCGACACTGGGTAAGTTACGGGAGTTGTTGCACAGCAACTAAAACACTGGGCTTTGAAACGGCTCAGTCCAGCCAGCCTCAATCCCCTTTCTCTCACTTTCTGATAGCGACGGGGCGACGGGCGGTCTGTCCCGGTCAGCAGGGTGTAAGGATCATTTTCCCTGTAGCTATCTCCCCAGATACCAGAATAAGCAACTACCTGCAAGTCCACTTTCTTCAGGATCCTGTTTGTGCAACCACACCAGTTCGTACACCATCGTCCATGGGACGGAATTGGTGCGCGGAATGAGGCTCTTGGGGTCATCTGGCCCCGCTCCGCTTGATCGACTACCAGATCTCGATTTGTCTGCAACCGTTATCTCTTCTCTGTGCCGTCCATCCCGCATGCAAAAGGCCGTTTTCGAGTGAGACAGCATTCTCTGTATTGCTCACAATATGGTGACTCATCCATGCAGGCTGTCCCGATACCAGTAGATTCATGCCAATCTTCTCTGGATTTTATGCAAAAACAAAACATACCACGCGGCAGACTCTATCACCAGAAACATGGGCTATAGAAGTTTTGTGGCTATATCTTGATAATTACGTAGTAATTGAAGCCATCATATTCGAGGTGCATAGTTCTTTCAACCTATTGGATACGTTTGATACAGCATCAGTATTTCGAGCATCGATAGGCTGCTGACCGCCTCTTCCTTACGGCGATGACTCTCACATCCTACATTCCGTTTGCGTAACCTTCAACCTGTTAAGGAAGCAGGCGTCTTGAGTCACCAGCCATCAATCCGGCTTCGTAGATCTGATCCCATTCGCTGCCGGGTCTGTATAATGCCTCACCATTCAAAGTCTATCGAAAGCGTTCGAGATGACGACAACACTGGCATGACGTAAAGTTCGTCGAGGCATCAAAGCCCACAGGAATTGAACAATCATTGGACAAGAAATACGTGTTTATATAGGGCTGCATGCAAGCGACCAGGACGCGATGACGGTCGTGCTCTAGTCCTACGTTTGTCACCTGAACAATCTGCGCCCGAGCACCAGTCGCACCGCATCTTGCCCTTTGGGGGCCATTAAGCCGCCAGACAAATAAAGTTTCGTAGCTGTGTCGCCCGGGAGATTGCAGCAGGCTCCTAAATCTCGAGGCAGGCAGACTTGAGAAATTAGGTATATTCATCACCATGTTTACTAGATCGACATTCATCTAGTAGCTAGATGAACCTATGTCAGGGATAGACTTTTTGGGGGTGGCATCTAGGATCTGTATAAACTCTGGTTATTTCCTGACAAAAGCCGAAACTCAATAACACTTGATCATGCTCCGATTGTGGAGACTAAAGTATTAAGAATATTGCCCGGCAATTCAAGAAACCAGGAGCATGTCTGCATGTTGAACCCATTCAGCTCTACTCTAGTCTCCTGAACTCCACTGTCAGGATTCTGTATCCACTATTGAGAGACTTATTCCGGTTGTCAGATATTATTATATTTATTTATATATACTTATCTCTGGCACCTTTCGTCAAGCTGTGTGAAAAAAATACCATATTTTAAGATCTGTGTCTGACCAAGTTCACTGGTCAGAAAACTGAGGCTATATAGTAGAAATACGACTCATAATCGAACACAGTATTCAGGAATACCGAATCTGATGCGGAGTCTCACCTGCCAACCAAAGCTAGCATACGATATCAAGGCATATTTTACGTAGAAGAATAGAGCAAGCCTTTAATTACAACCTCACTCTGGTAGAATCCTTGCATTGATCCTGAATTCTGACAGTGGGTTTAAGGAGAGTACCGTCAATCCTGTAGATGCCCAACATATCTCCAGAGGCCAGGCGACTCTGCATTCCTGATCTACCTCATTTAGTTTGACATTACATGACTTGACTACGTGCAAGCGTCATTCTCAATTCCGGTAGTAGAAAATAATGGTAGAGTAGAGGGGTCTACTTTAGAACGGTCCAGATAAATCAAACCTTCGAGCTTCAGCAGTCCTAGCAACCATCAGAATCCATTTCGTATCTAGTATTTACGACAGCTAGCCCAAAAAAACACATGACGCACTACAACGACAAAATCCTCAATCTCAATAGGGAGAGCATATATATTAGTTATCTACCCATCCGATCCCATAGCCATAGCCATAGCCATATCCATATGTATATTCCCATCCCGTTCCATCCTATGCAGCTACTCCATTCCACGCCATGCTATGCAATGCAATACATTGAAAAATCCCCAAATATGCATTTTGAGCCCGCATCCTACACCCTATAGCCGGAAAATCCTCCAAATCCTTCTTATGTAGATGTATATGTATACCGAACCCCGAACCCCGAAACCAGAAACCGTTCTCCTTTCAATGCAAAGTACAAAGTACAAATAAACAAGATAAATATCTCCATGCTTTAGCAAAAAAAAAAAGGCCACAAATTTGACACTTCACCGTACCGTACCGTACCGGGGGTATTTCAGATGCTAATGTAATGCCCGCCCCACAAAATCAAATCAAATCAAAGTACAAATGTATTTCCTCGGCGTCTATCAGTCCGTACACCCTATCCTTCAAATCTTTCTTCGTCGAGAAAGTGGAATAGACCCCGGATAAGAAACAAGGAGTGAAAGACGAACAACAAGACTGAGTTGAGAGTTTCTTCTTCTTTTTCTCAAGAGCTCAAGGCTTCCTGATGCTCAGCCCAAGACCCTGGTGGCTTCCCTCCCTAGCAACTAGGCTCCTCTCCACCCTCTCTCTCGCCTGCTGCAGGTCCACCTGCTCCGGGAAGTCACCAAACTCGATCACGCGGCCGTTGCCCAGTTTAACGCCGCCGCTGCCGGTCCGGCCCATAGGCGTAGCTTGAGCAGGAGCAGGAGTAGCTGGTGCTGACGGTTCGGGGTCTTCTGTAGCTGAGGAGAAGGAGCGGGGAGTGGAGAAGCCGTGTAGGTTTGGTAGCGGGGAAGAGTACGGTGAGGTTGTGGTGGGGAGCTGCGGGATGGTGGAGGGAGAGGGGAAGGTGGATGTGTGTTGTGAGGAGCCGTTGGAGAAGAGGGAGTTTGGTGGTGCTGGGGTGAGGTTGGGTGAGCGGCCGAGGCTGGTTGAGGACGGGGAGAAAGAGGGCGCTGTTGGGTTGAAGGAGCGCGCTGCCGGAGGGATACTGGTTTTTGCGTTAGTAATGAATAGTGGAGCGTAGCAGAAGGAAAAAGAGAGAACTTACTTCTCCAACCCTGTGGGAACCGGGCTCCTTGCGCCTATATCGTCTAGCCGCTGCTCTATCAACGCCGCCCTCGCATCACCTAGCCTGGGACTCTTCCGCACGGGATATCCGGCCCCGCGTTCTCGGTGTGTCCTTTGTAGTTCCTCTAAAAGTTCTCTTCCACGATTATCTTGGTAGAGTTGGTAGCTTGTGGGCTGGATACGAGGACTGAATGGTATCTGAGGTAAGGGTTCTGTCTCTGCCAAACTTGGTCTCCTGCTTTCAAGATCTTTCAGAGCTATGAGAGAATGTCTCGACTGGCTGGACGGATCGCGAGACATGGGCTGTGAAGTGTAGCCGTCATAACCTGGCGGTGCACTTGAGAAAGAAAACTCAGGGTGGCCAGGAAAGTATGTTGGAGGACGGGGTGATGAGTTAGAGTGAGGGCGTCGGATGTTGGGTGAAGAGAGCGAGAGGAAAGGCTGAGTTGGGCTTGTATTTTGAGAGTTCTCCCGAGTAGGGACAATCATGGAGGCCGGCATACTCTCTGGATAGCTTTGTGAGTCCCATTCTGGATAGCCATGTGGAAGATTCCGCTTCAAAGGAGAAGTAGACAGGTCGCGAGTCTCAACGGGGACGGTACCAGGCATACGAGGGTAAATGTGACTTGGAAATGGATCAGGACCTAAGTGTAGGTTCTCACGAGTATAATGTGCAGGAACATTGTACAATTCTGGGCCAGACGAAGGATAAGGCTGTTGATATGCAAATGCAGGAGCTGAATCAAGAATTGGACCTCGCGTAAAAGGACCGGGCGTTTGCGGATACGGTGGCATGGTCAATGGCACAATGGGCACGAACGCATCGGGAACAATCGCAATAGGAATTCTCTGCAAAGATTCCACTGCTGTCTCCTGTGGTAGAACGTTCACAGTAGATCTCCCATAGCCTGGGACTTGATTCAGATTCGCTGCCTGCCGACTATCATTAGTAGGCATCGTGGCGCCCTGCACAGCAGCAGCATAGGAATGAGTGCCAGTTGTGAGATGACTTCTTTGCAGTCTTGGCCGTGACGATCGCCTGTCTTGGATAACGCCTCCACCTCGAGCTGGAGGCGGACTAGATTTGGATATATTGGTCAGAGCAACTTCTGCACTAGACCGCCCTGACAATCGACCTCGGGACTGGGCTCGCGAAGTAGATCTTTGTATGACACCAGAGGCGGTCTCGCCACTCAACCTGGGATCAGCAGCTCTAACATCGCGATATGAGCCGGCGCGATCGCTGTACTTGATTTTGTCCAATCGACTGATTGTTCGGTGCACGTCGGGCTTACGTGGCCGTTTTGGACGACGAGGCTGGACAGTCTCCCAAGTACCATCAGGACTAATTGGCATATCGGGTCGCATTGTACGTTGAGAAGGCTGTAGCGTCATTGCCGTTGAGCCCTCCCTATCGCTGTCATAGCCGGCATCTTCCATATCTGGTATTTGCAGATGACTTTGATGAGGATCTTGGCCTTGCTGCCCTGCCACTCGTCGCGCATAATCCGCGTCATGGGTGAGGCTTATGGGTGAGTCATGTTGTCCCTTTCCGGATTCGATTCCCCAGGTTGATACATGAGATATTGGCCTGTCCCCTGGAGTTTCTGGGCCTGTATCTGAAGAACTGCTCGTTCGATCAAAAATGGATGTCTGAAAAGCATCAGGCCGTCCATCGCAAATTGTCTGCGACGATGCTGGCGTTCTGCGTTCGATCTCGGTTTTGATCGACTCCAGATACTGGTCTATTCTCTCATGGGCTTTTCCCAGTTCGGGATATTTCTTACGAAATTTGCCCAGGTGGTCCTGAAGCTTTTTGCCGTGAACCTCATAGAGACGATAGTCTTCGACAAGGCCGACATTCGTCTTTCTCGTGATTCGAATACTTGCGTGATCGTATGATTTGCAAAATACACCAATGGCCCTTTCCAACCATCTCGGTAGAGTTCCATCGGCATTTAGAGTATCGATGAAAAATCCTTGAACAACACTATGGAGGCGTATGACGTCGACATTCTCTGCAAGTAGATCCTGACTATTCTTGGAACTTTGAGATGAGTACAATGTTTCCTCTGGCTTGTTCCGTTCGATAAGTGCAAACATATTTAGATGCTTGAAGGTTGTATTGAGAGAATGTCCTGTGCTGGGTTCGGTTGCCTGTACTTCAACACCAAAGGCTTCAAGACCTAAGATATTTATATTAGCAGTGAAGAAGGAAGTATGGACAGGAAAGCCTTACCAAGGGCAATCATCTCAACTGGAATGTACTGATTGAAGAAACAAAGCACGTGTATAAGATTCAATGCTTCGATAGAACCTTGCGCTCTCAACTGATCCACCACAGCTGTATACGTTCCAAGCCCTCTCAGTCTCGGTTCGTTTGAATACGACTTTGCAAACCTGGAAAGCGGCTCTTCAGTTGTCTTCAACCGTTGTGCCACGGCATGGATCACGACAGGCAGGAAACCCATTGCTTGAACTAATTCCATTGAGTACTTTAAGTCGTCTTTGGAGAATGGCTCGCTCTTATCGAGTTCAAGTAGCAAAAGGCGCTGCGCCTCTCTCGCTGAAAGCTGAGGAAGTCTGATGATTTGAGGATTCATGAAGTGATGGTTGCCAGTGACTGATCTTTCAGTAGATGTATATATTATACCAGTGTTCTTGCCGTCTGGAATAAATTTTCGCAGGTTCTCAACATCGGCGAAGTGGATGCCATCAAGCACCATGAGCCAGTTCTCGCGGTGGTTGAGCCACTTCTTCACCATCTTGATGAATTGCTGAGGATCTTGAAGGCCGGCAATATCATCCTTCCCGACTGCGTGTTTCAGTGCTGCTTTCCTCGCAATGTCCCAGAATCCAGCGGCGAGCTCGGTCGTGCTTTTAGCACGGAGCCAAAATATGCCTCCAGGGAAGTCATCTTTGTGTTCATATACATATTCTCTTGCGAGATGTGTTTTACCACCACCAGGTAGAGATTGTATTAGGATAGCTGAAGTCCCTTGTGTCCTTTTCCTCTTGTCGAATAGCTTCTTGTGTACCTCTGCAAGCTGTGCTTCGCGGCCAACCAATATTGAGTTGGGACGAAAGCCTGAAGGTTTGATGAAAATTTGAGAGTGCTCAGTTTGGTCTTCAGGTTCAATGCTAATTGTTGATTTGACCATGATCGTTGAGTTATTCATTGAATTCGCAGGATCTACATAGAATCACCGAATCAGCCCCTGATCCACCAAATAGAAGGCAAAGGAGAGAAAATGATCAAATTCAGCAATTTCGAGACCCTAAAAACAGACCGCCACTTGAACGCCGCAAAAACTGAAAGAGTGACTCCTCATCGTAACCCCACCATTTCAGTATCAGGCTCCTCAACCTCAGCTACTTCGAACTCGAATCTGCTTCGTGGAGGAGGAGCCTCAACCAGACCTGATCGATGGAAGCCTTGTGGAGTCTGTTGAGACGTACCAGGAGTATTTGCGCCCGAAGGTCCTTGTCGTGACTGTTGTAGAAGTCAGTTCTGCTAAAGCCTAAGAGTATCATCTGCACTTACGAAGCCCCATTGAAGATCTCTTCTAGCCTTTTCCAAATCACGAAATCGTTTCTGCCTCTCTTCTTCTTGTCGAGCGTGAATCACTGGAGGTGCGATCTCCACCCAACCTTTGATATGACCAGCGACGTTCGAGTACCCAGGAGCATTCTTGCTATTGAACTTGCATATGCCAGAGTGAGTTGCCTCTATGCCGTAGTAGGTTACACCTGGAAGTTGGGGACTGGCTTGCAGTTGGTCCACGATGAAGGTCTTTGTTCCAGACAGGTCGGTGGGGATGCTCTCGTGAACCATATCGATCCGATACTGGCCGTATATCTCGAGAAATTTGAGGTTGATATTCTGTAGTGTCTCGTTGTTTGTTTGCAGCGTCTTGACCAGTTGGCTGTCTGTGTGAACAAGCTTCTTGGGTATCATCGCGCTGACCATCTTCTCCACCATGATACCCCATTTTGCAGGATCTGCTCCAGTATGTGGTGTACCAAGGAATATAAGTCCGAATGTCGATACGGCGATAGAGCGCAAGTCGTCAGCATACTTGGATTCGAGATCGTCTGATAAGTTCAATGCTCTCTTGACCAACAGACCACCAAGACTGTGAGCTACCCATATTATTGGATGATCCGAAGCTTCTTCGCTCTGTCGTTCTGCAGATACATTGGCGAGGAGGGTTTGTGCATGTTGATGAAGCATGTCGGAGCTATGAAGAGATTAGCAACGGGCCGGCCCAGTATGGTGGAGTCGACGAACCTCGCGCCGCCCTTGCCAAAGGCATACACGTCTGCATTATAGCCATATACGAGTATGCGTGACTTTGCGGACTTTAGTGTGGTGGGTAGCAAGTCGATGGGCCAGAAAACACCCTTTTCAGAGGTCCAAGTATTTCGCGGGTGGCCATTCAGGCCATGGACGAGTATAATGTCGACTTTGGCATCAGGATGGGCCCAGACTTCTGTGAGCTCGAAACGCTTGATGTCGTCGAGGTCGATAGCCGAGCCCTATTCGTGCCACGTCAGTCTATGTTGATCTTGACAAGCTTCCCCAGATAGGCCTTCGCGGGACTTACCATGCTTCTGTTGTGTTTCCTGGGGCCGCTATGCTCTTTGAAGCGTTGGATGGCGACTGGGGGGGAGCTCTATATATGCGATAGCTCCACCAGTCCTGATCATGATCTTGGATGGAGTACAAAGTGGTGAAAGTCGTAGGACGAAGCAGATCGCCCCAATAATGTCTGCCTGCCAGCCGCAGGTGGGAAGGTCTGCAACGAGTCCTGTTCGGTGTAGGAAGAGGGGCGCTGGGTGTTCTGGTGCTTGTGCACGAGTGTTAGTCACACGGAGAGGGCTGGTGAAGGGACGAGGACAAGTTCCATATTACAAGCACAAGCGAAGAGTCATTACACAAGAGGGAACATTTGAAGACGTCAAAGGCAAAGGCAAAGCCAGAGTCTAGGGCTAAGTCAAAGTCTAAGGGACATCACGCCCCCATGTGTAGCAAGCGTCCCCTTTTTCTGGTAGTTGTCGAGCAGTCAGCTGCGGCTGGCTTGCGCTTCATTCTAGAGCGGATTTGGCTGCTTGTCTCAAGTTGTGGAGGATGTGAGGATGTGAGGATGTGCAGCGGAGAGGCAAGGGCCAGGATTGGGCGGAGACGGCGGGCGGAGACGGCGGAGACGGCGGACGGCTTCGAGAAGACCAAGAAGCTTGAAGGGAGGGAAGCGGGTGGCGTCGGCTGTCGAGTGTCATTCGCTGCGACCCGCCGCATGAAAAGCACTCGCCGGGGGTGCAAGGCGCAGGAAGGCTGCTGGACGAGGAGGCTGACTGACTGATGACAGCACCAACCATCGCAAACGGCACGCATTAAAGATCTGACTGCTGGACCCCAATCTTGGGAAATTAAAGTATTGCAGCTGCACATTCTACAAGCCGGGTCTGGAAGCTTCGGCGAGGCAAACAGAGCTTCGAGTCTGCCGGTTCGCCATCCCAGGGGCAAAGCACAATACACAGGGCACAATGCAAACATCACTGGTAGTCATTGGTTCATTTGTCTCTGATGAACAGCAGGCAACTGTGCGAACAGTCCGCCACCCATCTCAGCTGACGCAATGAGGCTCCTAGCTACATTGAGGCTCAGCGTGCGGATCTGGGGCCGCTGTAACCCTGTGCCCGTCCAAATCTTCCCCCTCGTGAGGTTCCTCCGAATCCGGCGAGCGCCTGGCCGCGACAAAGCAGACAAAACGGCCGAAGCATGTATATTGGGGACGCAAAGATGACCAAGTCAAGCAGTTGAGTCGGAGGATAGACTCGTGTTGGTCGGAGATCTAGGTAACCTCAAACAGTTTCTTGTGCGCCCTCACCTCAACACAGTCACACCGAATGTGCTGGTAGTCGTGATGCGACATCGAATCAAGGCTGGCCGAAGGCGGCCTCCTTGAGAAGACTGAGTGTCTAGAATATGACTCGAAGTATGTAGAACCAGTGCTGGTGTGTCCGGTTGCCACACAGCTTGAAACTTTGCCCTAGGAGGCTGTGATACCACCATCTGCATCGTCAACCCACTCCAATTGCGCCTTGAGCTTGAAGCAGCTTCGAATGAGCAAGATGGACTTCGATGAACACAACCTTTATCTTTTTGCAGTCACGAATGTAGTCTGCTCAACCTTTAGGTGACAGCATCAAGACATACTCTCTAGCACTGTGTCCAAATTGGATCATATCCTTGTCTCGTAATTCCAGGTAGCGACTGGGAGGAGCCTCCTCCTTGTTGAGCAACGTTCCATTGGCAGAGTCCAGATCGATGAGATAGGGCCTGACTTTGCCCAACTTATCCCCATACTCATTCTTCTTCTCGATGTAACGAAACTGAATGACGGCATGCTGCTTGCTGATGCTTGGGTGCTCGGCTGGCATATCCACCACTGTAAGCTCTCTGCCAATCAACCAGCAACTTCTTATACCGAGGTCAATCGTGTCCAGAATGTCTGAGCCCTTGAACACAAACAGCTTCCATTCGTCTCTGGCGGGCGGCTTACGCGCTTCAGGTGGTTCGTGGTACTTTAGGGCAATCGCTGTGCCATCGGCCTGCGCGACCGAATTTGAAGCCGCCGCAAGAAGCCCAGTTGGGGCAAAGTTGGGCTTCTGCTTCTCAGAGACTTCACCTGCTGGGGCGAGAGCGCCCGAACCATCTGTATTCGACTTGAAAGACGCTTCTTGAGAGGGCAGAGGACCCTTGTTCTTTCGACTAACTTGTGTTGCAGAATCTTCCCTCGATGAACCATTTTCTCTTTTAGTATCTTGAGGTCTTGGAGAGCGGTCCCTCTTGCTTCTATGCCGTGCAGGGCTTCGAGATCTTCGTCGCCTCCCCTCCTTCTCATCGTAATTTCTGTGCCTATCTCCAGCCTCCCGATCTCTCTCCTCACGCTGAGCCTTGCGTCTACGGCGGCGGCGGTCCTCCTCAGAGTCAGAGGAAGATGACCTTGACTTCCGGCGCCGGTAGTCGTCCCTCTCGCGCCTTGAAGTCCTAGTCGGGTCCATACCGGCTGTGGGAAAACGAGGTACGACGTTTTGGGGGCGGGCTGGATCGAGAACGCGTTCGAAAACGATGAGGCTGGATTGTAAAAAAGTTCTGATACGATTGCAGCATCTCCAGGACCTATCAGTCGCTAAGCGAGGGGTGCGTTAAGCGCGTTTGCTGCATTGCAACCTCCCAAGCCTCCCCAACTCCCCAGCTTCAACAGGCAGACAGTGAACAGCGCAACAGTTGCAGCGGCCAAGTGGCCAAGTGGCCGCCTGGATCAACAGAGTGATCTGTGCCATACGGAACGATCGACCCAGTACAGTACAGAGTGCATGAATTCACAATCACGTTGAAGATCACATTCCAGCACCGACATATACCCGGAGAGGGTGGCAGTCCTGACCAGAATCGAGACCTGATCTGTTCCAAGCAACAGTTATCTGTCTCGCAGAATCAGACCACCTACCACCTACCACCCACTACCCACCATCAGAGTCCTATATGCTAGACCACCTCCTCACAAGACTCGTTCAATCCAACAAAAGATTTCCCGCGTCTATCATCCTGCGATGACGACGCGTCAAGCGGCACAGTGAGGTGAGATCTCTCTCGAGTCAGCTATCCACGGTACAGTACTGTCGCCCTGCGGCTGTCTCCCATCAGCGATCCATCAGATGGCGGCTATTCGAATGATTGCCGCCTCGTGGGGTGTGTCGGTGACGACCAACACTAGCCCGCATCCTTGGCCAGCTGTCTAGACGTCAAGCGCTTCTATGTACGTTCTCGACCCCTGCGAGGACCGCGACCGCCCTCCTAGGCACCAGAAGGACCAATCCTTCGTCTAAGCATCTATATATGGCCGCCCGGATTTTTGCTGCGGCCCGCTGCACGGATGGCCACGATTGTGGCGGGACCCAATGATAGCTGTCAGCTCACTCGCAGAGCTGTGGCTAGAACGAATCACGATCGTCTTTTCGCACGTGGCTTAGGCTGACGAGGCTGACTAGATGCACAATTCGGGAGTCTTGACATCTCAGGATTCCGTCGTTGTGTTTCATCTTTTCTGTCTGCAGCCGTGTGTGGGTCGGCATCCGCAGCAGTCCAGAAGTTTGGATGCATGCTAGCCCAGATGGGTGACCTCTTTGCATGGCTTGATTCCTCATTCTTCATATATCTGCTCCTCGTCGTTCAGAAGGATTTGGCCTGGTGATGTGATGGCCAACCTCATAGCCCCCATGGCCCAACTTTTCTATCTCGCGTGAAAGAAGTTTCTTTCTTGTACTTCTCGTCGAAAGTTACCTTTTCTCTCTCTTCGCCTTTCATCCTTCTCATTGCAGCGCTGTCTGCATGAAGACCAGCCCTTTCTGATATCAGAAGTATCAGCAGCAGAGGCATATTCTTAGAATGTGTGCTGCTGGCGGGCCACTCCCAATGGCCCAACGTGCTGCTATTCCGCACATCTTCACACAATGGGAGCCAGGACAGTTTTCAAGACCTGCGTGTGGATTGGAAAGGATCGACTCGGGTAAAGAGACAGATGACTTCCGCAGACCGAGTACATTTACCAGGAGACAATACATCAAGGCCGATCTTGTCTCGCCAGCGACTCCAGGTCAAGCCTTCAAGCTCACTCCGGAGAGCAACAAATGGGTTTTTGAGACGTCCCGGACTCTGCGAAAATCCCCATCTGAGCTGTCGGCTGTAGACTCAATCTTCGAGTTACCTTGTGACAGCCTGGACGAGTCACCAGCATCATCCACTCATTCTTCATTCATTGCTGAATTGGAGGACACGTCGCCAGTTGCTATCAATTCCAAAATATCAACCTTTCCAGGTACTCAACTGGCATTCCAATCCTCTGCAATCACTGTACGTCATTGCACTGAGCACTTGAAAGGATCTAGCTGACACAATACAGTCACGTGAAGTTATCAAAGCTATCGATGAGACAATTGCATCGATCGAGGCAGACAACAGGAAGCTTCTCAATCGTGCTGTGACAGCCGAGCATACCGTCAATGTTCTGAAGCAACAGAACTCTACACTTCAGTTCAAGGTCGGTCTATGCGACCAAAATCATCGCCGCAGACCTCGAGTAGTCTCCTCATCGCCAACACTGCGCCGCCAACGTCTGCAACAGAGCCCAAGGACACCGCCCATGACTTCCGATGACATATTCAGCCAGCAGCCTACATCTAGAAACAACCTGACTCATACCACACCTGCACCACCAACCCATGGATCTAATTCCAGCAACACACCTTCCCTCAATTCTCCACCCACTACTCCACCGAATCGCCAAACACCATCACCAACCGGTCGCACATCCAGACCGCCACCCACAAAGGCACCACCACGTACACCAATTCGCTATAGCCTAACACCCAAAACGCCCGGGCCAAACTTTTCAGCACAGATCATATCCTCTCCAATCCCCGGCTCAGTCTACAAGCACCGCGTCACTCACCTCGGCGAGCCACTCTCCTACACGCCTGAAGCGCGTCTCATCTCCCTACCAGAAGCACAGACGAAGATGAAGCCGCTGCCACCCATCTCGGCTGGCGCCTTACACGGCAATGTGCAGATTGGCCTGGGTCTTGATGGGAATGATCTGGAGAAGAGTTTGAGCAAGAGGAAGAAGGGTTTCAGTGTTTTGTTCAAGAAAGCAAAGAAGGTTCATGTTGCTGTTTGATTGCTCTACAAATACCCTCTCGTTTTTTGGTTCCTTTTGTAATTGGTCGCATTGCATGGAGTTGTGGGCTTTTGGTGACTGAATTCAGCCCGGGAGTTTTTGGGGTCCCAAAGGACTAGTTAGGAGATCGCGTCGTGGCCTCCTTACGAATGATGAATGAGAGGCAATGGGGATGGTGTTTAAGGGGTATTCATTCGCTTTATGGCTGCGGTACGCACACGCCACGATCTTTTTCGTACTTGCATTATCCTCCAACTTTTACTTGTACTGTAATAGCTCCGTTCATTTAGCTAGGTGTTAGGATACGCCTCTAACAATGAGACGATTCGAATAATGCATGTCTCACTAGTGATTTTGTATCGTGCTATGTGCCAACAGCTAAGGATCAAAATTCACGATGAACCAGCACACAAAAAGTGTACCAATTCTAGGCAACGACATAAAGCAAGAACCAACTAACCTTGGTCACTTCGGCAACATGTGCACCAGCGCACGACTTGAAAATTTACATTGCAGAATCAGCGTCTCTTAACTGCTGTCCACTGCTGCTGGCGCGAGTGATTCTCATATTGATGAGTAAGAATTGAAGATATTTATGATGGAAAGACCACACCAAGGGTTTGCAAGCTTGATGAACAATTGTATTTTGCTCAATGATATGCGCGTATGACTGACGATACTTACCCAGTATGATACAACCACACAATGTACAGGAACCAATCGGCAGTAGTGGCATTATATAAGAAAAAAATATCGCGGCATTCAAGTCAGTCAGTCAAGCAAGCAGTCTGAATCGGGGAGAGTCAAGTGGCCATTTCGAGGACTTTGTAAAATGAAGTCAGTAAGTAATGTGAGCATGAGTAGGGAGATATCATTCTATAGGGCAGAGTTGTGTATGCTTTTCGTTCGCATACAGCCTTCTTCGGGACTGATGGAGGACGCGACTGTCGGTTTGGCTACCAGGACCAGGACTGAGTTGCAACTACCGGAGCTTTTCATCCATCCTAATCTATGTTCCCTGCGACTCCGTCAAAAGCATGATACTTCTTGCACTTCTGATTGTCTTGGGATGATGCATGGGTCTTTGTGAAGTTCACGTTCAATAGGATGCAGTGTATGGGGGAGCAGTTGATAGGCATAGAGATAGGCCATGGCCACGATAGAACCAGCTAGGAGCAAAACTCCGGCAGGATCTACAGACTGTACCGGCAGTAGTGCAGTGCAGCGCAGTGCAGTAGCCAGACCAGGGCCATGCACCATGCACGGGGAAACGGCGTGGATGACCAGGTTCAGGTATGTTGATGGATTCAAAGTATGGGTAAGACCAGAAATAGAAAAGTTGGCAGTGTTGGTACTGTAGTAGTTGACAGATCGCAGTTACAGTAGCAGTTGACAATTTGTTGTATGCGGCTCAGACACGACCACGGATCCTTTCTTGCAAGGTACAAGGTACATTGAGCCATGGCGTCGGTGGCGTTGGACATGGTACAGGAATGTATTATTCCAACCACAGGAAAATCACGGGAAAATAAGTCACAGCTCAGCTCAGCACAGCTCACCAGCCTCAATCCAATCGACAGCCAGCTCCGCGAATATTGCATTATTTTACATTACGAACATACAAGCTTCCCTGCTTTTGTGCATCCGAGCTCACTGCTCATCAAGGCTGGGAGAGCTACCACGTTGACTTCCTTGGCGCTCTCTCTCTGCGTGTCGTGCACCTGTCCCTGCCTCCATCGTCGCATTAAAGTTTTCTCTTAATCACATATCACATATCACATTCTCTGTCCAACGTCCAAATCCCATGTGATCATCACTGAATCTCGATCTGCGCTTCTTGAGCTTGCCATTCACACGAACACCATACCTTCCTTCCGTTTCTCGAAGTTCGCGGCGCAATAAATTCACCTCGTAACGAAATACTCCTCCAGCACCGGGACCTGTCGGGCTTCTTCCCCAGAAGAAATAATCTCAAGCTTGTTGGCAATCGCATACCCTCTTACAACCCAAAACACAGCACTACTGCGCTTCGAAAACACAGCTCGCTCACACGATGCCAGCGTTGGTACAGGATAACAAGCCCCAGGGCCGTCTGCTCCTCGCGTCCAACCGGCTTCCCATCACGATCAAGCGCTCCGATGATGGCACATACAACTTCTCAGTCTCGTCTGGAGGTCTTGTCACAGGTCTCAGCGGCCTGGCGAAGACCACCACATTCCAATGGTATGGCTGGCCGGGATTGGAGGTGCCAGAATCCGAGGTCCCCGCGCTGCAGAAGCAGTTAAAGGACGAACATGGCGCAATACCTGTTTTTGTTGAGGACGAGCTGGCAGACAGACACTACAATGGATTCTCAAGTAGGAGCTCGTCAATCGTACGCGACAGACATACTGACTGAGATCGCAGATTCCATCCTATGGCCCCTCTTCCATTATCACCCTGGAGAGATCACATTCGACGAGGCAGCGTGGGAAGCATACAAACAAGTCAACCGTCTATTTGCAAAGGCAATGGTCAAAGATGTACAAGATGGGGATCTGATCTGGGTCCATGACTATCATTTGATGCTCCTCCCAGAGATGCTCAGAGAAGAGATTGGCTCCAGCAAGAAGAATGTCAAGATTGGCTTCTTCCTGCATACACCGTTTCCTAGCAGCGAAATCTATAGAATTCTTCCTGTCCGGGAAGCACTACTCCTCGGCGTCCTTCATTGTGACCTGATTGGTTTCCACACATACGACTATGCCCGACATTTTCTCAGCAGTTGCTCAAGAATCCTGTATGTCAAAGTGCTTCTAGATCTAGTAACGTTCCGAGCTGACAAGTAGCAGAGAGACGCCTACGACACCTAATGGAGTTGATTTCAGAGGCAAGTTTGTTGCTGTCGCAGCATTCCCCATCGGCATTGACCCGGAAAAGTTCGTCGAGGGTCTTAAGAAAAAGGCAATTCAAGATCGGATTGAAGCTCTCAAACGTAAATTTGATGGTGTGAAGCTCATTGTAGGAGTTGACCGACTTGATTACATCAAAGGCGTCCCCCAAAAGCTCCACGCTCTCGAAGTATTCCTCACCGAACATCCCGAGTGGGTGGGTAAAGTCGTGCTTGTCCAGGTGGCAGTACCCAGTCGTGAAGATGTCGAAGAATATCAGAATCTCCGTGCGGTCGTCAACGAGCTCGTTGGCAGAATTAACGGCAAATTTGGCACGGTCGAGTTCATGCCCATTCATTTTCTCCACCAGTCTGTCCCCTTCGAAGAGCTCACAGCCTTATACGCTGTATCCGATGCGTGTTTGGTCTCGTCTACGCGCGATGGCATGAATCTCGTTGCCTACGAATATATCGCCACCCAACGTGAACGACACGGTGTTATGATCCTTTCCGAGTTCGCAGGCGCGGCGCAATCTCTCAGCGGTGCTCTCATCTTCAACCCTTGGAATACGGAAGAGCTTGCCGGTGCCATTCATGATGCGGTCACTATGTCGCCTGAGCAGCGAGAAATGAATTACAAGAAGCTGGAGAAGTATGTCTTCAGATATACTAGCGCGTGGTGGGGCGAGTCCTTCGTGAGCGAGCTGGTCAGAATCAGCGAGCATGCGGAGAAGAAGCAGCTCAGGAGAAGCGGTACGGGCAGGATCCATGAGCTGGTTGATAACACGAAGGAGAAAGTTGTCGGTGGAAAGAAGGATGGTGAGTATGCACAGGGCGAATGGCGCGATTGAAAAGGGCGTTGGGAAAACACGAGCACCATGCGATTGATACCAGTTTGCTTATTACACTTGGGACACGACGGCGGCGTTTCATGAGCACATTGACTGGGTGGGAACAGTTTAGACAGATGTATTAGAGATAGACGCAAGTTCCCTTCTCACTCCAGAACTTATTGCAGAATTTTTGCTCGCTGATCATGTTGAGGATCGAGACTTCGCCATCTCCTCCCCCCCCTATTGTCCCCATGCGTCATTCTTGCTCCATTGGCTGGCGAAGCGAGTCCCTCGGTCGGTGAAGCGCCGCGCCTGGAAAGATCAACCACGCGACGCGACTATCCATTCAGCCTTGTGTATAAACGGCGACTTTTCCAAGCAACCTTGCCACTGCGCAACGTGCCCAGCAAAATGGCACCTTCAGAGCGCGTTCTCACTGATATGCTCAAGGCAATGGCCTTGTCGATATTCAACAGCGGCGAGCGCGACGAATTGAGTGTGAAAATGGTTCGGGACAGGGTTGAAACTCAAGCCGGACTCGGGAAAGGCTTCTTCCTGTCGCCCGAATGGAAGGACAAATCCAAGAAGATCATTAAAGAATATGTCGTGAGTAACCGTTCGTCTAATTGGAATTTAAGAACTGGCGAATTAACTTTTGCAGACCAGACTATTTGAGGGTGGGGCAGCAGAAGAGGAGTCTATTAGAGTCGACTCGAAGCCCCCAAAAGTTGTGAAAGAACCCAAAACTAGGAAGAGCGCACCACCTGCAAATAACAAAAGGGCAAAGAAGTCCAACCCGGCAGAAAAGTCGCGGCCTGCCAAGCGACAAAAGAGACAAGAGACACCGGAAGAAAGCTCAGAGCTTAGCGATTTGAGCTCGGAAGAGGAGAGTCCAGAGTCAGACTTTAGTGACTCGGATGGTAGTGATACGCCGGCGCCAAAGAAGGAGGCGTCGCGCAAGTCGAAGGGATCTGCGAAGCGCGAGTCGAAGAAGGAAGTCAAGTCTGACGAAGACGAAGACAATGGTAGCGACGAGGATGGCAGTGAGGGTTCTTTCATTGACGACGATGAAAGCGACGCAAAGTCAAAATCAAAGAAGAATGCTTCTAAGGCTACAAAGCCAGTTCACAAACCAAAAGCGAAACCAAAGAAAGCACCTGTGGAAACTCCCTCAGCTGAGGAGGAATCCGAAGTGGAGAAATCTGCATCACCCAAGAAGCTAAATGCGAAAGCGAAGGCAAAACCAAAGCCGGTTTCTGATGAGGACGAACCAGCTTCTACAAAGAAACGCAAATCACCAGTCGACTCCGAAGTAGATTCCACGCCCAAAAAGAAAGCAAAAGCAGAAACTCCTGCTCAAGCTAAACCCTCCAAAGACTTTATCACCTCACCGGATGCAATTTCACAACCCAAAACAAAACCCGAAGTCGTTGCCAACGACTCCGACTCCGAGATGTCCGTCGTCATCGACGAAGACCCAAAACCAAAAACCAAAAAGCGCTCGAAGTCCGAAACAGCATCCAGCGACCCCAAATCCAAAGTCCCCAAGACTTCCAAACCCAAAACCAATAACAGCAAAAGCCTAAACCCGGCCGAAGAGGAGATCAAGAAGCTACAGAGCCAACTAGTACGCTGCGGCGTGCGCAAGATCTGGCAATTCGAGCTAAAGCAATACGGAGACGACAACACAGCCAAGACCCGGCACTTACAGCAGATGCTGCGAGACGTTGGTATGATAGGTCGCTTCTCCGAGGCGCGAGCGCGAGAGATCAAGGAGTTGAGGGAGCTGCGGGCTGATCTCGAGGCAGTGAAGGAAGGGGAGAAGTACTGGGGGATGGACAGTGGACGGTCCAGTAGGAAGAAAGGGCCCAAGAAGAGTCTGAAGATTAGTAGTGGAAGTGAAGAAGATGACCATCATGATGATGGTCGCAGAAACAAAGTTGATGGAGAGAAGAATGGGGCTGAGGATAGTGATGAGGATGAACAGCCTAGGCCGAGGATTCCTAGGCGGCAGCAGGATCTGGCGTTCTTGGGGGATGAGGAGGACAGCGATGACTGATACACATTTTGTGGAAGAGGTGGTCATATCCAGGGACGGGAGATAAATGAGGACGAGTTATGGATATATATATATACGTTGACGACATTCCCTAGAGGCTCAAAGACCAAGAAATTGAGATATCCCTCCAGAACAATGCTATCCAAGAATCACCTACCTCATCAAATCAGGGACTGAGCTCATAAGCAGCAAAAGAAAACGGATAGCATCTTTATACAATACTCAACGCATTGCAATTTCTAAGTCAAGCCACGACGTCTCTCAGCAAGACGAAAGAGGAACAAATACCATTTTTCTTTTTTTGATCTCTCACTAGCCGGAGCGACTGGAGCCCCCTACTCCCAACCTATCACAAAAAAATCACATCACATCTAGAACATCCCCAGCAAATCCTCATTCGTCTTCTTCCCTCCTTCACTCTGCTGAAGCTGCTGTTGCGGCGGCGGCGGCTGGCTCGCACCACTCAGATCCAGCCCACCAAATCCATTCATCAGATCATCCTGCCCTGACATCGCTGCTGCTGGATTGGAAGGAGCGCCGCCATTCATGTCAAACAGACCCATCATGTCATCCAGACTACTCTGGCCCTGTGCTCCGCCCGGTGCTGCCCCAGCAGCAGGAGGACTGGCAACCCTTTGCGGCGTGCCAGCCAGCCCTTCCAGTCCCGAAGCGCCACCGCTGGGAGGAGCATCCGCTGAGGCCGGCGCCGCGCCGTCAAAGTCGATGTCGAGGAGGTTCTCTGCGTTGTTCTGGGCGCCGTTCTTCTGGCTGCCGCTGGCGCCGCCCACGGCGGCCGCGGCCGCAATGGGATTCTCGACTGCGTTCTGGCGCTGCTCCTGGATGGCGGCGTTCTGGATAGCGTCGGCACCGAAGCGGCCGTGGCCAACGAAGGTCTCGGGCGGCTTGTGGTAGACTGAGGCGAGAGTTGAGAGTTCGGTGAGGAGCTGGTCGAGGAGCTGTGGTGGGAGGGAGGACATTGTGGTGCTGATTGGGGGCTTGTCGGAGAGGATGATGTTCTGCCTTTTTGTTAATATGAGTGAGGAGCTCATGGTCTAGCAAGACTTACTTTGGCTACTTGCAAATCACCAGACAGTAATCGCCAATAGACATATGCTCTATCTCTGATATCCGGGTTGTCATTGTCGGCTGTGGCTTGCTGAAGCACTTTCTGTACCAAGCCTTGGTTATTATCTGGCTTCTTAAGAAATAACTTGACGACTGCTGTTAGGATCTGTAGTTGAACTTGTGTGAATTCTTCCATAAAGCCTTCAACAAATCCAGACAGGATCTCATCGGCATTGCTGATCTTCTCGGCGTATTCTCCAACAATCCAGATCAGAGCGCCTCGTGCATCCGGTTCGTCCAATTCATCGATATACTTGCAAAGTGTAGGGATGATTCCTTCGTAGCCGGGGTATTTTCGGAAGATATCCTTGATGACCACAATTGCTTCTTGGACAACGTAGTTGACTTTTGTAGCGATAAGGTCTAGAAGAGTGTTGACACACTTCTCGCTTGCGCTCTCGATCTTGATGGCTGCCTGGCCAATTGCCTTTACTGCTCTCCTAACGAAATCCATATCAACTTCTAGAGCATACTCCTTTAATTCGGCCAACAACTGATCGACATTCTTGTCGTTTGCTATCCGTACCATAATCTCTAATTTCTGGAGCTTGACGTATGGTGGGTCATTGTATTTGCAAAAGAATACACGAAGCTCTTTGCTCAGAATGTCTGGTTTGGCTTGGAGCAGCAGATCAATGTTCCGTAAAGCAACATATTGGACTTCTGGAGCCGACGCAACGAGTGTCACTTTGAAAAGTTAGTATGGTATAACACGTTGCTGGCCTGCCAAGTCCTTACCTAGAGGAGGAGCCATTTTCTTGAGGTACTGTTTCGTGAGGTCTGCATTGACGTATCTCATATGGAGAAAGACAACCTTGACAGCTGCCAAGACCACACTCGGGTTGACATGTTGAAATTGGGGTGCTACTCTTTCGCAAATATGTTCCGATTCCTTCACATCTTGTGCTTGGTAGTCCGCTAGTGTCGTCAAGATAGTAACGCGTCCCCACTCCGTACATTCATTCAGAGCCATAAGCATCTTCTTTAATGTCGTGGATGTTACTCGGAGAGCTTTGGTGTCTGGAGCTGCCTCGTTGATCTCTACCAGCGCCGTGACGGAGTTTGCGACCACCATCGGGTTGGGATCCCCTATCATCTCCTGCAATGTCTCAAGAAACCCATTCTCTAAACACATCGTGGGATTCAGGTCGAAAAGCTTCGCTACGCATATCGCAGCGGTTTTTCTAACATATGGCGATTCGTCTCGTAACGTTTTCCGTAATGGTTCCTCCATATAATCTACCATCTTATCCACCCTGATGCACCCCATGGTCCGTATAGCAAGAGCGCGTACTAGTGGATTCGGATCTTCTGAGTCCTGTACAAATGTGTTGACCGCCAGGATACATAGATCCGGATGCGATTTGGCATAATTCCTAAACCATCCATATTAGCCCTAAGATTCCCTCAGCCTAACAAGACACATACATCAAATACAAATACACAAGCTTTTTCTGGTCCAAGTCTCCCGTTGCAATATTCTTCAGCACATCCGGGAACAGAGCGGAGACATCTTTGCCTAAGGTCATGGACATGATAGTCTTCTGGATCGCCTCTTTGCGCTCGTACGCATACTGTGAGACTAGTCCCGCCCTCAACTCAAATGTTTCGCCTTTTTTGGGCACCGCAAAGGCCCCTCGAATCCTATTTACCGCCATCGCTCACACAGATGGCGAGTTGAGGTGGTGCCCCTCATACGCCCGCGGCTGCTAAATTGACCGCTGAAGCAGCAGCTTTGGGGAACTGATCGGGTGGAGTCAAGATTCGTTTTCGAAAGGTCCAGGTCGAGAGAGAGATATGTCTTGCCAAGAAGTAGCGGAACTTCCTTCTCTTGGGTGCGGCGCAAATGTTGCCAGCTTCTCAGCCTTGAGCTGCCATTGTGGTGCGCTCGCAAAATGGCGCTAGTCATTGCAGGGTTGGTTAGGGGCGTAAGTATTCCATGTGGAGAATTACTTAGCAGGATTCATGCAACTCATAGAAACTCAGTCACTTGAAACATTCTTCATTTGGGGTTTAGCATTCAAATAGAGAATGGTAGGATACTTTCACTTTCTTTTCATCATTCACTTGAATTATGAGTCTAATCCACTTCTCCAAGGCCAACCTGCCTAATCTTAGGAGGCTATTCGTGGAAGCTCGAACAGACGCCGAAGAAAGTGCATATTCAAGAACTGCTGTCAGTAGTCTAGTACTCAGGAGTACAAAGATGCTAAGCCCTTTTATAGTTTTACAACATCGTTCTATTCATGTCGTCAGTTGCCGTCTTTAGCCTCGTTGCTCAAAGAATGAACCAGTCTGCCTCTTGAACATGCCATAGCCCATACTAGTCTTCTCTTCAGCAGGATGAGAACTCGTAATGGTCTCCTCCCGTGGTCTCTAAGTGCGCTATTGTGAGGACGGTGCAAGGAGGAAGAAAAGCTGGTCTTGAATGACCGCCCCGGTCAAATCTGTAACGAGCCTAATAAGGAGGCCAGAAGGACCATTCTAAGTATAGCGAGACAATATGTTTGCTCTCTTAAATTGGCTTGAAAGTCTCAAAACGCAATATGTTATTTACAGGCCTGAAATAGACACAACTACGCCAAGCTTTGTGGGCACACTATGGTGATACTCAGTCTGCTAAGAACCATTCTGTTCTTCTTTTGCGACATTCCCAGTAGTATTTGCCAAGATTCATCATCTTCCATCATGAGATGGTTCTCATGATGTCCTGTCACCATACGTTACTTCCATGGTTACGACCACTGACATCTCCATGGCTAACCACCGGCCTGCGCTTGACCATCCTTGGCGTCTGCGCCTTTGAATATTATATCATAGACCGTCTATGTCTTCAAGCTGTGGTTCCAGTAGCAACCTCCCCAGTCGTCGGCTTCCCTTCGGACTTCTGCTTCTCCCACTGCTCTGGCGTAAAGCACTTCGGAGTCCAAGCATGAATAGCAGCAATTTCAGCCTTCAGTGCGGTATTGACCAGCCGATGTCTCGCTAGAGTAGTCTTCTTCTCAAATTGCGGCGAGACAATCACGGCTGAGAATGCTTGACCACACCCGCCTATCCAGTGTCAGCCAATGCAGCTGATGGTGGGGGTGGAAACCATACGAACCTGACATATCTTCAATCTCAACATGAATCGCCTGCAACTGCTCTGTAATTTTAGCCTTGAGATCTGCTTCTGAGACTCCTGAAGCTTCTGCCATTGTGAGCTGAGGTCAGATGCGTGGTTCTTGATCTTTGTCAAAATTGAAGCTTCCGTTCCCGGGCGATGCGATTGTGAAATTACATAGACACGGGGAAAGCGGCCGTCGGCCGAGGCTCCTCCAAGATCTTCATCAGCCAATGATCTCGGTCTCCAATGTAGCTCATTATATGATGCAATTTCTAAAGACATTCAGAAGGCCGATTACCACTATGACGACTCCAAAGGTTTCGCCGTTCAGTCAAGCAGTTGTTGCGGTGATGAGACAACTGTGTGTTCAAAATCGGTAGTGTTTCAACCACTGATCTGATTATATAGTTACCCGGAAAAGCTGGCGGATTCTAGTTTCGACAATACTGGATGTAAGTCTCATAAATGCCGAGTAACAACTCTTCTGAAATTATCGCAGTACTTCTTGAAGCTCCGTACCGACCCAGTCACCTGAAGAACTCGGTACTCCTAACCGTCGATCTTACCAAAGCGGTTGCAGACGAAGCTATTGCAAGAAAGGACTCAATAATTGTCACTTACCGTAAGTTCACTCCATATGTGATGTATCAAGTCAACCACGAGACTGTTTCACCACTTCACATCACAAAATGAGGAGATTTGAGAAAGCCTGAACAAGCGTACTAGACATGGCTGCAGACTAACAGTTTGTAAGATCCCATTATATTCCGACCTTTGAAAGCAATCACCCAGAGCAATACCCAACAGAGCAGCTTATTGAAGCTTGCCCAGGAGGGCATCAGTGTCTACAGTCCGCATACAGCTGTTGATGCTGCTACAGGTGGACTCAATGACTTTCTTGCGGACATCGTTGCACGTGCTGGCGAAGAATCCGAGCGTAAAGTCATCATCCCTGTTAAAGAGCCCCCGAATGGGTTTGAGGCTGCAGGATATGGTCGTATAGTCAGATTTGCGAATCCTGTTCCGATAATGGATCTTCTGGCAAACATTACAGAACAACTACACATTAAAGGGGTATCACTTGCGGTACCTCAAGCTGTCCAGATGAGATTTCAGCCCAAGATATCATCTGTCGGCATATGTGCTGGATCCGGTGGGTCAATGCTGAACGGACTCGATGTCGATCTGCTGTTTACCGGAGAGTTAAGCCATCATGAAGCTTTAGCAGCTACTGAGCAGGGGAAGTGTGTCATTACTACCTTCCATAGCAATTCCGAGCGGCAATTCTTGAGATCGATCCTTTCTAGTCAACTTCATAGCACCATCTTGGAGCACGTTAGGGATCACAGCAATAAGGGAGAAGAGATATGGAAGGGGGCTACTGCGGGCGAGTTCGAAATAGGGATAAGCGAAGCTGACAGAGATCCCTTCCAAATAGTAATCCAAGATGACATAAAGTAGTTGATCAAGCTGAAAACTATCTCTTCAATCAGACGAAGCGGGCCGCTTTGGATTAGCCGCATAAGGAGTATTTTTATGCGCAGGCATCGGACGGGAGATGCTTCTCATATTTCAGGCCGCTCAGGCCGCAATGAAATACTCTTCAGAGTAAATACTATCGATAGTCGGAAGCACCACAAGAGTGAAGGCAAGTCGTTGCTTTAAACTTGCATGGGGCCAGCCAAGCCCCTGGGTATCATGAATTTGACTTTCTAGCACGCTTCACATTAACCCAACTCTTCTCACTCGGGGGCTGCCCCCTGATCGCAGCCTCCCCATCCTCAATACAATCCAATACATCGTTACCACCAACTCCTCTCTCTTTCCATCTCTCTAACAATCGCAAAGTAGGCTCCCATACCTTCCTAGCCTCCTCCACCTTGCCCTCCTCCACCAGCTCTCTAACTCTTTCCGGCTTATCTAGCACCCTCCCCACAATCCTCTTCAGATTCTCCCTTTTCTTGAGATTCTCACGTTCCTCCTCGCTCAATGCTGCTTTCTCCTTCTCCCTCGCCGGCATACCCTCTCTCATCTCCGTCTTGATCGTCTCCGCCCTCTCATAAATACTCGCAATCGCCGGATCAAGTGTACTAGCCACCGGATTCAGCGGATCCATCTTCTCCCTCATCTTACGTATTGTTTCCGTCGCCGCAATAAGCTTACTATAATTGTCGTATACCAGGGCCTTCTTCTCTGCATCCAGGGCCCGGATATCCGTCAAGATGCCATTGTACGTCCTCAGAAGCTCGGATAGGGTCTGTGTGGAGAGAGTATGGGATATGTAGGCTTGGGCATCGAAATTTGCGGAGTCAAGCTCGGATTCTAGAATTTCAGAGTCGTGGATCGAAGATGCTTCAGAAGCGGTGTCCGGGACATTGGTATCTTCTTGGACCTTTTTGAGGTTGTAGTATTCTCGCAGTGCAGCGCGGTTTGCTTTCTTTGGTTGCGCTTGGGAGGGCCCGCGGATTGGGGAGGCTTCTGAAGAGCGGGGGGCTTCTAGAGAGGGTCTTGAAGAGGTAGTAGGAGTTGTAATGATAGGGATCCGGCGGCCGTTAACGGAGGATTCGCGGGGGCTGGCGATGGTAGACATAATTAAAATGCCCCTTTAGGTACGGTGAGGGAGACTATGAACAGGATATCATTGGGCCTATCTTCAAGAGAATTATACGCTGAATCGTGGTGTTGAGAGTTATTGCTTAATACATGTCGTGATGTAGTTGGTCGAACATGAGCTCCAACCCAAGGCTGGTGGCCTCTGCGCAAGGCTACCAACAAGGCTCGAGAATTCTCGTCCACCACCTCTCCCCTCAACTCTCCAAACATGGCATTGTCTTCCTTCGCCTTCTTAATGCCTAGAATCAGGCGATAACACCTCGAAGATGGCCAATCCAGTCACCCCGGCTCAACTTTCCGACACCCTCACCACCGTCGGCCTGCCCACACCGCACACCTCCTTCCTCTCCACAATCCTGTCTTCCAACTCCCAACGTCAGCCCCCTCTGTCTTCCCTCTCAGCAACAGCCCGTATTCGCCTTCTCTCCTCCGACTTCACAGCCCCAAACATCCTCTCCCAAGCTAATAACGCACCTCTTCCAGCAAATCTAGCCAATGTGCAGATCAAAGAACGAATTCTCGCTCAGGACATCGCCGTGCAAGTCCTCGATGTGGAGGATATAGGACGCAGCAAGTGGGAGCAGATAGAGGCACTCGAATCGGAGCGTAGAGGTGAGCGCGTGAAGGGAAGGGAGGTGATACGCGTCGTCCCGCCGCTCCAGCCACAGGAAAATGACTACGGATCTTCTCTTACCTCCTCCGCCCAGGCTTTCCCCGCATCCACATCCACATCCTCTCTCCCTCCTTCACTTTCAAACACAAAAACCAATGGGATAGAAAGCAAAGGTCCCTTCAAAGTACTCCTACAAGACATGAAAGGGCAAAAGATCTACGGGTTTGAGCTGAAGAGAGTGGAGAAAATAGGCTATCCGCCGGGCATGAATATTGGATGTAAGATTTTGTTGAAGAAGGGGTGTAGAGTGGCCAGGGGTATGGTGTTGCTCGAGCCGGGCGCGGTGGCGGTGCTTGGGGGCAAGATTGAGGTGTTAGATAAGGCGTGGAGGGAGGAGAGGGAGGAGAAGCTTAGGGAGGCAGTCAAAGGTAGACAAGACGCAGAGGAGCATGCTGGAAGGTGAGATTCTAGGTGAAGTTGCTTAGGGTATATGCAATAATGGTTAGACGGGCTATCTTTACTTTGACGGAGTTCGGGAGGTCTGGATTACTGATACCCATAAAGCTAGGCGACTGTAGGTTGTTGTTCCATCACACATAGTAGCACCCATTTGGAAATAAACATTGCTATCTATTCAATTCTTTGACATAGTCTTGTCCTAGTCTTAGTCCTGAACACTAATGGCGTACCAGACCAGACGGTAGAGAAAAACTCGCAACACAACGCAACGCAGTAAATGAACATGATCTCATTCATCGTAGTCGTTCCCCCTTACCGGGTTAGATGTCATTGCCGAAAAGTTCTCATCCAAACATGTTGTCATCTAAGTGTTTCATCGTGAATTTCTGCTTATGCGATTATGAAAACTCCTTCCTTATGACTCTGATCCTGACATATTTTCCACACAGAGATCTTTCATCCTAAAATCGTTCCAGCGAGCAAAGAGCTGAAACACTTCAGGCAGGGCCAGATATGGTGGAAGGTGATGCGTACGCTGTATCTCCCATCGATCGCCAAATCCAACAAGCTACCACTTTTATCGCATGATTTCCTGGTAGATGAGCTCCTTAAGTTGTTCTTTGCTGAGATTGTCCTTGTTCTTATCGAAGTCGAAGAACTCCTCTGGAATCGGCATGGCCGTTGGTTCGTCCTCAGGATCATGATATGGCTCCAAGTATGGATGCTGAAGAGCCTCGTCTACTGTGATGCGCTTGACAGGGTTGAACGCCAGGAGCTTCTCTAGAAGATCGAGGGCTAGATCAGAGGTTTTCGGGAATAAGGTCCTCAGAGGCACCTTCTTCTTGAATGGTAAGGAGCGGATATATTCGCGAGCACGACGGGATTTGATGCCATAGTAATCCTCCATGGTAGGTGTGCCAAGGACATCCAAGATTAGAGTGAGTTGGTGATGATCTAAAGTGGATGTTAGACACTGGGGAAAATCTTTGCTGCTCGATTATACTCACAGTCCTTGCCCGGGAAGAGGGGCTTCCCGCTTAACATCTCAGCTAGAATACAGCCCACTGACCAGACATCAATAGCCTTTGTGTATTCCTTGAATGTCAACATAATCTCTGGCGCACGGTACCAGCGTGTAGCTACATATTCCGTCATGAAGCCAGAATTGTCTTCTTGAGAAGCAGCGGAACGAGCAAGGCCAAAGTCGCACACTTTTAAATCGCAATTGGCATTGAGAAGTAAATTGGAAGGTTTGAGATCTCGATGGAGAACATTTGCAGAATGCATAGCCTTAAGCGCTCGGAGAGTCTGGTAGATGAAGTACTGACAATGGTCGTCGGACAAGTCTTGTGTTCGGATCACGCGGTGCATATCGGTTTCCATAAGTTCCTGGTAGAATATAGATTAGCAACTTCGCCGCAGCTGTCAACTCTGTTCCTAAGCATACCACGATGAGGTAGACCTCGGTGAATGACTCATAGCTTCGTGGCTTCTGTATGTCGAGGATTGAGATGATATTTTCATGGTTGAAGTACCTCAGCAACTTCATCTCTCGCAGAGTACGCAGGCAGAACATTGAGTGATCGAAGGGTGTAATCTTCTTGATAGCGACCTTTTGTCCGGAAGGCTTATGGAGTGCAGAGCTATGTAGAGTATTAGAAGTGTTTTTCCCCAGCGCCCCTCATTTTTTCAAGGGCAATGCAATTTGGGAAGCTCGAATGGCCTCGTAGCAGGAACAGGATCCAACCTACCAGACGACTCCATAAGCTCCTTCTCCAACAACATCTTGGATATCATACTGTTCAGAGACATTGAAAGAAATCTTGCGCGATCCGGTCGACATGTTCGGCGCGCGGTTTGACATCCTGACAGCACGTCGAGGATATATATGTATCGAAAGTCAGTGTGAGAGACGGCTAACAACTACTTCAGGAACCGCAATCTGCAGGTAGTGTTCGTCGAATTGGAATGTGTAAAAAATTTGTCGCCCGACTTGACGTGCGGAAGTGAATGCGATGTACAGATGGCAACGGTACTTGCTTCCTTTGTTGTTATCTTTGGCGAGCCTGGCCCACTTCAACGCAATGCGGACAATAATATACCAGGTCCTAGAGATGTCTTTGAAGAGCTGAGTCTCTCGTCCCTGATGCGATCCAATCCAGCTCGAACAGTTTCTTTATCACTGTCTTCAAGATTTCTCTTTACTTAGATCTTTCGTAACTTCGCTTCCTCAGCAATTTTGCGCTCGGTCCTGTCTTCAAATGTCGCAGCTTTGAGTTTTCGTCCAAGAAAGGATACGGACCCGTGGCCACTTCAATTTGCTCTTTTGATCGTTGAATTGCGAGTGCTCTTTCAATCCTGCATGAGCGACCAGAATCAGTATATGTCTCTATTCTCTCCGTTCCACAATGTAGCTTTTCCTTCATGGGCAGTTCTTTAGAACTTCTAGAACTATAACAAGTTTTTTCATTACCCAAATGCGCTATGCGCGACAGGAGTTCCAAACGCTTCAACTGATCATCGTCCTTGCAGTTGCAGGAGAAGATGGCTCGTACCTATAATGTGCAGCTCTGTGTTCCAGATTGACGATGGAATTGCCCCGCTCTCAAGGTCCAGTGCCGTCCTCCGAGTCAGATCGTGCTAGGTGCGCAAATGTCGGGAGAAATGGCCGTCTTCTGCGAAGCACGAATACCAGCAGGACTTACGGACAGCAGGAATGAAGTGGAGTTTGTCGGGAGGACGGGTGATAGATAGAGAGCAAAGTCACAACGTCCGCTCTGGTCCTGGTCCTGTCCTGTCCTGTCCTGTCCTGTTGCTAAGATGTGACGGTTGACTGGTGACTTGCGCTCAAGAGAGCCTAGTCAGCGGCGACGGGTCCTATGGGACGACCCAGACGACCCAGACGAACCCAGACAGCCCCTCGATGGTGTGGTGGGCTTCTTCCACACACAGGGGAAAGAGAGGGGGACTGGGTGGGAGGGGCCTCCTTCCTGGCGTATCAGATGTCGCAAATGGACTGTCGGGCACGGCGGGCACCACCACGCACCTCTCCTACTCCCTTGTTATGCCCTCCTAAGCGCCGTATTCTCTCATCACACTTGCACACTTACTCGCGTCCCGACCCCAAATTGCTGCTTTGATACGGGCTCTGGGAGTCAAGGCGCCTGTTTCACGGGCGGAGAGATGTTTCACGACGGAGCTCGCAGTGGCTTGACAGGTGTGACCAGCTGTTGCTCTTATATTGAGGCTGCAGTCTCCACGGTCTGCAAGCCAATCAGACCAAGGCTGCTTCACTTCGTACTGCTCCACTGCCAGAGTAATAACTACAAATGCTATGGATGGTCCAGGCTGCTTCCTTCAGGATGCCCAATCTACACATTCTCCTCCCGCATACGACGCTTACTCTCTAGAAACGTGAAGCCAGTCGTCCTCGGACTCCAAAAAGGTACGTCCTCTTGTTCAGCTGTATCGAATAGGCATGTCGCACCGACACCAACCCCCACCCAGCCCCCAACAAGACATCGCGCACGTAGATCTGTACAGTACCGCAAAGTATATCGAATGCCCTAAAATAAAAATTCTCCGGTTCGAGCTTGGGTAGTTACCGGAAAGAATCCGGGACGCCCGTGCGATCGGATGGAAAGACGGCTTGTTTTGGAGCTGTTTGACGATCATCTTCTTGAGACGAACTCCCCCGGCCCATCCCTGACGGGTCCATACTACCTCGCGTATATTCAGGGGGGTGGCTAACAAATCCTTTGAGGTTATTTGTATTCTCTTTCCGTGCTGACTAGCTTCTACGAGTGTAACATTCAATCGGATTCGGGTTGTAGAAAATTATTCGGTATGATGCTGTTTCACTCTTAGATAGGGTATTAGTGAGTTCTGAGAATTAGAGCCGATTGATAGAATACTTTTCAGCTCACACTACACGTTACGAGTCATCTACAAAATCCAAAACATATCCGGCTTAAGCAGGGAATAGCTGCGATTGGTCACTGGCATGCATAGTTGGCATCGCCTACAAGATATTGTCAAAGATGTGCCTCGAGGCTCATATATCGCAACGTCAATTCGGTTGCTTGACTAAGGTATTGTTCTATGATGATACAGAGATTCAGGACTCTGAAATAGTGCCCCTTCATTGGACGACCTAAAAGTATAACGTATTAGCATGGAGTCTAGATATTCTCGTAGATAATGCTCACCTTTTCTCTCAACGTGCCCATCCACTGCTGGAAACTCATTCCCTGATCCGCCCGGTCCTCGACCAATAATGTCTGTGCCCATAACTTCAAGCTTGGATCGCCATCCTCCCGAACAACATACAGATGTGGCACAATTATACTTCCGACTCCACGAGATCGATAATCCCGACTCTTCTGCAACACTGCTCGCACGCGTTCATTGAAATCATTGTCAAGTTCTGGTAGCGAGCTCTTGCCAAGCTTAATTGCAGTCTTATCTGCGACGCCGAAAACATCAGTCAGCAATTGAGGCACCGCATCACGGCCAATCCATAAAAATTGGGTCTGTCCATCGTCAATGAGATATAGACCATATGGGACGAGGCGTTCCGAAGAAAGATTGTGAGGAGGCGGTAGAACGATTTGGCTCGTCTCTGGATCAGGCACACCAGCATTATCTGGCATATCATGTAACGAGTAGAGTCGTGGGTAGATATATTGCATCAAAAGAGGAAGTGGAAGTGTTGACAACTGGCAGAGCGCAGCTGACCGAAGATCTGATGGAATTTGAGCAGATTTTCGTAGACCGACGTTCTTGATAAGCCCAAGAAACAGAACAGGAAGGCCACGTAGATTCGCTGGGAACTGTAATCCACCGCCTCCCATGTTACCACCTGCCAGCTCCTTCTTGAAGGTTTGGAGAAGCTCAATGAGCTTCGATTGAAGAGCATCTCTTGCTGGTTCAAGCCCACTACTTAACGCTCGCTCAACAGCCTTGTGGCTGAAGAAAGTGGTGACAGCGCATTGATCGGCGGAAGCATAGACGTCGGCAAGATTCGTTGTCGTAGGCAGAGAGAGAGTCATTACTCGGATTCGTCTCTCTCCATTGCTCGTGGTATGAAGAACAGCTGTTTGCATGCAAACGAAGTTCTTCGTCAGGCTCTCGTCAATTGCTACTTCGACCACGTAACTCTGATCTCTTGGAAAAGCTGGGAAAGCACAGAGATCTGAGCTTCTATTGAAGAAGTTGCCATAGAAGGTGCTCATTCGAAGACCTGTAGTAGCACGAACACGCAGAACAGCCTCCAGCCCAATTTCAGCAGAGAGATAGTCACTGAATTCAGTAGCGAACTTGATTGCGTCCTCGCTCCTTCCTGCATTCCAACCCGGGTAGAAATAGGTTTGCCCTCCCGTGTATCGCGGAAGATTGCTGAGAGAAGCTACATCCTGGTATTGAGAAGAAAAGAGGAACATGTCGATAGAGACTTGATTCTTTGAGCATTCGACAGCAAAGCTTTTGTAGAAGCTATTACCCGTTTGTAGCAAGCCGCTCTCCTTGGACGTGCCCAACAATTTTTTGTCTTCGCGCATTTCGAGCTTTCCATATCCGACATTGGGCAGTGTAGCAGTGATGACAACGATCTTGCCACCCAGTGGTGAAATGAGCTTGTGACCGGCCCGCAGAGCTGAACCCATACATGAGCCATTATTTTGATTGCTCTGAAACATCGTTGGGAGGGCTGTCAAGAACTTCTCGACACTCATCCGGCTTTCTGATAATGGAACAAGAAGCTCTTGGGGGATTGGCAAAAACGGCTCGTCCAGGTCGCTAACGACAAGCATGCTAGTTTCGTCGTTCTCGTCAGAGTCCTTTGGGACAGCAAAATAGTGTAGGCTAGAATCCACTGCCATAAAACCAACACGTGTCCGTCGATCAGCATTTGGTATCCGATTCAGGCTATCTAATAAAGTCCTGGCACTGGTCGCGAGAAGGCCGCAAGAAACAGAGGCGTAGCTAACATCGAAGAGGAACAGATACACAAGGGGTTGAGGAGGCCGGACCATGTATTCTTGGGGCGCAACAAACTCAACCACTGCGTGGTTAAGCTCAGGTCGCTGCCATCGATCAACACTTTTTTGGGCAGCTGTGTCCCAGTCAAATGCTTGAGGAACATCGTTTGTGAGATTGCACATATTACACCTCCATCGATGCCCATGGTCAAGAAACGTGACGTAGGGATTAATGTACGACCTACACCTCCGGCAGCGAGAAATAACTTGATCTTGAACGATGGGGACCGGGTCATCGACATCATGAAGGGAAGTATATGGCTGGATTACAAGTGCAAAGGGAAGTTTCGACTTCTTGAGGAGCGAATGTGTAGTAGGAATGGCATTCAGGGTAGAGCGTACGAATTTCGGCGGGCAGTTTGCGTCCGGAGACGGGGTGACACTCGACTGATCAGAATTATTAGCGGATTTAAAGCCTTTAGCAACCAAGAACACTTACATTAGCAGGTAGCACAATCGGAGGAGGTGGTAGATCCAGTTCTGCGACGTTGAATGGCTGGTTGAGGAGATCTGTTGGGTATAGCTGATTAAGACGAGCAGCTGCCTGTTGTGGCTGGGCTTGCGGTTGCGGTTGCGCTCCTCCCATACCCATCTGGCCCATTCCCTGCGTTATTCCAGCAACTCCACCTTGTGATGGTGCTCCAGGACCTGGATAACCCGCATCAGGAGGTTGATAGCCTACACCGCCGCCGTACTGAGGTGCTCCTCCATATCCTTGGGCAGGTGCGCCTTGCCCTGGTACTGGTACAGCCCCAGGTTGAGCACCATACTGAGGCGCACTATACGATGCTTGTTGCTGTTCTGGCTGCGCTCCATAGCCGCCGTACGCAGGTTGCTGAGGCTGCTGCTGGAACTGTCCCCCTCCCTGCATCTGTCCACCCAGCGCCGAATTGGCACCAGCCCCAAAGTCGTACGCTTGCGCTGCATATCCTCTTTTCTTCTTTTTTCCTCCTTCTTGCTCGTGTTGTCCAGCTGGAGGAGGAGCTGTCATGCCAAAGGCTGGCTGCGCTGGACTTTGTTGGCCATAGGCATCTTGGGAATAGCCATCCTGGCCATTGTATCCCGTTGGGGGCGCGGACATAGCTCTGTCAATTCCAAGATCGCTAGAAAATCGATAGCAACAGCTTCGCCTGGATAGAGAATTGTTTTTTCAAATATTGCGTTTTGTGTCGTGCGGAGGTGGTCGAGTTTTGTGCCCAAAATTGAAAGGCTCCAGGGAAGGAACACGTTGCCGCAGAGTCCAAGCTTGATGTCCTTAATAGCAATGACTTGAGCCTCAGCTATCGCAGAATCTTAGTAAATAGGCAGCAAGGAGAGTCATGACATTGGCTGAGAGTAGCTTATGATACGTCGAAGCTGGACTGGCTAACCCTGCGAACTTCTGTGCCACGGCTGAAGTCTCCATGCCACGGTTTCATTTGCTCGGGCGGAAAAACGTCCAGTTCCGCTACAGCCTTCAGCCACACTGGGATTCACATGTTCCATCTTATGAGGAGGGCTGACAAAAGTTGACCAGTCCAAACGACTCCAGCAAACGATCTACATCGTCTCCGTTCAATTCTACATAACTAAGAGGACAGGTCCGGTTGAAATATTGCTGCTGCAATCATGTCTTGGGGACGCTCTACTCCACCACCGCCCCCTCCGCCCCGCTCAGCTTTGAGGTACAAACTATGTTTCCCGCTCCTTAGATGCCCCTAATTAACAAAACAACAGTAAACTCCTGCCATTTTTTGTCCTTCTCTTCGTCCTAGGAATATTCGCCTTTGTGGGATATCATGTGTACCTCTCCATGCAGAAGATCTCGTCAGCTGCATCAGATAAGATGCATTCCAAGAATGTCGTCTTTACGAAGGATGGACTTAAGGTTGGGGTCAAAGACGTGAAGACTGAGAACTATGTCGACTCGACACAAAGTATACTAGTCAAGGCTTGGAATTTGAGTACCTGGCCGGCGTACAAGAGTAGATTTTGGAATCAGCAGGCGGTTTCTGGAGCTGAAAACGCAGATGCAAAGGCTGGGCATAGAAAACCGTATGTTTCTCCTTATGTATTTCAAAACTGGTCGCTAATTATCTATTCTAGATTTTCTCGGCATTCCTCGTCTACCTCTCCTTCAGCAAAATAGCCATTCTCATACCCGCCTTCTGATGCTCAGTTATATCTCTTGCGTCTTTCCTCGCAACTCAGCCATATTTGAATGCAGCGACCGTTCTCGGAATCAGCAAAGCGCATAACGAGCAGGAGTATCTGGTGATTGGGCATCGCGTCAATCTCTCTGCTTGAAATTTAGCGGCGTATTGTAGGGTGAACATCTCTGAAAGTAACGAATGAATGAAACCCGTGAACTACTACTCGTGCATTTTGTTTTCTATTTATACTATACCTGAAATAGTCTCATCCTTATTATTGAAGGGTTGTCAAAGATCATATGCATATCACATACAGAGCAGTGAGGTTGAAGGACTATAATAGTGCATTGGGCTAAGCCTTTGAGACTCGGCAGTAACACGGGCATCATTATTTGTCGTGGTGAATGTTGGCAAACACGCATTCAAGTCATACATCTTCGAATAGTGTTTGAAGATAGCCTGAAAACCACATGTCTTTGGCCTCACTAGCATGTAAATCATAGGAAGTGCAGGAAATTTCCCTGGCAATCATATAGCATTTGACGGTTTTGAGATACACTCATAGCTTTCAAAAGCTAGCGACCAATCCAGCGACCGAAATATTACCAATTCAGCGCCTATTTTCCAGCCTCATCAAAGATGTAGGTCAAATGGCAGCGTCCACAGTACTGACGATCGTCCATAGCAGCCATGAAAACACCGGCACCGCACTACATTGTATTAGCATACATCCGTTTTAACTGCGGCGCCAACGAAACTTACATCAGGAGTAGGGCACTCTCTGCGGAGACGCTCGATTTTTCCATCACCGTCGACCTTGTAGTACTTCAGAACAGCCAACTTGGTCTTCTTGCGCTTGTGCTTGATCTTCTTTGGGGTGGTGTAGACCTTCTTCTTGCGCTTCTTGGCACCACCACGCAGACGAAGTACCAGATGCAGAGTCGACTCCTTCTGAATGTTGTAGTCAGAGAGGGTGCGGCCATCTTCGAGTTGCTTGCCGGCGAAGATCAGACGCTGCTGGTCGGGAGGAATGCCTTCCTTGTCCTGGATCTTGGACTTGACATTGTCGATGGTGTCCGAGGACTCAACCTCAAGGGTGATGGTCTTACCCGTGAGGGTTTTGACGAAGATCTGCATGATTGCCTAACAGACCAGAGTCAGTATGGTTCTCCACAGAAGATGCGCATCCTCTCCAACTTGAAAATCAAGCTGCCATACTTCAATATCAAGATATCAACAGCTTGGCACCAAGACAATCAGTCGTGGGAGGCGTTATCTGAACGTACCTAGACAGAGATGTCTTCCTCAACAATCTTGCTTGGAGGAGGCAAGAAAACTTCGTCGCACTCAAAATATATTCGCCAAAATGTGGTGTTCCGCCAACGCTAGTGCTGTTTTAGGTTTAGAGCTTAGGGTATCGCACTTTTCTTAGCGAGGCGAACTTTCCTAGGTATTTCAAATATTGACGACAATATCACGAAATTTCGCAGATTTGATCAGCCTACGCATTCAGTGAGTTGGGCTACCTAGAGCTCTGCATGGCACAGCTTTTGAACTATCTATTTGCTAACTTTACATCACAGAATCCGCAAACATGGTCAAGAAGCGCGCGTCCAAGTACGAAAACCTCCCCACCAAGATTTCCTCTATGCTCAGCTCAGATGGCGAGCTCAGATGGGCTCGCCATCTGGGACGTGGTCGAGCATTCAGACTCTAGGGTTTGAATATGTATGGAAACTCAGATGCTGATATGTTAATCATAGTGGACGTAACAAGAAAGGACGCGGCCACGTTAAGCCTATCCGATGCAGCAACTGCTCCAGATGCACACCCAAGGACAAGGCGATCAAGAGATTCACAATCCGCAACATGGTCGAAAGCGCAGCGATCCGTATGTTAATTTTTGTTATACAAGAAGGGCAAACAAGCCAAACATCGAAATGGAGAATATTTGGACATACCTTTAAGACGCTTTGGGAAGGACGATGCTAACACTTTTTTTGTAACAGGTGATATCTCAGATGCCTCAGTATTCCCAGAATACACAGTTCCCAAGATGTACCTGAAGCTGCAGTACTGTGTTTCTTGCGCCATTCACGGCAAGATCGTTCGGTACGACCCCGCACTTCAGAAGAACCTTGGTCGAACTTCCAATTCCTAGATTTCAGAAGCGCTAACAATTGTCTTCGTAGTGTCCGATCCCGCGAGGGACGCCGCAACCGTGCTCCTCCACCAAGAGTCCGGTACAACAAGGACGGAAAGAAGGTCAACCCTAACCAGGCTGCTGCTAAGACTACTCAGGCATAAGGGATGGTTTGAAGATTATGGGAGTCGAACGGTATATGGGTACATGGGTCCCAGGGTTTCTGCAGAAAGACTAGCTTGCCTCTCAGACATGAGTTTGTTCAATAGCAAATATCAGTCTCCCTGAGCCTCTCTCGAATATCCGACTTTGGTGAAGTTCTCGGTTTTTGTTAGTGTTGGAGATACCTATATACATTTCGCAACCGTACCATCCCAAGTTCCTATTAATGAGTTGTTATACAAGACCTAGTAGCCATATTCTTGATCCGGAATCATCCAGTAAATCAAATAATCAACACTCTCTTCCATCAACGTCAAGTCCCAGAATACACAGCTGTCACTCCTCTTCCACACTCAATCCTCTGCTCTACGCTAACACTCCTCCCCGCAACCTTGATCTTCTTCCTCGGCGTAATCTGAAACCTATGCTCCTCTCTCCTCCCCTTCTCCTTATCCGCTGCTACATCTAATGGCGCGATGTACACGGGGTTACTAACGTTGTTCCTCTTTCCTGTGCCTAGTTGATAGAACTCATTGCCACCCCACCAAAGCACATCTGCGCCCCAATTTGTGTCATTCTCCGAAGTGCGATCACTAGCACCAATGTGCACAACATTGTCCATCGTTGCTGCAGTGTGCGTGGCGCCTACTGAAAGATGTGCCAACCGAATAGGGATCACCTTATGTTTGGTTTCGTCGTATTCATAGAGCCCAGAGAGGGCTTTAATCTTCGTAGGGGTGCCTTGCACATGGGTCCATCTTCCATTCCCAAGGCCTCCCCATATCCCTTGCCCACATGCCCATGTATCGGCTGTTACGCGGCCAAGTCCCCGAGGATCTTCTTCGCCTTGACCTGCTACTCGCGTAGCGTCGATGGTGAAGAAGCTATTTACGCCTCCTGCTGCGATATTTGTGACTTTGGGACGTAGACTCGTGCCTTTATAGAGCTTGTCGATGGGAAGGAGTGATGGTGCGTCAATGAATGGCGATTCGGAGTCTGGATCAAAACCTAGTTGGCCAAGAGAATTATCGCCAAAGGCAAAGACTCTGCCTTCTTTATCCACAGCTAAAGAGTGGAGGTCTCCAGTTGCAATCTTCGCTATATCGAAGCCCCTCAACGTACTAATCTCGTGTGGCTGATCGTACGCTCCAGCCGGTCGAGTGATCCATGTCAGTCCGGGGACGCCTAATTGTCCTTTAGATGGAAAATCTTCTGTTCCTGAAGCCGCTGAGAATACCCGGCCCTTCGAGGTCAGGATCAGGCAGTGCTCCAGACCGCTTGAGATGTCTGATACAGTTTCGCCCCACGACATATTTGTCGGTTGCAGCTTTCGATAACTGATAGTTGATCGAGTCTTCCAGAATGGGAACCAGCTATCCTCTAACGTCTTAGGTCCAGAACTTTGGTCGGCTTGGGAAGCTGGAACGGAGTATACCGATCCGTCCAAAGCAAGAGCAATAACACGGTCCCGAGAAATCGTCAATTTGACCAGATCTTTGCCTTTCAACGTCGCTTCAGGGCCTGTGGACGATGGCGAGAATCCTGTTCCCCATTGCAGCAAATCCCCTGTGTCAGTGATCGCTGCTCCAAAATTTCTATCTAACTTGATATCCCGAATGACTTGTTCGTCAAAAGCTGCGATTCGTCGCGGAGTCTTGATAAACGGCTCATCCGAATTTGGCGCAACCACTTTTCCACTATTCGAGCCCCAAGCGTAGACTCCCGGGTTCTCCCAGCTCTTCTTAACTTGTAGATGTTGTGAGCTGATGATATCTCTATTCTCCTCCCTGGAACTCGCCCTTTTTCTGGTCTGCTCGAATTTGATCTCGGCTGGTGCGGGGACAGCTTCAGCATTCAGTGTTCTTGGATAGCCTAAGGCATGGAGGCATCCTGCGCCAGCAGTGATAAGGACAAAAAATCCTGCCGCTGCTGCTCTCGGAGATACCTGCGTAGCGGTTGCAACGTGTGAGTGTCGTGTGTGATGAAAGCATCTTCGTTGCAAGGCTCGAGACTGCCTATTTGTCCGTTGAGCGATCTGAAGAGACCTTGAAATCTGTTTTGACTGGATCATCCTATATCCTTCATTCATTATCAGCGTAAAACAAAGAAAAGACTCAATTGAGCTGTGCTGACCTTCAAGAAATCTACATTGGTGAGCAACACTCTTTTCAGCCTTGTCAAATCCATGACACCATTATCTGGATTACTTTACGGCTGTCCAAAGCGCTCTTTGTGCAACGCCTCGTGTGGCTCGTGCCCGCCGGCAGCGCCAACGTGTTAATTTTCTCAGCCTCATCTTCTTACACTCACCACTAACGGCCAGAAATCATGTACGAAGATTCTTGGTATACTTATGTGCCGGAATCCTCCTCTAAAAAGGATGAGACACAGCTGCAAAATTCAAAGCATCATCGACGAGAGTCTTTATTGAAACAAACCAATGTTAGTCTCTCCTCAAGTCATGGAGACAGCTACTGATCACTTACAAAGGGGATCGATCACAGCTCTGAGGCTCAGGATCCAATTTTGGAACTTTTTGAAGATAATTCAATTGCAAAAGGTCCACCTGAGGCTACATTGGCCAAGAGAGCCAAATCTTACAGTGATTTCTACGATGTTGCTACCAGCTATCTAGGAAGGCAACCTAAATTAGAGAAACCGCATGATCCCTTTGAGAATGTGGAAATTAGAGTGGAAAGTCCGTCCACTAGGAATTGGCATGAGGAAAGCGAGGCAGAACTCCTGGATGCCAGCCAAGAAGAGTACCAGTAGGTCAAAGCATGGGAATTCCTTCCAGAGCACGAAGCTAAAATCGAAGAAAGATTGTATAGAGACCAATTGGCTCTATCCGAACGGCATCTTGACAACCTTCTCAATGATACTTCATCTACATTGGATTTGCTGGCTTCCCTGTCCGAGTCCTTCAAGTCTGTCGAGTCTGAGACAACAGCATTTCAGAGCCAATGCGAGGATCTTTTGACAGAACAAAAGCGTCTTCGTGCCGTATCTGATGATGTTGGAACTGAGTTGCAGTATTATGCGTATTTAGAGCCTATCACTCGGCGGCTCAACGCTCCAGGCTCAGGAAGATTGGTCAGAAGTGATGATTTTCTTGATATGCTATTAAATTTGAACACGTGTATAGACTTTATGGAACGACATGTAGGTGGCACTTCTTTCTCAACTCCAATATTCCACTAGGATTTTTCGCTAATGACAACAGCCAAACTACCGTGATTCAAGCGTCTATAAAACTCGATACACGCAGCTTCTGGAGAGGTCTCTCAATCTAATCCAGATGTCATTCACCTCTGCGCTCAAGAGTGTCACAGATGATGTCAACAAACAGCTTAAAACCAAGGAGTCTACTGAAACTGCGGAATACATTCTGCTCTACGGTCGGTATGAGACGGTGGTGTCAGAGCTAGGCTCGCCATTAGAGACAATCTTGAAGACCTCAGAATTTGCTTTCGCCGACACAAAACGTCAAACTTCTTACATTCCTCAATGGCAGGAACTCTGGAGGCAACTCGCCGACACCTACATCAAAAGCCGTGAACCAGTTGGACCATTAATTCAAAAGAATCTTCGAAAATTTTCTACCAGCGATCCAAAACCTGAAGTAGACTTCAAATCATTTGCAAGACGCTGCGTTCAATATATACTCGACGTCTGCCATAATGAGCTGAGACTTCAGGAGAAGACTTTTCAAGATGAGATGCATTGGAATAAGAGACCCGAATTGCTAGAGAAGCTAGAACAAAATCGCTTGTCACATGTCACTACACTTTCGACATTTCTTTCCCCATATTTGAGCAACGGAGACTTGACACGGATTTGTACACTCACAGGCTGGTTGGAGGCGGTGTATCTGGCACCTGCTGATGGTGACATAGATGGTGATCGATCAAAAGAGGTTGGGAAGTTGACTGCCCATGTCTTACTCGACAAGCATTTATGGCCGCTGTCTGATTCTCTGTTCCTGAAGGCTGCGGCAGAAATGGAGCATTACAAGCCAACACCACATGATCTCAAGCTTACCAATAGACCTGCCAGCCCCATCAACGAAAAGAAACCGGCAGATGATAACAAGGACGCGCCATCATTTGCGAGTCCCGGAATGTCAAGCGCATTTCCAACCGTTAGAACTGCTGTCAAATTACTGATCATGTATAATGATGCAGTCTATGACAGACCAGTAAGTTTCCACTGCAATCTGTACAAGCTTATCTGCTAATGAACTAAAGCGCACGGGTGATGTGCTGTACGAGATTGTCCACCAAGCAACGGAGTCCCTTCAAAAAGCGGCTACAACCATTAAAAGGCAATCCACCATCATGGATGCCCAACTTTTCCTGATCAAAAACCTAATGCTAATCGAAAATCTTTTCATGACACACGAAATCCCCGATTCCGTCCGCCAGTCTGCCGAGTTCGACTTCACGCCCATATGGGACACTATAAAAGAGCTCCAAGGCCGGCGACAGCTCTTCAATCCTCTCGCGTATCTGACTCCTTTAGTCAAGGGGCAATTGCTGCCAGCCGTGGTCGACCAGATCCTAGATGCGAGGAAGGAGTTGGAGAAAGTGCTCGTACAGCAGATTACGGCTTTCACGAAGACGTGGCAGGCGAAGCTAGGACCCAAAGCGAGGAAGTTAGGATCGACGACCAAGGCAGAGGCGGAGCTTGATGGACTGTTGACCAAGGTGTTTGAAGATGAGACGACAAGGGCAGCCTTATGGAAGATGATTCGTGCAGAGGAAGATTGACTTAGCGCGAATCACAATAAATTCGATGACAAGAATTTGAAAATGAAACGTGCTCAAATCACCAGATGCGCCTTTCGTCGATTTGATTACACTCAGAGCATCTACGCTCTCGTTGAGATATTTCCCTGAGCCTAAGTGTGGCTGGAACGCCTGTCCAGAAATATGAAACTAATTGTATCAACTCCGCAAGCTCAAGTCTCGGATTTTACAATCTCGCTCCTGCCCTTCTATCCTCCTGTTTCGCAAGATCCCTCAACTCCCTCCTCAAAATCTTCCCACTCGGGCTCTTCGGAATCGCCTCCATGAATTTCACGCCACCCCTCAACCTCTTAGCATTGCTCACCTGGCCCCGCACCCACTCCTCTATGTCGCTCTCACTCACATCTCCTCCCTTCACAACATACGCCCTCGGTACCTCAGTAGCTTCCGTATGAACACCAATGACGGCCGCGTCGAGGATCTTGGGATGCGTCAAGAGCAATGCTTCCAGTTCCGCGGGCGCCACTTGAATGCCCTTGTATTTTATGAGCTCCTTCTTCCGGTCCACGATATACGGCAGCCCGTTATTGAAAATTCCGATATCGCCCGTGCAGAACCAGCCATCGAGGAACGAATCCCTCGTAGCTTGAGCATTGGCATAGTATCCTTTTGTAACGACTGGGCCTTTGACTAGGATCTCTCCAGGCTGGCCTTCTGGGACATCTTTCCCATCATCGTCTACGAATCTGTTTACAGATTTAGGCACAAGTCTTTCGAGAGAGTAGCAGAAGGGAAGTACCGGCAGCTCATATTTGGCATGATGGGACTCACGCTTCCAGTGTCGTCTGTCCGATCAAACGGCATTACAGTCACGCTTCCCGTCGTCTCACTCAAACCCCACGTTTGCTGGATTAAACATTTTCCTTTGCCCAATTTCGCGCTTGCTGCGGCTTGCAGTTCCTTCCCAAGAGGTGCAGCGCCAGATACTGCGATTTCTAATGAATCGAAGTGATCTTTCACAATGGGCATCTGCAAGGTTCTTAGTACAGAACAGCCAAGATATCTAACGAGCCGCCTAGAGCGAATGATTCATCTCTCTATAAAGCTGGGAAAAGACAAAATCCAAAGAGCAAGCTTGAGTACACCCGCATACACTTCCATAGTTGAGAGCTTCTTAGGATGATCTTGATTCTTTGGAATGAATGGTAGACGTACCTTAGCAATAAGGAGGTAGATTGGAGGCACAGTAAAGAACATCGTTATGCGGTACTTCTTGTTGTACTCTAAAAACTGAGCGAAGTCGAATTTTGGCATCCAGTAAACGATGCCTAATTGCAGATCAGATACAGGATACCAACTTGTGAAAATACGGCAACTTGCCTCCCATGAAGAAAGGATTGATGAGATATCCTTGCACACCAGCAATATGTGCTGCGGGGAGATGGGCAATAGTTCGGTATACAAAAGGCGCCTCGCCATTTGTGATACGAGCTTTGGCGCGCTCTCGAAGCATGGAGCAGGGTATAAAGCATTCAGCTACGATGTTTCGATGCGAGAGCTCCACTCCTTATAAAATATCAGCATATTACTCCTTCTCCATCATCAAACAATTGACATACCTTTCGGAATGCCCGTCGTCCCAGAAGAATAAAGGAGACATATCAGGCTATCCTCCAACTTCTTCAGGTCCGTAATTTTCTCCCAGTCTAACTTTCCCTTAGAGGGTAAACAAGTCCCAGGACCTTCAATAGCGTGTATAGTCCATCCAGGACTCGAGCTAATAACCAACACCCTGCTCAATGGGACCCCACACTCCTTCGCTGCCTGAATTGAAACGTCTTTTGCATCCTCACTACAGAAGATCAAATTACTCTTCCCCTGCTTCACCTGCCTCGATAAGTCCTCCGCAGTGAACGAAGCGCTAGCCGCACTGTATACTCCTCCAGCAGCAATTACACCATAAAAGAATACAGGGAGGAGCGGTTGGCCTGATGAAATGCACACAACGACATCTTTACCAGGACCAGAGGCACCAATACCATAGGTATGACGGAGGCCGTAAGCTATTTCTTTGGTGAGTTCCCGTGCGCGAGATTTGGTGATGGCATTAGAAGGATTGGCGGCTTCGCAGTGGAGTACTGTATCTTCAGCAGCGCCACTATGTTTAGAATCTGTTATGTTAGTGAGCTTAAATGCGAGGAAGGACGAGAGAAGGACGGACCAAATAGAAAAGTTAAGAGATCTAACTCCGGGATATCATACGACTTCGAGCTAGAATAAATCATTGTAAACTTAACAGCACTCCAAGAAGGAAATACGTGTGCAGCACAAAGCTCAAAACTGATAACGAAATGAGATGTAGAGGGAAGAGAAAGGTTGAGGTTGAGAAAGTGACGGTGACGGTGACGGTAGATGAGCTTAGCTGCATATCGGCGGTGGCGGGGAGAAGGCCGACAGCTCGGAGAATAGCCTCAGAATAGTAAGAATTCCCAATGCGGGGAGCTCTTGTGGCGTTTGGGGACCAGTGAGTGTGGGGGAGAGGGATTCTCCTCTCTGAACTGAGCAAGGAACCTCGGCTGATGCTGTGCCTTGCGGGCAATCTGATCGGGAAACCAGGTGGCCGTTTACGAGGAGTGATAAGTGAAACGAGCATTGCAGTAGACGAGCTAGAAAGAGAAAGCTTAAGTCGATTCGAAACACCAAGTGCTCGCGGACAAAGATGTTATGCAAGTGTCCATGTATTTATTGTACGACCGTTGTCTGAATAAGAATGCATGGAGTGCTGGGGTTTGCTCGAGTCAGCACCCCTGTCATCCCAGACCAGACCACACTGCAAGACACCTCAACTAGTGAACGTTCATGCTTGACACTGAGGCGATTCATCTTCCGAGGTACGTAACGTCGATGAGGCTGTTAAGTAATGGATGTACAGTACAAGCTCAAGGCAAGAGCATATTGAGGATCCCAGGACTTTCGCAACATTGCCGCGACGAGCCCCAAACCTCTTCCTCCCGAATAATCATTGCTGAATAGTGTTCGAAGCCTTCCCAAATAAAAGCTCATTGCCATTTTAGTTTCCCCAGCATGCTTCCCACGTCGTTAGCTACGAAAGATGGATCATCGACCTGGATGAAGTGGGTGCATCCAGTCGCAATCACAACCTTATCAGCATTCCGGTCTGTGATTTTAGTAAGACCTTCATTATACTCTGCCCAATGTCTATCTGAAGTCAGCCGATTGCGTCTGTCTGCTCAAAAGAAGAAAAATCTCACCTATTTGTGAACTTCATACTACAGCTGATCGGCGTCCCCATCCTCTCCAGACTATTCTCCGCAAAAACAACGGGATCATGCCCCACGACTCTTAACCATGGCCCCGCTCCTCCACGGCCAACAAGAAGTGGCCCATCAGAACGAGGTAACAGTCTTGCGCCAGGAAGACGATCAAGACCTTCGGCATTCTTGACGTTCAAGTTAAACATACCACCAATCCTCTCCCTAGCACCCCGATACTGCATGAGTGTGCAGTCATCAGCGATGACAGTCTTGGGATCGAAGCCAGGAGCGTCGGGATCGGGCCAAAAGTCAGAGTAATTGACGTTGCAGATGTTAGAGTCAAGAAAAATGGCACCGGCTACGATGTTGGGGTGTGCTTGTGCGTAGAGGCGGAGGATTGGAACGCCTATAGAAGCGCCTATGAGTAGCAAATGAAGATTCCCATTGTCTATATCGCTCGGTAGAAGACTCAATCTTGAGACTGCCACGACTTTGATGATTTCATGAAGATCATTGGCGACATCTAGAAAGTCGTGGCCGTTCTCCTTGCCTGGTGTGCCATCGAGAGGATCCCGTGATGTAGTGAGACCTTGTCCGAATCTATCGTAGGTTAGGATTGCTGGGCATGGCTTGGTGGACTCTCGAAGTTCTGAGATGCATGGTAACCAGGCTGAAGCTGGGGCACCAAGGCCACTGATGAAGATAATCAAAGCTTCACACGGGTTTTCGCTGGTTGATGGGAAGAATGTGTAGGATATGGGAGCGTCAGGTTTAGTTGGTATAGCTAGGGTTCGAGGCAGAGGCACTTCATATGCAGCTCGTCCGATATCTGACTCGGTTTGAGCCGATATACCGGGCCCCTCGTACGTTGCCATTGATCACATGGGTGGGGGTTTTGAACAAAGAGTTGTCACTGTTATTCCAAACACTGAATTGAGGAACTATAGGGTGTTTCGTAAGGGCAAATAAATCTTGGACTACGAGTATGTTCGTGAGAACTTCAGTATCTGATTTTGTCCAAATAGATGATCTGACTAATGCTAGCTAGCAGCCGAGACGCTACGGCCAGAAGGATTATCAAGATCAACAAAAGTGGCGAGTGACTCGAGTAGCACTGATAGTTGGGGGCTTACCAGACCGAAATGCTACATCAATTGTACAATAGGGTAATTGCCGCAGAGAAATGGACATTCTCATCAGCATCCGTGCACGACCGGCCCAGTGCCGCAGAGGAAGCACCGCAACTGTTCAGACAAAACCTGGACAATACATGGCACAGCATTAAAGAGAACAGTTGAAGTGAAATTGTCTATCAGCCGTTGAACTCACAAGAGTTACAACGTTACCACTCTCGCCACGTGGAGGCTAGACAATGAGAGCGCGGATTTTAGAGAAGTTGAGGTACTGCGGATTGTAGAGAGTTTATTGAGGGTGCGACAAAGGAAATTGTTTGTGACGTTGGATTGCGGATCTTTTTCGACGCCGTCAAATTGTCTGAAGACCTTAATGAGGAACAGTTGCCCGTAGGATGTTATCTCGTAGTCAGTACAATATGTATTGTACAGCTGGCAGAGGCTAGAAGCGGAAGTATGTGGAGAGAGTTTTGGATTGTGAGGGATTTGACGTTGGTTTGCGTCCTACATGTTCGACGCCGTCGCTTGTCTTTAGACCTTAATGAGGAGCAGTTGCCCTTGGGATGCTATCTCGTAGTCAGTACAGTCATCACTGTACAGCTGGCTAAGACTAGTGCGGATATGTGTGGAGAGAGTTTTGAAATGTGGAGGATTTGACGTTGGTTTGCGTCCTGCATGTTCGACACCGTCACTTTTCTGCAGACCTTAATGAGGAGCAGTTGCCCGTGGGATGCTTCCTCGTAGTCATTAGGACATAGAAGCCAAGTACTAAGGGGGTTCTTTCCCTTTTCGTCTCTTCAAAAATCCCAAGGTGAAGGATGCGCGACAATCAGGTCATCACTTCCAAGTTGTTCACAATTACGACGACAGCCGTAATGGGTATTGACCGAAGTCAATTGCTTTCTGGACATAGGTTGCGGTCTTGCAACCGGTGTCTTGTGTTCTACAGATTCGAGAGAACTTGCGTACTCTCTTGGTGAGGGGTGACAGACTTCAAGCGTTTCACTTGGTGTCGGAGGCTGGCCAAAACGTCTTCTCGTGCATGGGTATGTACGAGATTGGAATTCCTTTAAAGGTTTTCTCTTTGAGAGGCGGTTGCCAAAGAGATCAACCCGGAGACGAATACAGAACCAGCGAAGGGAACACATGATGATCGAAATTCGCAGACAGAATCTTTGAACTGTCGATGAAAAGAGAAAGAAAAAAAGGATGGGAGACGGGGGAAGGGCCTTCATTTGTACTCGGAAAGTGGCTAGCACCTGGCCATGACCTCAAGATTCTCCAAGATTCTCTCCGAGTTCGCATCTATCATGCCATGGAACAAGTGAGGCAGTTTATAAGACCGTTCTCGCGCTAAGGCATCGGTCCCGTCAGTCGGCCCACGAACAAGTGCGATAATTAGCAGAGGACAGCGAACTAACGCTAGTAGAACCAAGGACCATAAATTGGGGCGTAGATAGAAAAGTGTTCGGTGTTGCAGAATGCGTAGAACCCGCACCACTTGGAAACCAGCTTCTGAAGCGTACCACAAAAAGAATTCATGGGATGAATTGTGACTCACCGTGTATTGATCAGTGAGTCACACGCCCGCAGCAGGTATTGACATGGAAATTGTAGCTTAGGAGAAGTAAGTGTTCAAGCGGGAACAGACATTGCTGGTCTAATATTCTCAAACTCTTACGTTTTCCGACATCCTATTCCTCAACGTCCTCAACGCCGTCGCAATGCGCCCCCACCATTTTGTACCATCTGAACACCCATTGAGAATGCATCAAAAGTCCCAAGTACACCATTCCCGCTTCGGAGGCAGCATAGGCATGACACCATCCGGAAAACTTCCCATCTGGCCCATCTGTGTATACACAGCCTTCGTGCTCTCATCATAATCATCATCATCCAGTTCTGTGTCTTTGTAGAAAGGAGGTGCGCCCTCAGGAAACCAAATTCTTGACCAGCTTCGGTCTTCATTTTGAACACCGGCTACACCTTTTTGATAGACCACGCGCTTCCTCTTGAACATAGTCAGCCGACCGGTGTGATCTTTAGAGCTGTAGCTATTAAGCGACGTGTTTCCAGCACCTCCTAGATTCCCATTGACTCCAGGCTGTGTCTGACTAAGAGGATTCACAACTTGGTTCTCTGCTGAGGGCGCACCAAAGGGATTAGCGCCTTGCATATTAGCTACAGGGCTGCCAAATGGATTTGTTGCAGGCGCCGATGGTTGTTGCCCGAATGGATTATGCTGTTGTGACGGCACTTTTCCGAATGGATTAGGGTTTGCTGGTTGCGATGGCGCGCCGAACGGAGCAGCAGAGGCTGCTCCAAAAGGATTGGGGGTTTGATCTGGTGGTTTTCCAAAAGGATTAGCCTGCGACGATGGTGCAGGAGCACCAAAAGGACTGGCTGTCGCAGGTTGTGACGGTGCTCCAAATGGAGCAGAATTTGATGGTTGTGAAGGCGTGCCAAATGGGTTGGAAATTGTTGGAGTTCCTTGCGAGAAAGGATTTGCGGTAGTCGCAGGATTCGAGAAAGCTCCTGTTATAACATTGGAGCTGCCACCAAATGGTGTAGAGGCCCCAAAAGGAGTTGGCTTCTGGCCTAACGTGCTAGGCTGCCCAAATGTTCCGCCTCCGCTGGGTTGTGAAGGCTGTCCAAACGTATTACCACCTCCAGATGGTGCTCCAAAGGGGCTGGGCCTCTGCCCAAGAGTTGGTGCTTGGCCAAATGCCGGTCCTCCAGTTGCTTGACCAAAAGCTGATGGTTCGCTTGGTCTGCCAAAGGTTGAAGACGGTTGACTAGATTGTCCAAATGCTGGGGCTGATGGCTGACTTGGGGCCCCAAAGGAGTTTGATGTCGTCGTCTTAGTGCCGTTGGACTGAGAAAAAGGATTCGGTTGGGATCCAGGCAAGGCCCCTTGACTTCCTTGAACAATGTCGATTCTGTTTGGGTGATCATTTTGAGCGTTACTAATGAAGTTTATAGCACCGTCAACGTCTCTAAGGGCGTTTTGCATCTGCTGTTCCGATGCTTGAAACAGATTCTCTGCTTCTTGGACCTATGCCCGTGTCAATAACAGGCCTTCAAATACTAGTTGCAAGCTTGACGTACAGCCTGTTGTGGATTGCCCCTAGCCATGCCCAAGTAATGTAATAATCGCATCTCTTCGAAGCTCTGCTCTCGCATTGGCCCTCCAAACATTTGTGCAGGCGCTTGTCGCCCCGGACCGTATGCTGAGAGAATCCATTGAGGCCGTTCTGATGAGAGGTCTGTTATGATTTGAGATTTTTCGAGGGAATAGGGTGCAACTTGGTGCCCTAGAGTCCTATCAGATCCAATATTGTAATCAATTATAAATGTTAAGCATTACCTCCATTTTGCTGGTACCCATCATTCCGAGCATTCGAGTTGCTGTTGGAGAAATCTCCGCGAGGAGGATGGTAATATCTGCATCTGTCTAATACATTTGTCAGATCCAGGCTGGTTCAACTGAGAATGTTTCTTACCACCGAACCTGCAGTTCCCTTGTGACCAGAATTTGCACGTTATTGGAGGCATTCTCCAAGTCGTGAAGGTACTGTATTCTAGGATTCTCCCACAAGCGCATCGCTGGGTTGTAGGATATGATCGATGGGCGCATCAAGTCATACACAAAGGGAGGGCGGAATCTAAGAACCCTAAAAAGAATGAAAGCGCTCAGCCCATGACATGGCAGGGGCGAGTGTGAACAATGCTTTTAGAGCAAGCCTTCAATTGAGGTCCGAGGCGACGCGATCTCCGCCCTAGTTCGCGTCTGGATTTTTGGTGCTGGTCGCTGCAACGTTGACTTCCACCAGATAATACGAGGCCAATGGGACATGCTAGGAAAACAAGGACTAATTCAGGAATCATGTCTAGCAGAACTAGATCTTTGTATCCACTGTATATAACCATGACTTCTCTCATCACCTTCAAAGTATTGTGAAAGAAAAGATTATGGATATTATTCAATTCATACTATGCGGCTTTTGGTACTATTACGTCTCATAAGCTCATGAGGCTACCCTTAGACGCCTCAAAACACACCGTTGATTAGCTACAGGTACAAAAGACAGTATCAATACTGTTTCAAGAACCGGCATGGGCCAGAATGAGGAGCCCTATGTTATCAGACCTGCCAACAAGCCCACGAGACCAACTCTTCTACATCTTAAAATTTGAAGCCAGTCAACGGGACTTCCTTCCGTTTTTCCAGATCCTTATGCCATTGTTCGAGCTCCCTCTTCTGCTTGTGTGCGCTCTGTTGTGCAACAGCAATGTTCGAAACATAACGATCCCGCATATCTTTCCAGTCCCCGCCATACATTTCCTTCCAGATTTTATCAGTACCCTCCTCCATTTTTGATTGCCAACTGCTTATGACCTTGACCTTCTGGTCAACGAGCCATTGTTTCTGACCTTCTGCATCTTCCTTGATCCTTTTAGCTTTAGCAGTTGCATCCGCTTCTAACTTAGCCTCATGAGCCTTGCGCTTCTTCTCGTCCGCCTCCTTACTACGTGCCTTGTCAGCAAGATAACGCAGACTATGGCCAAGTTCCTGAACATCCTCTGGCACACTCTGGGTGTCAATAGGGGGAGCAGTGAAGAAGAGCACCTTGCCAAACTCATCAGTCTGGAATTGACTTCGGATTTCGTGAGGAATAGCCGCATTAGCTGAGTCAGCAAGAGTATAGACTTCTACGGGGCGGGGAGGATTGTATTGATTCGTACTGCCGCTATGAGTGGTCTGGGGCGGTGCTACAGAGCGAACAGGCGCAGCAGCACCACTGCTCTGATAGAGATTGTAGGCATTCAAGGAGCTCGAGTGTTGCACTCCAGGACTTGAGGCCGAGGCGTATTGATTATAGCTTGATTGTGGTTGGTAGCCAGGTGTCTGAGCCATGCTTGAGTGTGGAGCTGAACTTTGAGATCCATATGAGGTTTGATGGGTAAGAGGCGCAGGCGACGGAGATGGACGAGGGGCGGCAAACTGTTGACCGTAGGAAGTTTGTGTTGGAGTTTGGTTCACTACTGGCGAAGGTAGAGGGGCGCTAGTGCGCGTACCAGACATGTTAACGTCTCCTTGAGAATCGTATTGAGGTCGTTCCGTAGTGAGAGATCGACGCACAGGTTCTGGCGTCGGCTGGGGTGAAGGAGTGGGTTCTGGTGGTGGTGATTCCTTCGCCTATGGTTAGTGATTGAATTTCTCGCAAAATCTTGGAAGATCAACGACTCACATTCGCTTCTCGCGGTCGGCGGTGAACAGCACCTACAATAGGAGGTGCATTTGGCACACCCCAAGTTGGCTTTGGAAGCGGGTCATCTTCTTTGGCATCCTCCCGAAGTAAATGCTTAATTGGACTTGGGACTTTCTTCATCTTCCTGGGCACATCAAACAGATCCATTTCATAATCCTTCTCTCTGACTTCATCCGGTAAGCAACTAGCCCAAGTCTTGATCTTGTTCAACTTGTGCTTCTCTTCGTTGTAGCGAGCCTCGCACACATAAACCTCCTTATCAGGAGGAAAGCCACGTGGGCGACCTTTGTTGAATCGGGTGAAAAACATTACAAAACATCGATCAACAACTTCTTCAATCTTGTGGTCTCTGTATTGACCGGTCTTGACAACTTCGTTTTCGAAAAAGAACTTTTCATAGCGATGAACAGTCTGCTCTGGCCGGTAATACCAGACAGCATTGATCCACTTTTGGCCTGTTGGATCCTGCCATGTTCTGTAGATCTGAGCGACAATGGGCTTCGTCACATCATTGGGGTTGGAGAGGTGAATCCAGTCACCTACTTTCCAAACCTCATTATTGTGCAAGATCTCTGGCAAGGGAAGTCTCCCATCCTCGTCGGCAAAATCGCTGTCGGGTTTCTTTTTCTCTTGATCAGCAATGACCTTTGCCTCCTTTTGTAGATCGACCGCGTCGCGATACACTGCGCTATCTTCGAGATTGTAGGACTTGGCATTGTCAAACATAATGTCCAGATCCCTGAGCACCTGATCCACGGATTGGTACTTCTTTCTCTTTGCTTTTTTCTTTATCAAATCCATTGCGATTGGGTTCTTGATCTCCTGGTAATAGTCTGGTAGAATAGACTTGTCAGGTAGTTTCTCGAAATGCCTAATCTTCAGTTCGCCGCCATTGTCTTTGAACTTTCTCAGACCCTTTAATAGAGTACTAATTCGAGCCTCCATAGGGGTAAGAACTTTCGGTGGTCTGCCGCGCTTCTTCTGCTCTTCAGGGTCATCTTTGGCATCGTCGGCCTTCGTATCACGTTTGTTTGTGGCAGAGGATCTGCGAGCTTTCTTTCCACGGCGCCCTCGAGGGCGGTCATCATCTGTGACATCCTCCTCTTCGTCCTCCTCTTCCTCATCATCCTCAGCTTCGGCTTCTTCCTCTTCCTCCTCTTCCTCTTCTGGTTCAGCTGCTTCGGATGGATCGAATGGAGGGATTTCGCCTAGATCAGGGAGTTCCGCCTCCTCCTCGGTCAAGACATTCTGTTTAACTAATGTCTTTAGCTCTTCCTTGAAGATATTTTGAAGAGTGTCGGCATCTTGGTAGATCTCAGACGAGGGACGGTTGTAGACCATAGCATTGTGGCACATGCGGGTGAAGTCTCGTACAAACTCGGTAGCTTTCTGGTACTGTTTCTTGGATATTTTCGCCTAGGATGGTAAGTACTTCATGTTATCATATTGCATAGACTACATACCCTCATTGTGCTAAATGCCATCGGTTCCTTGATAACCTCAAAGTACGCGGGCGCATTCCTCTTGTTGAGCAAACGCTGGAACGGACCGGAAAGCTCGCGGCCCCTGCCAATGCAATTAGTCTTCATAGCAAGGACAGATCACTATAAGATATTGATTTTTGACTTACTCTTCATCCTTGTAGTTGCTCAATTTCTTCAGAACCGCCTCCAGCTTCTCTAAATCTTGCTTCTCAAGGTGGGCCGGACCTGTGCTAACTGTGACTGTCGCATTGTTCTCCCCGTCCGCATCCTCGTCCGGCTTCACTTCCACCGTGTTTGAATCTTCCAGCGCATCAGCTGATGACATCTTCTGATAATTGTTGAGCCACTCTCAACCGTGACGCCGTTATTATAGATGCTGTTCGAGCGGCTGTCGCGAGGGTCGACGCGATTCTAGGTATGGCCCGGAATCAGACAGGGGTGCTCAGAGCAGCTTCACGTGCCGCGCACAAGGCTTCGATTCTTCAGCCTTGCCACTTCACTCTCTGTCAACGCAATCTTTGTAAGATGCATACGTACATAATGCGTGCGGAGCTCAAACTACATTTGTCACGGTGACATTTATGACTGAATTTCGATTATTTTAATATGTAATTAAATCTCTGCTTCTTATATAATCCCTCGAATTCTATCATCAATACCACTCTTTCCCTTTCAACATCATGCGAACACGGCTTCGCGGCCCCGGAGGCGCATCGACCCTCACCCTCCCAAACGATGCCACGGTCGGCGATTTGATTAGTCAAATCACAGAAAAGACGTCCATCTCGTCTTTCGACGTAAAATATGGCTATCCGCCGAAGCCGCTCTTGCTATCTCAGTATGAGAAATCGCAACTATTAAGCAAGCTAGACGTCAGTCTAGACGGGGAACAGCTTACGATCAGCTCAAAAGATGAACCAGCTACAAAATCATCAGCTCCAGCAGCTGCCGAAACAGCGAGTAGAGAGCCGCAGAAGAAGCCAATAGGTGGTGACTTCTCTTTCACCAATGTGCCAGGGTTCGAGCAGCCGGAAGAGAAGAAGCAGACGAGAGCCATTCCATTACAGAAGAAGACCATAGAGGGAGATGTGCCAGAACTACCGCTACCAGAGCGAGGAGCTACCCTTGGTGAGTCCCTGTATAGATCGAAACCCCTTCCCCCTTCACTCTATAGAATGAAACTGACACAAAAACGCAACCACCAGTCCTAAGAGTAATGCCCGACGACAACTCCTGCCTCTTCCGCGCCTTCGGCACTGCCGTCCTACCAGGTGACGACAAGTCCATGCCCGAGCTGCGCTCCCTCGTCGCCAGCACGATCCAATCCCAGCCAGAGACCTACACCAAGGTCGTCCTCGAGCAGGCGCCCGACGACTACTGCCGCTGGATCCAGAGCCCCGACGCCTGGGGCGGCGCCATCGAGCTCAACATCCTGGCCTCGCACTTCGACATCGAGATCTGCAGCATCGACGTCCAGTCCCTGCGCATCGACCGCTTCAACTCTGGTGCCTCGACGCGCTGCATCCTCGTCTACTCGGGCATCCACTACGACACCATCGTGCAGTCGCCCTCCGACCCGCCACACCTGCGCGCCGAGAACCCGCCCGAGTTCGACCGGCGGATCTGGGACGACGATGACGAGGAGATCCTGGCGAAGGCGCTGGAGCTGTGCGGGAAGCTGAAGGAGAGGCATTACTATACTGATACCGGGGGTATGGCGATCCGGTGTAATGTCTGCGGGACGGTAGTGCATGGGGAGGCGGAGGCGAGCGGGCACGCGACGTCAACGGGCCATTATGATATGGAGGAGGTTAAAACTACTAGCATGAGATGAGAGGGAGGGAGGGAGCTATCAATAACCAAGAGATTGAAGACGTGTGGTGGCAATCTCTACCCATATTCAGAGCTAGAAAATACCTTTCGAGGTTATTGGATCTATCTTTGGTAGATGATTAGACTCGTACATTTAACCTACACGGCCACTGGATGAGTATATACACTTACGTATAGATATATCTATATATACCACCTACAAGTACCCAAGCGCAGTAAGCAAAAAAACTCTGTTAAAAAAAACCTCAAAGTCCCCAGTACACCACCATCGCAGATAACCTTACCTTCACCTACCTTACCTACCTGCCTAGTGATCGTACATTTCAATACACTTACACTTACCATCCCATCTACTTAGCGTGGCGTGTATGCAAGTCAGCGAAAGGAAGAAGGCAGCGCAGTGAGCGGGAGCGGGAGCTAAGCTGAACACCCCACAATGAGGAGCCAGCCCAGCTCCTACGGCAGGTACAAACGGGCAAAAAACCCCGCATCCTTCCTACCGAGAAGGATGGAAGCCCATCTTACATCTAGACGAACGACATCTCTCCAGACATCAACTTTGTCTCGCGTGTCATCACAGAAAGAAGGGAAGGGGGAGGAAATAAAGCTCATACATGTTCGGCATCCTTTGAGTGATTGAGACAAAGATCTTTTTCAAGGCGATCAAAGAAGATCACTAACTAGTATAATATGTACAAGAGAATTGAACCACCAGTGATCCAGCTCTGCCTCGTCAACTTCACCCCGCGACCCCTTACACATCAGCAATGCATCATCTATCATGGTATATAACTAATGCGCCCCTGCTGCGATCAACGCCAATCACTCCCCTATGTACAACGTCTGTGCCCCCATTGTACAGTTCGACATTTACCCTGAGGGGCTGTTGCCGATGAAGCCCCAGTATTGTTCAGCCTCGAATTGAGCAGCGGTGTTGGTCTTCCACATATCGTTGTAAGGTGTGAACAGAATGATGGCGCCAGGGCTTGAAGAGAACGAGCTCTTGATGGAGGAGATGGCAGCTTGCTGGTTGGCGGCAGATGGGACGGCCTTGCCGTTGGTCTGACCTTGCCATGGCCATCCAGTCTCGGTGATGACGATCTCCTGGTTCTTGTTTGCGAGCACGGCCTGGAGTGTCGGGATCTGGGCCTGAAGGAAGGATCCAGAGTCCTCTGCGGCAGTGTTACCGTCAAAGAATGGGTGGGAGTTGACGGCGCAGTAGTCGGAGTTGTCGCAGAGAGATGGGTTGTTGCGGGCTGCGACGAGGGTGTCGACAGTGACAACTTTGCCGGTATAGCCAGCAGACTTGAGGAGACCTCGGGCAGTGCTAATGGCGGCGACGACCTGGGAAGCAGACGCGGTACCAGCGTTCACAAGCTCGTTCCCAATGCTGATGGTATCGAAGCTGCTCCAGTCACCACTGGCAGCAGAGACGATAGTTGCGATTTCAGAGCTGACTGAGCCGATATCGAAGACACCGGCGAACAACTTCATGCCCTTGGACTTGGCGGCAGAGAGGACAGTTGAAACTTGGTTGCAGTCGGTACCGTAGATACGGACCAATGAGTATCCAGAAATCGACGAGAAGTCCTGGCTAACTTGGCTTGCGGACTTGCAGGTACCATCAGAGTTGTAAGGCGAGTAAGACAATCCAAAACCGCTCGACTCTGACGACGAGGAAGAGGAAGAGGACGCAGGAGAGGAGCTGCTAGCAACTGACGAGGCAGGAGAGGCAGAGGATGCAACCACGGAAGAAGCTGGAGCAACATAGACTGCGGAGCTGGCAGAGCTGGCGGGTTGGACTTCTGCTGCCTGCACGGGAGCAACAGCTACGCTAGTAGCAACAGAAGACACTGAAGTAGCAGCAGTAGTAGCGGGAGCTGCAGTGGGAGCAATGGTGCCAGTTGAATACGGGACACCGTCCTGGTCCACATACACGATCACTTCTGGGGCCTCCTCAGTGACGGTGTCAACCACGGTAACAACATCCTTCTTCTGATGTTGATGCTGGTGTCGGCGGCCGCCTACTAGTTGCATTAGTATCTTTTCTGTTTATACACGCCTTTTGCTTTTGAACTCACGGAAAGGTTGCGCAGAGGCAAGTTGCAGAAGCGAAACTGCTGCGACAGCGAGCGTAGTGGTCTTCATGATGATACAGAAAACGACGACTCTAGATGTACAGTTCTCTAAGTTCGTGAAGGCGTAAAATTTAATCTGTTCCGACCAGCGGTTGTCAGCTAATGAGGGTCTTTTGCCTAGTGTTGTTGTTGACCTGTCCAAAAGGATTTTGGAAGGGTTGAGTGGTAGGGAATGAAGGTTCCGGAGAATGGATAAGCATATTTGAGATGAGACAGCAACGCAATGTACAAAGGGTCCCAAGGGCCCAGGAACGCAAATGACGCCCCCCCTCGCTGCTAGTGACCCTTCCAAAAACGATGAGACAAGAATAATTGCGTACCTTTTTGCGTCAGACACCAGAAGGCGCGCGAAAGACAGGAGTCAGCGGATGAAAATGAGTGATCTGGTGGTGGATGCTGGATCTCGAAAGGAATGGACCGACGTCTCGAACGCGATGATGTTTGTTGTTATGCGGGTGCAGCGAATGAATCAGGTGGGTAGATTGGAGAAGGAGTGATCCAAATCTACGACTGTGGTCCCGAGTTCCAAGTCAACAGAAGCAGGAAGCAGCAGCTTTGTTTGGGGAAGAGAGAGCGACGAAGGGGTGCCGGGTACACCAGCAGTAAGTATACCGACGACGGGAAATCACACCAGCCAACTAGGTAAGGTTTCGAGAAGGTGGAAAGCGTGGTCGAGCGCCAAGTAGGTTAGGTCACAGTCGAGTCGGTCGTTCGAGTCCACCGGGGAAAGGAGTGTGTGAGTGTGAGTGTGAGTGAGTGTGAGTGAGTGTAAAGTGTTTAGTCGTCGAGACTATGGAGATGAGCCGCTGACTCGTGGTAGGAAGAATAGGAAGATGGTGGTGAGTATTGAGACGGGAGTGGGTGGGGAGGGGGACAAAAGGGAGAGATTGGCGACGCTTGGAGGGTGACGGCGTTGATATAGCGAGATTGAATCCCAGCCGCAGGGTCCCAGAGTGGTCAAAGGGCGGTGCGTAGTGGCCGACGATGGGATGGCTGCTGCTGTAGGGACCAGGGGGTGATAGACAAGGGGTGGAGCAGGGGGGGGGGGGAATAGTGAATTGTGGATAGTGGATAGTGAGAAGTGGAGAGAGTGAGAAGTGATTAGCGGAGAGTGAGCAGTGAGAAGTGGGCAGGGGTCAGGGGTCATCGGTACTGGACTGGACTGGGTCAGGTACGGGTTGGTGGGTGCAAATGAGCGACTTAGCGGCAGGGGCAACTGTGGGCACTGATACTGATACTGATGGCGATGGTGAGAACTTGTGGGCGCCAAAACTAGGTACAGCTACAGCTACAGCTACAGCACAAAGAGATGGATCTGATTCGATTCCGGAGCGCGCGTTTGCGTGGAGAAAGAGATTCAAAATAGAGTGGGAACCTATCTTTGTCTGTCTGCGTCTCGACTTTGAGATCGTCAATTGGATTTACTTGCTTTGATGAATAGATACCCACAGATGAGAATACGGCTCATCACTCACTCTCTCACTCTCTCACTCTCTCTCTCTGGAGTTGGTGAAAGAATGGGCTGACAGTCACAGTCACAGTCACGGTCACGGTCATGACTGTCAAGAAGGATCAGATGTGTGTGTGCTATGTTATGTTATGTTATGTTTGTGTGTTGGTCTGACTGATCACGAGCATGGGATGGATTACTCGTCGCAAACGCCTCCCAACATATTCCCAACTATCCAGAAATATCTCTCTCGCCACTAGAGCATACCTGCCATAATTACATGTCTGTACAAGTACAAACAAAAGCATCTAGACGCCCTGACGCTCAGAGAGGAGAGGAGGATGTTTCAGTATGTTTCTCTGGGGCCTCTGAGTTCGGACGGTGACCTGTGGGGATGAAACAGGGCATTTCGTTTCTGTACGGTAGGTCGGTGCTGGTCGCTGTCGCTGTCGCTGTCGCTGTCAGTTCCGGCAGCAACTTCTGCCTTTGGTCTGTTGATGGGATGAACCTATGGCCGCGCGGCAGAAGTGGCCCTTTTCGAACTTGGCCCAATGGAAGAAATTGCAGACACCAAGATGATTGAATCTTAGTGGTCCGTCTGGTAAAAGATTGTTTTTCCTTTCGCCACGGGCAGCGTGAGCACGATCACGATGAGCGTGCTCGGCTGCTACTGTAGCTGCTTGTGTCCGGCATCTTGCAGCGCAACAACTCTTCACTCCACCACACCACACCATACCACACCACAGATCATTACCACATCTGCCCCCGACCAGCCAACTGGCTGCCCTTCCGCGCTCCACTGTCATCGGACAGCGATCAGAACTCTGCCAAGGATCACCATACTCCGTAATCATCATCACCATCCTTGAGAACCTCGGGCCCCCTTGACCCCTTCGCCCCTTGGCAGGGCTGTGCTGGCCTGGATCTGCGGAGTCTGGAAGCAGATCGGAGAACATGGGAGAACAAAGACTGAACTTTGCTTATTGGGAAGGCCCACGGTCTGTCGTGTCCACGCAAGAGCAGTCCTTGTCTTCCCACCGTACAGTAGTACCGTGGTCGTGCTCCACCCGAACGAACGAACGAACACAAAGAATTACAGGGTCGTGTTTCGTTTCTGCGCCCCCATGTGATGTTGTCCCAACGATTGGACCACGGCGTTCAGGTACAGATGAGCCTGCCAAGGTTCCTGCATTCTGGCCAAGGTGAGTCCCGGCCAAGAAGATACCCGCTATGCCTGTTCCTGAATATTTCCAGTTTCATGGCTGGATCATGGCGGCAGCCCTTTTAGCCTGAGTCCCGAATCTCCGGTGGGTGTCGTGTAGTGTGCGTGCCCCCTGAGCCAGTTGCTTGTAGCGCCTTCCTCCCGCGGTGCTGACGATGATCGGATGATCCTCCACGCAGGCTTTGTTGATCCTTTCTATGACCTTCATTTCTGTTTTCAATGCTGTTGCGAGGCATGTTCACGAGTGCGCAAAGACCTACGAGAAAGAGAAAAAAGAAGAAACGACTGGGTGGTCTGGAGGAGGTAGCACAACTCTAAAGCAAGTCGATGGCACGCCCCATTTTGCCAAATCTCCTACGTGGAGCAGCAAGAGAGGTGCACAATCCCGAACGTAGCACTGGGGACTCGTCAGTCGGCGCGACCCGCTGACTGGAAATCTACAGTACTGTATTGTACACGTCGTGCTTCGCGCCCACTGACAACCAGTTGCCGAACCCGAGTAATCTCATCCAGTGTTCCTCGCTGAGCATGTCGGTCTGTAACCGCTGGCCACTGAGAAGCGTCGCGCGCGTCAAGAACAGTGAGCGCGGCCAGACCCACAGCTTTGTACCGGGAATTCTATCTCGTGCTTTTCTGGAAAGTTCCCGGCGTGATGAAGGATCGTCATCAATCGGAACGGGAAGCTGGGGTCTTACTCCGCGGCGATTTCTTCTCTCAAGAAGAAATTATATCTCATCCCAGAGAGCACCGAACCAACTTGTCTCACTTGCAGCCGGACCTGCTTCTACTTCTGCTTATTTCTCCTTGACGTATCTGCGAAATGCTGTCATGTTGACGAACAAGTGCTGATGAGCCACGTCGCCTATACTTCTGGTCCGTGTGTGACGTTGCTTTCATTTCATTGCATAGTTCTGACCCTACCTTGCACAACTAATGCACGAAGAAAACTTCTCTCGACGTAGTTGCTGATGCCCAAGGCTCCCATTCCCATTTTTCAATGTCAACGGATAGGAGAGTTTCGATAATGGAAAGGACCGGAACCTTCTTCGTCTTGAGCCGCTCACGACACCCGAGACGGATCGGGACCACAGGTTTGGTTCCTTCCTAACTAGAATGTGACCAATACGTCCAACCATATCGCCCTTTATTAGACGAATGAGTTCATCTTCTGTCTCCATTCTTGCTCACGCTTTCCCATAGACCTATGCTGTGCCAACCGTGGTGGAAAGGAGTAGCCAGTATAGAATCCTCTGCTATACAACATTCTCTCGAAAGTAAATTTGAGCTCACATGGTAATGCATTCACTGTCCTTCCCTTCCATCAAGTAGCGATGAAGCTGCTCCATAAGTTTGTGTCGACTCGACCACAAGCTCTAAGCCTTTAGAGTGCAAGACATTCAATATCTAGCAATAATAGGGTCTCAAAAACCAGATACCACAAGCTCTGTCATCCGTATCAGGTCCTCCAATAACGATGCGTCAGCAAGGGAAAGTAGCCCATTGTTTGCATCCCTTGATCCACAATGTCGATATCACCAACATGTCAGCAATAAAGTCAGAGTGAAAACCAATATCAAAAATTGAGTCTCAAGGCACGGAGAGGGGGCAACAACAGCGATCGATACCTCATAAGAATAGTTGGGCTTTATGAACTTCTCAAAGACGCTGGCGAAGCTTGACTGCCTAGTAGTTTTTCCGACCACCACCTCCTTCTCCCAGGACCCCTTGCATATCAGGGGCATCTCTCATGTGATGATGTTCAACAGCAGCACAAAAGGGTAACTCCTGGAGGGACTTTCATGATGGGCCATCCTTTCCAAAGGGGGAAGTATACCAACCTCGTCCAGCTCACAATATACCCTTCTCAATAATAAGTCATCTCATTATTCCAGTCCAATAGTCTGCCACCCTTTACTCTTCTCGCCTCGACATAACTATATATATATTTGCCTGTAACTTCCTAACCCTCCTCCCCAAGGGCGGTCTCTAAACTTTTCCCTTCCCTCCAGTTGACATAACCCCGATACACGATACACGACATACGAATCTCATCAATCTCCATTTCTCTCTAGCTAGGATTCATTCCCAAGGGGCGCATCGTCAATGCAGCTTATCATGGTTCACATATCTGGTACAGTACTCCTCATCAGGGTTCACGCATCAGATATGGAAAAAGCCCAATAGTCTTCTTGTCCGGAGAACAGTCCTTGTCGACAATGTTTTCGACGTTGGCTCCCCCTGAAATACATCTTACTACAGACGACACTTGCTCTATTGCACGTTTGTATCTTTAGAAAAAATTAAGCTTCCAGTCATCCCTTTCCCTACCCGAAGAGAGAGAGAGAGAGAGAGAGAGCCCCTTTCACGAAAAAGAGCAGGAGTTCAGCGGACACGGGGAAAACGAAGAATATGACTGAAAAAGAAAAAACTTCCATCACCTGGCAGTTGATCTTGTTATTTTTTCACCTCCACGAGATCGTGCCCTTTGTGGTCCAGCATCGTCCATCATCCTAGCCTCTAGTGAAAATTGAACAAAAAAAGAGATGCAAAAGAGGGTAGATATAGTTCGACCTCAAGACATGGGCAGATTACCCCCCCCCCCCCCCCCCCCCCCCCCCCCCCCCCCCCCCC